>VZRR01004403.1:111212-126005 GCA_013398015.1 Oreocharis arfaki | reverse complement strand
GGCCTCTGTTGTGATGGTACACGGTGAGTCCAGGTACTCACAACCCTTGAGAAGGTCGAACACGGGTGTGAGGTCTTCCATCGTAATGCCCAGGAATGGACAGACCCAGTTTATTGACCTACAGAGTTGGTGGAGATCATGGAGGGGCTTTGGGTTGCCGCTGATGGTGAGCTGCTGGGGTACGATGGTCCGCTCACTGATGCAGAGCCCCAGGTAAGTCCACGGGCAGGTACGCTGGATCTTTTTGGCTTGGATTTCAAACCCTGCCTTTTTGATGGCTCGGACTGTCTCTTTGAGGGTCNCCATATCCTCAATGACTTCATTAATCTTTCTGAGGTCATGGAGAAGCCTCCACTTGTCTTTGCCTGGTTTTTTTACACAAAGACAGGTGAATTCCAGAGGCTATTTGTGGGACCAAGGTGGCCCTTGGCTAGTTGTTCCTCTACAAGGGACTCAAGCATGCGCAGCCTTTCAGTGGACATGGACCATGGGTGGATCCAGACAGCTTGGTCTGTCTTCCATGGTCTGACAGATGCAGTGTGTCTGTCTGGGCCCTCAATAATGATGTTATTTGTGCTTCTCATGAATATTGCTGACCCCCCAATCCTGGTAACTGTGCCAGCTGCTGGTGTAAGTCCCCACTGCTGTGGCCACTCTGTGTCGGATATGATGGTGATGTCTGCCCCTGTGCCTACCATCCCTGTCAGTGTTGCTGTGGACTTCCCATTGCGCAATTTACAATTGAGGGTCAGCTTGTCCCGTTGCACTATTTCTACCTGCCATATTAACGGCATCCTGTGGCACCTGGGGTGGTCTTCAGGTAGGATGATAGCCTATGCTACCGCTTCGCCTTTTGGTAGGAACCAGGAAGTGTTGCAACAGGAGGCAGTAACTTGTACTTGTCCACTGGGGTCTACCCTGTGTACCTCAGGGAAAATAGAGAGTTTGGGTGGACCTTGCATGGTATCTCCGACCACTAGAATGTCTACTGTGTGGTTCAAGGGCTCTTTAAAACCTGCTTGTATGTCGCTGGACCCCGTCATGGAAACGGTGTGCACAGGTACTCACAAGTAGAAGTCTTTTGCCTGCTCCCCACTGTGGCCAAGAATCACAGTCCATGGCATCGGTCGCAGGGCAGGGAGAGGTGGCCATTGATTTGCTGTCATTGTGTGGGGCCATGCTGCACTTCACTGCTCATTTCCCTGTGGCTGGTGGTGTTGGCGGGTAGAACAGTTTGTAAAAACAGGCTTTCCATTTCCGTCAGATCTTTTGGGTTCAGGGCAGTTTTTTGCAAAGTGTTGGAAACTTCCACAATTGAAACGGCAGGGCCTTTCCTTATTGTCCTTTCCTGTTGTTATTGCCCCCACCACCCTCCTCTGAAAACCTTTGTTAGTTGTGGGCTCTTTGGATGCCATTTTTGTGCATGCTTCTACCATTTGATCAACAGTGGGGACAGGGTCCAGGGGGAGAGCTCTTATGACACTCCGGCATTTTTCACTGGCATTATCTCTTGCCAACATTCTGAGTAGCTCCCTCTGAACTTCTACGTTCTCTACCTGGATCTCCACTGCCACCCTTAAGTGATCAACGAAGCTGATAAATGACTCATCTGAGGTCTGCATGACACGAGAAAAGCAAACAGACGGGGTGGAATTCGCAAGGGTGAGGGACAAAGTCCTTGCTGCAGATTGCTTTAAGTCACCTAGGACCGGCTCCGGGAGATTCCGGGCCTGATTCTGTGGCTTCCCAAGATTGCCCTCACCGCAAAGCTGCTCTAAGGTTAACTGTGGTTTGCTGGGGTGTCCCTGGTAACTTGCACTGAGCTCACGGAGTGGCCTTTTTCATGTTCTCTCCCATGACAGATATTCAGCTGGAGAGAACAAGCACAATATACTATTTTTTAGATTGTGCGGCACTAAAGCATTCACAGTAAAGGTGGCCTGCCACCAGGCTTTTAAGATAGGGGGATTCCCTTTTAAAGTCTTTGGCTGCCTTACTCAGCTCTTTTAACTTAGTATACGGGAATGGTTCCCACTGCTGATTTTGACCCTGTCTTCTGTATGTGACTGGGGCGGCCATAAACTCCCAGTCTCTGCTCTCTTCCCGGTTTGAGGGACCGTGGGAACTGAAAGAGGAGGTGTGGGAACCAAAAGGGGAGGTGGGGTCATGGGTGGAGCCACCAATGGAGGGGGAGGGGGTGTGGGTGGAGCCCCTGACATGAAAGGGGTTTCCTGAGTAGGCGGGTCCCGGTGCTGTTACACCCACTGATGCAGGGGAGGGGCCAGGTGCGATCACGAGTGCAGGGAGAGGTGGAGGGGGGTTGCGGGGGACCACGCGGTCACGGCCCTGTTGAGCGGCCGCGTGGTCTGGGGTAGAGGCGAGAAAGGCTGGATCTGGAGTGGGAGTAAGATGGCAGGGCAGACTACATTACTGTCGCTGTCTTGTAAACTCAGTGTGAGGGACAGGGGAGCGGAGGAGAGGGAAGGGGTGTCTTCAGCCTGGGGATCGGAATTTTCTGGCATCGTAGCCTCATTCACTGATTCCGAAACCGCCTTATAAATTAAAACTGACAGAGGAAAGAATTTGCTGACAGACATCTCCGCCCTGCCTCAGAAACGCTAGTTTCTCAATAACCTGATCCCAAAACGCAGGATATTTAACTGAATCGATGATAACATTCGAGAAATTGTAGAAGATCCAGTAAATAAAGCGTTTTAAGAGCTTCTTAGAACACCGGATCTTCCTTGCTTTTAGGGTACTTTTAATACGTAGAAAGACGTCTTTCTGTAGGATTGAGAACCTAGCACCCATCTCTCCCCAGAAAAGCCTCCTCCAGACACTGAGAAAAAAAAGACTAGTAAAAGGTAAGGTAAAAAAGGGGGACCTGGACAGAGCTTTTCTCAGCTTCACTCACCCCTGAGTTTCGCCGGCCTCCCCACCTCCCAAGCTGTTTTCCGAGTGCTTTCACTGGCTCCTCAAGCCACAACGGCTCCGACCAAGCCCTTCTGCTCTCAGTTCCTGGGCGAAGGAAGAAATTTCGGTGTATGGTTCTCCGTTCTTTAGACCGGTCCCTTCACCCTGAAAGGGTTGTCGGCCGACCTGTTCAGGTCATCTAATAAGATTTAGAATTCCCTTCAGGATTTCCAGCGACGCCGAATTGCGACTCCTAGGAGCTTTCTGCTCACCAGGGACTCTTCCATGGACTTCAGCCGAGGTCCGAGTTCAGTACGCCAGGTGTTGGGGTGCGTGGGGACAATGGACTGCAGCCATGCTTCTCCCACAGGGTCCCTCACAGGGTCCCTTTGGCCATGCCGCACTAGCACCTACGCAGGCAAGGAGTCTCACCCTTGCTGCTGGGCACAAGCTGCCACACACGCACGGTTCCGCGTGCCTGGAGAAGAAAAGCCAAGAGGGATCCTTTATGTGGGGTTCTGAAGCCGTTTATTCAGGGTCTGCATGGCCTGAGAACAAACCGCTCCGAAATAGAGGCAGAGACAAAAAGCGCGCTCAAATGGGTGCGCGGCCTTTTTCCCCGAGCCCTCCCGGGCCGCCCGAACCTTGGCAACCAATAACCTGGGGGCTGGGGTGGGGGTAAGGTAGAAAGACAAAACAGGGGCCAATGGAAAAGGGGAGGGGCAGGGGCCAGTGGGGAACCGAGGGAAAGGGAACCTTCTAGCACAGTGAGTGGGGAGACCACTTTCAAACGATTTGGGGGAATGCACCGTGGACTTAGCTGCCACGGCACACACACACTGCAGATTGTGAAAACCAGCTGTCAGTACAGAGCAACCAAATATTTTTGCAAGCTTTGGGATTCTGTTCCTCCATTTTTTGTGGATGATTTTACTGGGGTTTTTAAAATAACCACAGTTCCCTTATCAGGATTAGTTAACTTTTACTGTTGAACATTTAATTCTCAAATACACTGTTTTGGGTTTTTTTTTTCCTAGGAAAGTTTGGTTTTCAGAAAGATTATTGCTACAAATTTAAATTTGAGACAGGTTCTGCAGCCAGCAGGTGCTCTTCTGTCGGGTGAATTGTAATAATGAACATCTGCCTTCCAAGGTGAAGCTGGACAAGGCATTTTTTTTCCCCAAGAATGTGACAGAAGGGGAAATCTATCTGCTAGACCAAATGGCCTTCAGTAGAAGCACAGTACGTCCAAAAAGATAGCAGTGAGCAGATCTGAGTTTATTAAATACTTGTCAAAAAGGGGGAGCTGCACCTGATGCAGCTGACAGCAGGGAAAAAGAATGACTTTAATAATGCTGCTGTCCCAGCAGCAATCCAGTTAGGCAGGGAGCAGAGATATTAGAATGAGCAGCACTGCTGCACACTCAGCTGGCCTTCAGCTGACTCCAGTTTTCCTACAGAATTCAGAGTTTTTCATATTTTGGTCACATAATTATCAAGTGATACAGGAGAGCTACCCCTCCAACCCGCACAAATGTGCTTTTTGTGCATCAAGTTCCCTTAATCTAATAAAAGCCCCTGAAGAGAAACTGTACTAATTTTGTGCTGGCATTCGTCAGAATAAGCAATTTAAAAATACAGATGAAAGAAGGTATTTTAAGGCCATTATTTTTGCGGAGTCCTTTGGCAGTTGCTTTTCCCAACCATTTTATCCTGTGTCTTGAACTACTGGTGGTTTTCTACTCTTGTGTCTATAAAGGCCCAACCCACACTTTTTTCCCAGTAATTTGGGGCAGAATTTCCTCCTCTATAAATGTTAATTCTGCCCCAGTCTCTCCCATGTCTTTTTCACTATTTCCAACCGTTTTTGTGCTGTTCCATTAGTTTAACAGGGTTTAAAAAAACCACAAAACAACATCAGCCATTAGAGAACACTAATTTATGAGCAAAATTCATGTGGAATTGTTGAAGAGAAAAATAAAATACTCAGACACAGCAGATTTCCTGGTTTTAATTTAAATAATTAAAAAATACAGATTTTTATAAATTTTATAACTGTTCATAAACATTAGTGATAAGCTGGTAGATTATAAAGGGTACATTATTAATAAAAAAAATTAATATTTGGGTCTTTTATTTCCAGAAGCAATAAAAGTAGGGCTACCCAGATTGCTGTTGCTGAGTTACTCAGCACATTGCTCTGGTATTTATTGGAGGTAAAGACAATGCAACCACCCAGAAAACAGGGTAATAATCAAACAAGATAGAAAAAGAGATTTTAAATTTAATTCCACCGATCCAATTTTAATTTTTAAAGCCATTTTAAGCTTAAACAACTTGAATGATTCATCTTTCATCTCTCAGCAATGATGCTACTTACTTTTGTTATTTTTTTCCATTGACAGGAAAATTTTACAATAAAAGAATGTGCACTTTTCTGAATGACTTACGCAGGGATGGCATTTAGAGCTGATGCTTAGAAAAAGAAAAATGATGACAAATATTTTATTAAACTTCATTTTTGCTTTTCATGTAAGTGAACTGCATGTCTTTCTTGTTGTCAGAAATCTACATTTGGAATTGTACAGCGACTGCTTTCTTAATTATGATCTCACTCAAACTCAATTGAGTTTCTCTCTGTCTCTATTCCTTCCTTTTCTTCCTGCTGCTGCTAATTAAGATAAATATATCAGAAGTGTTATTGCTGAATGGAAAGCTGGAGCAAGTGTCATTGGTCCCTGTGATATTTCCTATTTTGCCATGAGCTGTCACCAATGATTTAGGACCAAGTGCCAAGGATTATATTAATCTTGATAAAATCAGTAAATGCTTTGTGATGTTGACATCATTTGGTGGTAAATGACATTCCTCTGGCTGGACCATTACCACTGAGGAGAAAATACTCTTTTTTCCTCTGAGGATAGCAAATGAGGGCATTAGGTGAACACTTTTTTTTCCCCCAGAAAGGCTGAAAGACAAATTTGAGTCCTACTTGCTCTAAACATTTAGCCTTCGTTTCAGCATCATTGGTGAAAGTCTGTGAGAGACTCTTAAAGGATATGAAAAAGCTCTTCTGAGGCCAAGGGATGAAGGAGGAAAAGAATTCTATTATATTTCTGCTTGATAAAGGAAACTGTTAGACAAGGAAATACTGTGTGAGGAAGATTATCTTTGTACAATGCACAAGAAATAAAACCTCTTTTTTTTTCTTTAAAAGCACAGTGCATAACTCCTTCTGTAAACAGACATGCACATGTCCACCTCCTGTACATCCTCCTGGACACAGGATTTTCCTAGGACTTTCCAAACCTGTCTCTGTACAGCAGGTACAGACAAAAATCACCTCCAGAACAAGTGACTCTGTCAGGCTGAGCAAGGCTGTCCGATTCCTTTCTTTCTTTGTCCATATCACTCAAGGCATCTGTACATCTTTTTTCAATCTGAGGGAGGAAGAGCTTCTTTTAATTCTCTGTGTACAACCTCCCCTAGCCCAGGCGACACAGTAAATAAACCAGAGCTTTGTTGTGCTTAGGTTAACAACTGCATTAACCAGCTATTAAAATCTGTTTTCTTTGCACCCCTGGGCAGGTAAGAGGTCAGTTTGTGAGATTTGTTCATCTGTGTGATCATCCACACTCATTTTTATGCTCATCATGGGTATTTCCACTCCTCACTTGGGCTTTTTTTGACCTTACACATGACCAGAGCCGCTTCTCACAGGACCAGAGACACCAATGTTGCAGCAGGGGGTTTGGTAGTACAGAGGCTACAACCTTCTGAAAGCGTCTCTGGCTGAGAGCTTCACGGCAAGGCCACTGCACACACACACAGACACACACATACACACATAGACACACACTCAGACACCCCGGATAGTCTCCTCAGTAAGTCGACGGCACAGAGTCAGGGTTAGTCTCCGGGAGGGAGACTACTATTATTATTCCAGCTACATGTGTGTAGTGTGAGTCCAAGGGGGTAGATGAGGATGGGACGAACAGAGGATGAGCAAGAGGGTGAAAGAGGAAGTGTTCAGGTTTTTTATATGGGGTCAGTAGGGGTGGGGAGAAAACATCAGGGACCAATAGTCTGAGGGCACAGGGGTGGTACATAGGTAGGGCTAGGGCAAGGGGAGCAGAACAAGGCATCCTGGTCCCTGGCATCCTGGGAGACCGTGGGGTCTCCCTAGCCCAGGGAGTGTGGCCAGGGCACATCCAGGGGCTGCTGTGGCTACAGGCTCACAGGATCCCACACACCAATGCTGGGACAAGGTGCTAAATAACTTATCCCACACTTGCAAAACTGACCCCAAAACTTTCAACATGGCTCATATCTGACCTGACAGCTGAATTAAGCTCCAATGAGCAGCAGATCTTTACTCTCTTTGAAAAAATGTACTGATATTTTAGGAGGGGTAGTGCTCAGGCTCTGTCCTCAAAAGAACCTGGTCCCTGCTCCAGAGCTCCAGCCTGAGTGTGGCCATTTGTAGGATCAGGGTTTGCCACAGCTGTGCTGATGCATTTTAATACTGAACTGACCCTCAGTAAATTCCAGAGTTTATGGACTTGCTGCCACTGCAATTTAAAAGCAGACAGTTATTAGCAAGGTTGAATTAACATGTGTCAGCACAGATTTACACAAGGATAGCTGATAACTTCCTGGCAGGAAAGGAGGAGAAAGTTATTTTTAAATGAAAGCCTGAAAGTTGTAAGGAAAATGCGGAATGAAGGGAGAGGTGCAGATAGCTTCTCAAAAGGAACACAGCACGAAGTGTCATTTTTACAATTCTGATTTTCATCTGGAGGGATTCTTATTGAGGCTTTAGATTTATAAACATACATAAAATAATTACTGTATAAAGGCTGCAGAATGTGATCATGAAAACATTAAAGAAGATCCATTATGTTTGGTAAAAAGTATCAGACAGGATTCCATATCTCACTGAAACTGTTGAATTAGACTACATATGGTGTATGAAATTGTTTGACAAGTTAAAAGCCCCATGACTTTGCCTATAAAGTTTATGTAGTCTATTGACTGGCTGTTCCTTAGTTTAATATTCACTTTAAAAATACGGAATGTGAAATAGAATATCTCTCACCCTATTTAAGGCTGGCTCCTATGACTGATTAAGGATACTACGTTTGCTTCCTGAGTACATTAAAGCCAGGGATGATAATTCTTAGAATATTGCATTAACTCACAGAACTGATTTTCCAAAGCTTTGTATTAGCATAGAAGAGCAATCTGTTAAAAAACCCAAACCAACAAGTGTTCAGGGACATTCAAATACGGATGCAAATGTGCCCATCAGTACTTAAACTTGAAGTAAACTTATGGATGGCTTAATACATAATGCAGGAATGTTTAAAAATGTAATTACCCTATTGTCACACTTCTTATTTTCCAGTGGAAAAATGTGTGCATATGGCTTTTGTAATCCCTGGTCAAATATGAACGAATGGATCATGTAAGATTCAGATTTTGAGAGCAAGGTGCTGTTGGAATAAAATTTCTGCCTAAGAAAAATAGTCTCCATAGAAAAGAAAATATCATCCAAAAAGACCTTATCAGTGGGGGAGGGGATGTAGGAGCTGGCTGTTCATACAGAATCTCTCCACCAAATCCCGTAAGATGATGACACATAGGATGTCCATCCATTGGATAAGAACACACTCCACTAAGTAAGATTCAGAAGATAAATTGTTTTCAGCATTGTGGTGACGTATTTAAAGGATGTAACCCATAGCCAGGGCTTTTGATGTTGACTATTGAGAAACTCTTCTGTAGAGCCAAATACGCTCTAGGAACAGTCCCCTAAGTTTTCTCAGCAGAGAACTTTGGGAATTGCAGCTCCAATCCTTATCCTCTTCGGAAAAAACCTACAAATCTGTCTTCTCTTCAAACTATTGATATTACTTATTTACTTCAATCCCAGACTATTCCTGCTCCAATGCAGAGATTATAAGAGGTACTTATGGGACAAATGACTTATTTCAATTTTTTAAAAGCATAATAATTTCTTCTTTGTTCTTGCATAGGACTTAGAAGTAGCTACAGGTTTTTTACCAGGAAATTGTTTCAATCACCCAGCAAATCTTTGCAATAAATAGCACATTTTTATGGAAAGGACAATGGATTCTGAAGCAGGATGAGAGAATACCGAAAGAAAAATTTAACAATACATTAAGCTGCCTTACTGTCGAGAGGATTTTAAAGACATTTAAAAAGTGCTCAAATCTTTCTAGCAACATAACAAGAACCAAATGCTCTTACAATCTATGCTATTTCTTCTGAACTACAATTCCTGTTGTCAGTCCAGTCCTCAACAAGGCATTCCATCAATCATCCTACCAGAAGGAAACTCTAAGTGAGTATGAAGACACTGCTGAAATAAGTCTCACGTTTCATTCATAACATTAATATTTATACTAAAGCTCTCCTTGTAGCCATGACAAGCAATTAAAGAAACTAAAAGCTACTAGGAAATTCAGTTCATAAGAGAAAATTTGTGAACTTCTATTTTTTGTTTTATTTGTGCAAGACTGCAGCTGTCAGAGCAACTCAGCTCTCACTGCTGAGGTACAAAAGTTTAAGAGCTCCCAGTCCCATCTTGGAGGGTGCAAGTCTACAGGGGAGGCACAGGGAGAAAGAAATAGGATGGCTCCTGCAAGGACAGGAATGTGCATCACCTTTACTCACCCATTACATGCTGTAACACAGGCACCACCATCAAAGCAACAAATAAAGAATTTCAATGATGCTGAAACTGATGAACTGCTCATTACTATCAAGATCAACTTGCTTTTCTTATAAATTAAGAACAGGGAAATCAGCTTGCATGTCTGCCTGGTCTGGATCCATTCATGGCAGGAGAGTGCAAATCTTTCACACAGATTTGGGATTATCCAGCTGTCAACAAGAACATGGAAATATTTAAACGGTTCTCAACCACAGTCCAAACCCAAGCTTTGAAAATCTGAGTGGGCTTCAACATGAAATCTGGACTGTTCTACTGTAAGGAGGAACAGCAGGAAAAAAGAATCATTGAGACCAGAAGCAAAATTCAAAGTCTTCCATTTGAGCCAAATAGACTGCTTATTTCACCGAAGAGCAAAATGAAAAATTGATCTGTTTTGATTAATAAGATTAGAGTTTGTCATAAAATCAAATCTGTGTTCCACAGGTAATCCAGTAATTTCAAAAGCAGTATGAAAAGCCTGAACTGGAATTAAGAAGTCATCTGAACAGTGTCTTGGTTTATCTTAATAACCATAAAAAGAAAGAAATTCTGAAGATATTATTTTAACTTCACTCTGATAAAAAATCGACTCAGACTTTCTGAAAACATTTTGTATTTCATCAAATTGCTATTTGTGATCAAAAACAGTTGTTAAAATTTCCAGCCAGCTCCAACAAAGATGTTTTCAAATATGTTCTCTATATTAAGCTCATTACTTTGATTTTATAAAATGTCAGACAGTAAAATTTAGCACAGATAATTATTTAAATGAGAAAGCCTGTAAAACCTAAACTGACATACCATCTTGGAGTTGGAAGAGTACTTCCAGCTTATTCTTTTTAACACCATCCACTTTTCCACTCAGTTTAATGTAACTGTCAAGCAATGAACAAACCAATCAGAATATTCTGAATTTCCATTCATGCTACCAAATCTCTACTGAAATGTTCAATTCATTTAGTTTACAGATTGCTACTAAGAAGCCACTACATTTACCATGGGGAAGACTACTAGAGACCAAGTCATATATTGAGAACACCATCAAAGTTCAACAGAGCTCAAATTATTCTATTTTAGCAATAGTAATTACTATTTGCAACCAGTGTGATGGGTTTCATAAAATTATTGATTCCTACTACTTTAAGAATAATTTTACTTCATCCATAAGATCACACATGGCCAGTGGGACATTTAGTTCTTTCCCAACTCTGTGTTCTGTCATTAGCAAAGTTTCATCTGCTTTCTTCCAGTCACGGAATTGTCCAGTTTACGCAGCTTGAACAACTGAAAGAAACACTAAATTCTCTCCTACAACATCTTCTCAGGTGTAGAACAAATGTTAAGTGCCCAAAGTATGCAATTATGAGTTAATTAGAGGGATTTGTACTTTAGGCACATAGACACCAAACCCCCAGTTGATACTAATGACAGGAAATCTTGGAGGAGATAAGGAGCTGGAACACACAGATTAGCCTTACAGATAAACCAGGAGATAGCTGAAATACTCATTGATTTGACCCTCTCACCCCGCCCTATTTCTAATGTGATACAAACATGACCTTCAGAGAATGATCATGCCAGAGAGTCACTGCTGCCATCCAACAGCTTCCAGCACGGGATTCTGGGCGGGAATTTCAGAGGTGACAACACTCAGAGGGTGAATGTTGCTTTCCAAGCAACATTTCCTTGTGAACAGATGTGCTTCCCCTATGTATGCACAGAGGAGAGACTTTTCACTGCACAAATGTAACTGTGAATGCACCCGTAACATCTCTGGGGAAAGTAACTTCTTCCCCTCTAAAAAAGAGGTGCTTAAACAAATGCAAGTTGCTTCACAAGGAAGTTGAGAGCCTTCAAAAACATGCGTGTGGAACAAATGAAAAATCAACACATTTATTTATGCGAGGTCTGTGGGATCTGGCATCAGGCTTGATTTCTTTTTTCCCTATTCTTTCATTCTTAAACATTAAGAAGTACCTGAAAAAGAACTGTACATTTCCCATCTCCTACATGAGGCAGCTAGAATGCTTTCTCATTCACAATTAAAACACAAGAGCAATGCATTTTTTACTCCATTTCTATTAGGATAGAAAAGAGTAAGAGAAGTCCCTGTAGGAATACTGACTAGAGAAGCAAAAAAGTGTAAGATTTTTAAATCTTGAAGGTAGTGTTAAATCAAAACCAGTTTTTAAAAATTCAAATCTTCCTTTTTTCTTGTTTTTGACTTGCAAATTTGTCATTGTTTTAGGAAAAGAACAAAGAGCCTAATTTTCAGAAGGAGTGAACAAACTGAATTTGTGCTGGAGTCAAGTATAGCTGTAAGCATTCAAGATCTCTTGAAACAAAATGTATCATGATCATCCATTGTTTAGTCTTGTGCTTATTTATGCGTAAACGAAAAAGGGTTATTCCCATAGGACAGACTAGATTTCTTTGTAATACAAAAGAGAATGGTTTTAATTATTTTATGCCAAGCATAGATATTTTGCCAAATTCCAAAGAAAAGTCAAAATTCCCTTGAGCACAGGTTCTCAGGTATCCTTGCAGCATCAGGTATTATTTCAGAATGTCTTTAGTAATTTCAGATGTGTCTCATATTAATTGGAAAAGAAGCGAGATGTAAATGCTACATTTTTATGATCATTAATCTTCAGGAAGATGCTCCAAGGGCAGAGCTCTTCTGCTCTGGAGCCAGGCTGGGAGAGTTGAGGGTGCTCACCTGGAGAAGAGAAGGTTCCAGGGAGACCTCAGAGCCCTTTCCAGTGCCTAAAGGGGCTCCAGGAGAGCTGGAGAGGGACTTTGGGCAAGGGATGGAGGGACGGGACAAGGTAGAATGGTTTTAAACAGCCAGAGGGCAGAGTTAGATGGGATATTGGGAAGGAATTGTTTCCTGGGAGGGTGGATAGGCCCTGGCACAGATTGCTAGAGAAGCTGTGGTTGCCCCATCCCTGGAAGTGTCCAAGGCCAGGCTGGATGGGGCTTGGAGCAACTTGGAATAGGGGAAGGTGTCCCATAGTAGGGGCTGGAACAAGATGAACTTTAAGGGCCCTTCCAAGCCAACTCAAACCATTCCACGGTATGTTCCTGCAAAGTTGAATAAAACAGAAGATTTGGATTTAGATAGAAGTGGCCACATACAATCACTAAAATCAGAAAACAATGAATGGAACAGTGACTACTTCTTGGAAGTTCACCCAGTATAATAAAAAATATTTTTCTGGCCCTTAAATAAAATAATAGAAAATCACCTGGAATATTTTATAAGATGATAAAAGAGGACTTGGTGAACATGATTTGTATGCATTTTCAGCTGCTTGAACTATGAGGAACATGTACCTTACTTTTCTACAGGAATATAACATGATATGTTGGGGGCAGGGGAAATACGAACACCCCAAGCCCCTTGAATAGGACTGCTCAAGGTGGGGCAGATCACAAACTGGGCAAGATATAAGGTGACAGACTGGAGCAAGAGGGGTTTTCCAGCTGCCTCTACTTTCCTTGCCCCTTCTCTCCCTTCACCCTCAATTTAATGCACAGTGGGATGTCAAGGCCATTGTTGAAGTTGATCCTGGCATCATTCCAGGCTGGCAGCAGGGAACAATGAGATCCTTTTAGAGATTTAATTATTTCTTCAGTTGGCATTAAATGATGATATAAAGCTCAAAGTAAAGGTGTTGAGGGAGCCAGGCATGAAGAGTGTAGGTTCTGTTGTGCTGCAGGCTCCTGACGGGGAGGGAATGATATGCTCCCCTCCCAGCACCACTGTGCACATCACTCAGCATTGGAAGGACACAGGGAGACAAGCAGGGAAACAGTGTCTCCCTCACAGACACACCAAGGAGATCCTACTGATGATTCCATTGTAGAACTATTGCTGTTCCCTTGAAATAACAGTTTATAAAATAAGTAAAGCAGCTCTTCAAAAGCTTTTCACCATTTGTCATTTACACATCTTACCACAATCGGTGAAAGAGAAAAAGCTAGNGCTGTAACTGTTGCTACTCTTAATATTAGAGATGCTGTTCATAGCATCTCCCCTGTTTTATTCTTCAATAAAAATGAGACTGATTCTGCAATAAATCATCACTGTGACATCTCTCAGTCATCCCAATCCCACCAAACCTGGCACTAGACCAGACTTTCATACGTGCAGGATCATCGCATCACAGTAGTATGTCATTTAAAACAGTTCAGTAACTTATGGGAAAAGCCTGTCGGGAATCAGTGCCTTCCCTGCAGTGTGGCTACTGCATCATCATCACATCTCTGCTCCTCATTGTCATAATTGCACTTCCTTTGCTGAAGGAGCTCCAAATTTAAGTCACCCTGAGATCCAAAAGAAAGGTTTAACCAGTTAAAAATAGAAAAAAAGCTGTTCACTCAAATTCATGGAGAGCAATCACTGAGCCAAATAGATCACTCAAGCAGAAATTGCAGGGGGGTTATGACACATTTTAAAGCTACTTTCTGAAGGATCTGGGTCAGTAAATACTAGCAATTAATATGGAATGGGTGTTAAATCCAAGCGGGAAATCAAAATATTCAAAACAGGAAAGCGCAAGTTAGTACTTGTCTCATGTCATTGCCATGGTTTGAGCTGGCTACGTGCCAAGCCCCCACAAAATCTGTTACTTTGCATAAGGGGAAATCAATGATATTGAGGAAAACAAACAAAAAAAAATCTGCCAGGCAAAACAGGCATGCACTTGGGTAAGTACAGTATAAAGAAAGTTTTATTACTAACAGAACTAAAGATAAAAGAAATTATAGAAATTAAGGCAATAAAACACACTCCCCTCTCTTCCAACACTCCCCATCATTTACCAAACTTGCACAAAGGATGACACAACATGAGATTTTGGTCAGCAATGCAGGTTTTAGAAGTCTCTTTAATATTTTGAGGGAAAAGGAGTTTTTTCTTCTGCTTAAACGTGGTTTCCAAACTGGCACTAGCAGACAGACCCGCCCGGAAATCTGCTGCCGTGCTTTTGCTGAAGTCCCCTTCACACTGCCATTCATGGGCCCACACATGGGGCGTCTCTCGTTTAAGGATAAACCATTCCAGCCTGAAGGCAACGGCTCTCTTCTTCACACAACCTCTGAAAGCCTCTTACAGTCTCTCACAGCTCCTGGGTGAC
>VZRR01004403.1:58305-111159 GCA_013398015.1 Oreocharis arfaki | reverse complement strand
TCTTCTTCAGTCCGGTATAAACTGTGTTGGCTGCAGAGGGCTCTGCCTGCTCCCGCAAGGTCTGCGCGGGGCCGGGGGGGGGGTTGAAGGGAAGCCCCCCAGTGTCCAGAAGCCGCGCCGGGTGGTCTCGGCTGTGCTACAGCTCATGGTTGTTTCTCAGCTGCCCGTGGCTCTGGGACGGTTCTCCCGCAGCATCTCCAGGGCCCATGCCCTGGCGCCGGGGGAGGGGAAGGCCCGGGCCCGCTGCAGGAGATAGAGCCCGGGGCCCGTTCCTCCCCCGCTGCCCCGCGGGAGAGCTGGGACAACTCCCACTTCCCGCACTGCCACAAGGCTTGAACATGCAAATTCGGAAAAGAGCAATTGGCCAAAACACACGTCAATCAACTCAGCTCCAACCCACGACAGTCATGGAATTCCTGGTGGATTGCTGAAGTTCATTCTATTTTCGCTTTCCATCTTTACCCAATTTTTCTTCTATCTCAGGAATCCCAAAGTCTCACTGTTAGAAACTTATAGAACTTTTTCGTTTTTCTCCTTTTACCATTAAGTGTGGGTGAGGACTTTCTGTCCACAGAACTGTAAGGTGTCATCTCTGCTGATTGCTCGGCTTTGATAACCATTACAGTGTCCCTCAGTAACCTGTCTCATGGCTGCCATGTGAAAGAGGCTGTCATACACTGAAAGGTTAGGATCCTTAGCAAGGAGTAAGGAAGATGAACAAAAATGGCTCTTGTGCACAAGGGTTTGCAAAGGAAACTCCAAATTTTGCAGCCAGAAGTTCTCACATGACATGTAGGGATGGAAACTGCCACCTCAGTATATATTTTCTTCCATTCCTCTATTTGCTCTCATAATGGGAGGCTTTCTTGCACCACAACCCTCAGATACTTCCTCTCTCTAGTGTCAACTTTTCTCCCTGCATGCTAACAGACATAGTAAGCTGAGGCTGATAATTGAATTCACCCTGAGAGGTGCAAAATTAACAAGAAAAGTCAGGCCCTAATTGGGCATGTGTTTGGATAAGGACAGAATGTGCCCTATTTATACCTTCACTAAGGCTGGTGGGAGCCCAGTGCACACAGAGCACTCTGACAGGTGTGGAGAGCTTCCCCCGTGCTATCCCTGGAAATCCTTCTCTTCCAATCCATCCCCTACAATCATTAGCTTGTGTTATGTGTGTGTACAACTCCCAGTTGAAAGAGCAGCTTATTGGAACTTTGAAAACACAAGCATCAGGGTTTCAATCTGATCAAATGAGCTCTAAGTTCTGAAAAACTCTGCTTGAGGCAGCTCCAATTTTCAGTGATTAATAAACAATTGCAGTGATTTCTATATTTCAGCATTTGCCAAGAAATGAGGGAGCAAACACTTGTCACTGTACCATGCATAGGGAAAGGGAGGTCTTTCAACTCCAGCATCCGCCTTATGCCTTGAATTATATCCCTCTCAAAAGGCACAAATGCTTTCAAGCAATGGTGCAGATAGCAGCTAATGCAAAACATCAGCAAAGATGTAATTTCATCTTGCCCTTCTCTGTGAAGACTTGCAGAATTTTGTTTCCAAAGGGACTGAGACAGTAATCAACTCCTGTCCATTTACACTGCCCAGTTATGAACACTTCTGTTGTGCCTTATTAAGACAGGGGATGATTTAGCAGACTGCAGGTCACTGGTTCAGAGGACTCTTATTCAATGCTAGTACTCAAAAATACATTTGTGTTGAACATTTCTGTGGATCTGAAAAGTCTAAGAGTGTGGTCCTGCTGGCAAGAGCCTTGCAGGACTTAAATTGATTTTTCAGATATATGTGCCTGCTCAGTTAATTTATACTTTTCTGCCTGGTTTGCTTGAGGGCTTTAATCCAGTGACTGTGCAGCGTGCTGCAGAAGTACTGTTTGAGGCTAAACAACTGCATCATGTTGAGATGATTTTCTCTCCAGCTCCCTGCTCTGCTGGGAGCTGTTTTACACCATTAGTACCTGGAGCTCTCTCCACTTTGCTCCTGGACCGTTCCGTGCATTAAGCTCATCTGCCAGGTAGGGCAGAAGGGCCAAGGAGTCATAGGGATTAATTGAATAAGCCATATGAAGTTAAAGCTTGCCTAGACAACTGCCAGCTCCTGCCCTCAGACACATTCCCCCTCTCATGTCCTGCTTCTCCCTGAAGCCCTAAGCATCCTGATAGTAAATCAGGAGTAGCTGTTTGCTGCTAAGGAGCTGTGTTAGCTCTGGCTCTCTAATGTAGCTGGAAAAGCAAGCTAATATCCCAGTCCAGCAGGGTGATTCCCACACACAGATGATTCAATTTCTGGAGCTCAAGGTCCTAAAAATTGGACAGGATTTTCTTTTAAAGTTCAGATGTTAGGCCAGATCCAGACTGTCAGTTTCAGAAAGCACAGCCCCATGTTGTACCACACCTGCTGACCTCAATGTTTGCCATTCAAAAAAACCCCAAACCCAACAGTTGTGCTATAATGGCACAGGAACTCCTGGAGGTAAATGTCAGTATTTCTAGTAACAACCTACAGAAGCACTGGTGTGAAATCAGCTCATTTTTGTCGTTGTGCCAGTTGGTGTCCCTCACCCTCCAGCATCAGTGGTTTCAGCAGAAGCACACTGGACTCCATGGATTTATGGATTTACCTTTAACAACCCAACCAGAGCCAGGCTCTAAACCCAGCCGGTGACGCTGTGTGGGGTCAGTGGAAAGAGTGCAGCATCTTTCCTGAGAAGTGTCCCTCAATGGAGCCACTTGGTTGGTGCAACGCAAAACACGCTTGCAAGCACACTAACACACTCGTGCAGGTGGAAGCACGCTAACACACACTCACATACAAGCAGGAGAGCTCTATAGCATCGCTAGAGACAAAGAGGCAGAAGGGATCCTTTGTATAGTATTCCACGTGGGTTTATTGCAGCTACACCACGAAAGGATCCAGGAAATGAAGACACAGGACAAAGGGGCAGGGGACGGCAGGGAGGGGTGGTGTTAGGTTTATATATGGGGGCGGAGAAAGGATCAGGGACCAATGAACTGAGGGCAGGAGGGTGGAGAGAAGGTAGAGTGACATAACTGTAACCAATGGGAAGAGGCAAGGGGTGGAGCAGGGGAACCCAAAACCAATGGGGTGTTGAGGATGGGAGAACTTACTAGAACAGAGACTTATAAGGGGTAAAAGGGGTGTGCCAACCAACTGAGAAGGATTATCATAATGCAGCAAGGTCTGATGGGGAATTCGCAGTCACCTAGAAGGTGACTTCAGACCTCCGAGCTGTCCCACCAGCAGGCTTCTATTGCTTCGGGGCCCTTTGGCTCATTGGTCATATCCGTTGTGGCTTCCACCACCACAACATCTTCCCCTTCTTTGTTTAAAAAGAAGGCCTCCTGCACAAACTTGACTAAACATTTCTTAAGGCAACCGAAAAAACATAAAATAAGAAAAATTATTAAAATCACCCACAGTCCAGTTTTTAACAAAGAAATCACCCAGCCTGCCAGTCCCCACTGTCCCAAGAGTCCATTAAACCAGTCCATGCTTCCTTCAGTCTTTAGTTCCTTGTTCTGATCTTTCATTTTCTGGGTCATTGCATGTATGCTCTGGTTATGTGAGGGTAAGGTGAAACAATGAAGTCCTTTGAATTCCTCACAGCCATGTCCATGAGCCAGCAGACCAGAAGGAAGTGGAGGTATTTCCACATGATGGTGTGTGAGGTTGGGGCAGGCTTTCTGTGGGTTTATAAGTAGAACCATTAAAAAGTCATGGTAGGGATCATTGGAAAATTATTATGAACTATAAACTAGTTCTCTCTTATACCTCCTTTCCCCTCTCTTTCCCCCTCTCTTCTTAAAAAAAAGATTAGGTAAATATGGGGTATAGGATGGGTAAAGGGATTACAGGATGAGAAAACACGAGGGAATAATCAAAGGGGTTAATGGGTTTGTGTTTAGAATGCCTGGAGGTGGCGCAAATTCGATGTTCACATGGCCTGTCATCTCACACTGACGTCGCCTCCAGGCGGCACTTGTTTCATCTTTCTGTGGTTCTGTGTCATCATTCTATGTGTTGTCTTCAGTCTTCTTAGGGGCTGCCACTGATGGTCCAAGGTGGGGCTTCACATATTTTCCTGGCACCCACTTCAGTCCTGTCAGGGTGGAAACACACGCATATTCCCTCCCCCAGGTAATGAGTGAGAAAGGATTCAATATTTGGTGACTCTCCGGATCTTTGATCAATAGCAGCAGTTGTTCTTTTAATTTGGCATTGGTCGAATTAGTAAAATGCTGGAATACAGGGGGAGTTGGCTCCAAAAAGGAATTATTTAGAAAGTTTATTGTAAAAAGGGCCTTGCAGAGTCTCACAATGGGAGAATTAACCTCTGATCCTCCCCGTTGTTGACCAAGGACCCTCTTGATGGTTTGATGGGCCGTTTCAACAATGGATTGTCCCGAGGGGGAGTGAGGTATGCCCATGGAGTGCCGGACACCCCACGCACTGAAAAAATCTTTTGAGTTTGTTGGAAACATAAGCTGGACCATTATTGGTCTTTACTTCGGCAGGCACGCCCAGAGTGGGAAAAGCAAGGAGAAAATGTTTGACTACATCACTCGTCTTTTTTCCTGCGTGGGCGGAGGCAAACATTGCTTCCAAGAAGATGTCTATTGAAATGTGGACATATTTTAGTCTCCCGAATTGGGGGACAATGAGTCACATCAGTCTGCCAGATTTGACAGCTACCTAGGCCCTGAGAGTTTATTCCAGAACTTAAAGATGGTACTTGGTAGCTCTGGCAGTTTGGACATGTCGCCACAATCGCCCTAGCCTGATCCCGGTGCAGTTTAAACATTCTTACAAGGGTGGGAACATTCTGATGGAAAAATTGGTGGCTCAGTTTCGCTTGTTCAAAGGTGTTTGGTAAGCTGGGAGTCTGCACCAGCATGGCCAGAGCATCCGCCCTCCTATTCCCCTCGGCTATGGGTCCACGCAGTTTGTATGCGATCGCATGTGTATCACGTGGAAAGAATGCTTTCGGTGGGAGAGCAAATGAACTAATTTCAAAAGCAACCTATACAATTTTGGGTTGGACACCTCCTCCAACAATGCATGTTCTGCTTTGGCAGTTACTCCGGCAACATATGCTGAATCAGTCACCAAATTAAAAGGTTCCTGGAACCTCTCAAAAGCTTTGACTACAGCCGCCAACTTGGCAATTTGTGGAGAACCTTCCACCACCTGGACGTCTGACTCCCATATCTGAGTCCAAGGGTCCTGCCAAGTCATTACAGCCTTGTGAGAACCTCCCGAGCCGTCTGTAAAAACAGTTAGGGCTTTGAGGGTAGTTTTTGGAGTTCTTTTGAGGCCAAATGGAAAGCTGAATTAAACAGTTTATGCTTAGGTTTGTGAATTGATATTTGGCTGGGGTAACTATCCAGAGTGAACTGGAGGTGCTCATTTGTCTGAAGCAAATGCTCTAAGACACTGGTGGTCAGTGTCACATAGATGCACGAGAAGTCGCACCCCACAAGGGTACGGAGGAGAGCTCTGACTTTGATGATCAATTGAGCCATCAATTCCTGTGATGCGGTAATAGCCTTGGATGGCTGATGCGACAAAAAGATCCACTCTATGGTGAGAAGGTCTTTCTGCACTGCATCCCACTGAAAAACAAGTCCATGTAATTTGGGTCGTTCACCCAAAATAATGTAGTTAAAAGGCAAGTCCAGGTTTGTTCGGTGGGCCTGTTGAGAGGACAGGATGCACTGTACCTTACCAATGGACTCCTGGGCTCCACCATGATGGTTCGAGGCGAATCCAGGTCCTCAGAGCCTTTTAGAAGATTGAACAGCGGTGCGAGGTCCTTCGTCGTGACTCCCAGCAGCGGATGAACCCAGTTTATGGAACTGCAAAGCTGGTGAAGGTCCCAAAGGGTCCTCGGGTCATCTGGAATGGTCAGCTGTTGGGGTACCATGGTTCTTTTGCTGATGCGGAGTCCCAGGTAGGTCGATGGCAAGCCAGGTTGCAGGGGGCCTATGTCTTCAATGGCCTCGTTTATTTTTCTGAGGTTGTGGAGGAGCCTCCACCTGTCCTTGCCTGGCTTCTTCAGGACAAAAACAGGGGAGTTCTAAGGGTTGTTGGTGGGAACAATATTACCCTTGTAAAGCTGCTCCTCCATGAGGGACTCTAGAGCGCTTAACCTCTCGTGACAAAGGCCACTGGTCCACCCACAACGGACTGTTGGTCTTCCAATTTAGAGGTGGGGTGGTGCACTCTGCAGTGGCTCTGACTAGAAATCCCGTGATGGAGGTGGGATTTCCAGCCAAGTCCCCCATTGAGACAATAGGTCCCTGCCCCAAAGTGTAAATCCCTAAATGGACTACAAAACACTTGATGGAAGCGAGGTGGCCCTCAGGACCCTCAATGATGATATTGTTCATGCTGCACATGGAAGATGCAGATCCCCATATCCCAGTGACCTTCCCTGCCGCCGGCTTGAGTTTCCATTGCTGGGGCCACTCTGCACTGGAGATGATGGTGATGTTGGCCCCTGTATCCACCATCCCCGTCAAGGTAGCAGTGGACTTCCCATTGAGCAACCTACAGTTCAAGGTAGGTTTGTCCTGCCCAACAATCTCCTCCCACCATAAGGACGCTGTCCTGTGGCTCTGGGGATGTCCTTCGGGGAGTACGACTGCCTGTGCAACCGAGGTTCCTGTGCGTAAGGAACCACGGCAGGTTGGTGCAGGAGACAGTTACCGTAATCTCGCTGCCTGGGTCCACCTTCTGTACCTCCAAGGCAATGAAGAGTTCAGATGGGCCCCACACAGGATCACCGATAATTAAAATGTTAATTGTCCTATCAGAGGGTCTATACTGCCCTGTAGGGATTTGGGTTGTGTTCCATTATCAAAGTGAAAGAAAAGTCCACTCACTAGTTTGCATCGCCTCCCTACTTCCCATTGAGGCGCAGATTCAGAGGTGTTACTGACAGTCTCTCTGTCCATACAATGGGTTGCAGGGCAGGGAAAGACGGCTGGTAATTTGCCGTCATTGCGCGGGGCTGTCCCGCGCTCTGTTGTCTGTTTCCCTGATGTTTCTGGTGATGATGCCTGCAGGTGAAACAGTCTAGGGGGACAGGCTTAGCATTTTTCTTGGGTTTCCTTGGTTCAGGGCAGTCCTTTATTAAATGCTTAGAAATTCCACAGTTAAAGCAGCGTGGCTTTTCCTTGTTCCCTTTAACTGTGGTAAGCATTCCCACCACCCCTCTAGAGGCCATCTGGGTGTCAGCAGCCTCTGTGGTTGTTAACTTTGTGCAGGCTTCAATCATTTGGTCAAGTGTGGGAGCCGTGTCCAGCGGGAGGGCTCGTATAACTGTCTGGCAACTCACGTTGGCATTCGCCCTTGCCAACACACAGAGCAACTCCTTTTGGGCCTCCACGTTCACAACCTGCCTTCCCACTGATTCGTTCAGTCTATCGATGAATTTTATAAATGATTCATCGATTGCCTGCCTGACATGTCAAAAACTTATGGAGGGGGTAGAGTCGCTTGGTGTGAGCGACAACGCTCTCTCGGCTGCTCGCTTTATGCTCTCCAGGATCGGTTCAGGGGGGTGTTGGGCTTGATCCTGGGGTTTCTCCAGGTTACCCTCGCCGCACAGATATTCCATAGTTAAATGCACCCTGTTAGAATCCCTCCAGTAACATTGGAGGAGGTCCCACAAAAACCTTTTCCACATCCTTTCCCACAGCAGAAATTCTACCAAGGAAAAGAGACACGACATAATATTCTTAATGTCATCTGGAACCAGGGTGTTTGCAGTGAAGGTAGCTTGGATGAGGCTCTTAAAGTAGGGGATTCCCACCTGAAATCCTTGCCTGCCTTACACAGCTCCTTCAGGTGTGCATAAGGGAATGGTTCCCACCGGGGATTCCCTCCTGTGCTGTATTGGACTGAGGCAGCTGTAAATTCCCAGCCCCCGCCCTCCATCTGGTCACAGCCGCTCCTACTTCCGGCCTCAGGAGCATGGGAACCAGAAGGGGGGGCGTGGGAACCAGAGGGGGCAGCGTGGGAACTGGAGGGGGTAACGCCATGGGCAGAGCTGCCGGTGGAGGGGGCGTGAACATGGGCGAGGCCTGCAACAGGAAGGGGATTCCCAATGACAGGGGAGGGACCCGGCTGACCACACCCACCAATGGGAGGGAGGGGCCCGACACAGAACTGCCCACCAGCGCAAGGGGTGGGGACAGGGAGGAGCAAAGAATTTTGGCGGGAAAATCGGAGCAGGAGGGAGACAAAATGGCGTCGCTGACTATGTGGTCATCACCATTTTGTGAAGCAGCTGGGGGGGGCAACTGAGTATATGGGCATAGGGAGAAGGGTTAGAGGAGAGCCTGAGATGGAGTAATCAGTCCCAGCTTGAGCAGGGGAGAGAAGAGACCAAGAAGAGTCTGAGAGACGATAGCATCCCTGCACCAAATGGTGGGTTACACCTTCCGATCCCCCCTAAGCAGGGCTGGCAGGGCAAGGGACACAGGGAGGGGAAAAAGGTAAAGGGGTGACTTCAACTGAGGGACCTGAACGTCCCAACACTCCCAGCATATTCCCTGCATTTTCAACTGATTTATAAATGATTACCAACAAAGAAAAAAATTTACCAACAGAATCATCCCCATTCTTCCTTAAAATCATCAGCTTTTCCCCCATCCAATCCCAAAACTCCAGAGAGTTAACAGAAGCTACAGAAATGTTATGAAAAACTCAAAAAGTCTCTGAACAAAGCGCTTAAGAACACCCTTAGAAAAACGAAATTTTCCTGCTTTTAGGACACCCACAACTTGGAGAAATACCTCCTTCTGGGGGCGGGACAATCCAGCACCCATCATTCCCCAGAAAACCTCTTCCCACCACTGAGAGAAAAAAGCAAAGTAAAGCAAGCGAAAAGGGTGATCCGTGTGGAGTTCCACTCGCTAAAATCCATGAGTCCTCCGACTCCAGAGCTCCAGGGGTCAACAGAGGCTCTCAGTGGGGTCCTCCAGTTTCCGACCAGTCCTCCAGTCCTTCAGAGGGTTGTCAGTTGCCCCTCAGGACAGATCTAATAAAAATTAGATCTTCCTTCAGGGAAGTGGATGCACTGAATGCGACTACCTGAAAGCTGCTGCCAGGGACGCTTTTCAGGGACTCTCCAAAGAGGGCCCTGTTCTGGGCGCCACTTGGCACTGTATGGGGTCAGTGGAAAGAGTGCAGTGTTCTTCCTGAGAAGTGTCCCTCAATGGAGCCGCTTGGTTGGAGCAACACAAACACACTTGCAAGCACACTAACACACCCGTGCAGGTGGAAGCACACTGACACATACAAGCAGGAAGGCTCTATAGCATCGCTGGAGACAAAAAGGCAGGAGAGGTCTTTTGTATGGTATTCCATGTGGGTTTATTGCAGCCACGCTGTGAGGAGATCCAGGAAACAAAGACCCAGGACAAAGGAGGGGGTTAGGTTTATCTATGGGGGCGGAGAAAAGATCAGGGACCAATGAACTGAGGGCAGGAGGGTGGAGAGAAGGTAGAGTGACATAACTGTAACCAATGGGAAGAGGCAAGGGGTGGAGCAGGGGAACCCAAAACCAATGGGGTGTTGAGGATGGGAGAACTTACTAGAACAGAGACTTATAAGGGGTAAAAGGGGTGTGCCAACCAACTGAGAAGGATTATCATAATGCAGCAAGGTCTGATGGGGAATTCGCCGTCACCTAGAAGGTGACTTCAGACCTCCGAGCTGTCCCACCAGCAGGCTTCTACTGCTTCGGGGCCCTTTGGCTCACTGGTCATATCCGTTGTGGCTTCCACCACCACAACAAGCAGGCTCTGCTGAGTTCTGTCCAGTTTGGTGGACGGCCTTCAGGAACCAGAAACATCACACCAAGCTGTTCTACAAGCCCTGGCTTTGCACGTTGAATATTATCAATATTTGGCAGCAAACTTCACTTTATTAACCATCTCCTACTTTAAAAGCAGATATATTATTTTAACAACAGTCCTGCTGCTTTGAAGAATTCAGAGCAAGATTAAGCTGGGACCTGATGATAATTCCAAGCAGCCTCATTGCACCTTCTTGCCATGGCTGTTCAAAAGCCCCGTTTCACTCCCTGCACTGATCCGTACATTGGATGCTGCTTTCAAGCTATGATACACATTTTGCTTTTTGATGATGCAATGGTGAAGTTGATGTAAATAAATAAAAGAGGATGTCTTTCGAAACCAAACTTTTGTGGAAGGAGAAACTCTTAAGATCATGTTGTAGCAAGCTGGAAAGTGTCTAAATTATATTGCAGCACACTCATGATGGAATCTAAGATATACATAGAGTGTCAGAGATTCAGATTTCAAAGTTAAAAAAAGCAATTAGAATTGTTAAAATGTTTTTAAGAGATTATGTAGCAATGTTGCAATGTTTTTTATTCTCATCAAGGTGTCATTAAGACATACAAAACTCTTAGTCCATCCATCAGCACTGATATCTCCAGCATGGCAGGAGTCTAGAAAGGGATGACAAAACAGCCGTGAGGTACTGGAAAATCTCAAAGACACACAAACAAAACCAACAAAACACCAAACCCCAAATGTCAAAAACCAGCTACCATTACAAAAATAAAACAAGTCTGGGTTTAAGAAATGCAGCTCATGAAATGCTGGTGAGCAGGGACACACTTTCTGCTCTAACATACAGCTTTCAACATGTGTGAAAATTCATTAGTCTAATCTTTTTAAGAAACTAAATTATCACAGCTTTCTATCACAATCAATGTAGCAGATGGTTTGGTTTTCCTAGATAGATGACAGCATTAGAAACATTTTGAGAGTCATATATTCACACATGAAGCTGTAGCATTCTTTATCTAAAGAAGTTTGTATTTCCTCTACAAGCTGCTGATAGCTTCTCATAAAATTAAAGACATTCATTATTAGTAACTGATGTCTAAAGGTAAATTACCTAAAGTAATTCCACTTTGATCCACATTAAATCCTCCATCATGCTATTGATTTATCTTAAGCTCCACTTAGAAAATTTATGTTTAAAAAATAAGAAAGAATGATTGGTAATGAATTGGCATTACACTGAAATGGCTTAAATTCTCATCACCACCCACAAAGTTTTTCCATACATTTTAAATATAGCTATTCCAAGAGAGTCACTAAGACACACTGCAAACCTCCCTCCATCCCCCCAGGGAATTACAGCTCCATGCAAAGGTTTGGGGAAAAGGATTTGGGGTGAGATGGGACAAAACCAGTTAACTAGCAACTTGTCATTTCAACAAAGAGTTGGAAATAAACTGCTTTTCACCTCCTCAAGTTACAGATTCTCAGAGTTAGTACCAGGGATTTGCATAGACACAATTATATGAGAGGAGAGTTTAATTTTCAGCTTGTGCTAGAAAATTTGCTAATTCACCATACTTTCTTCTCATGGGTATTTGCTTTATAGTTCAATAATGTCAGGGCACAGGTCAGTCACTAATGCTCTGCAGAACATTTACCATGAGACTACTAATTAAATTAAACAATTTACATAATCTCACTTTCCAGTCCTCAACCTGAGCACATAGGCAAGGCAAAGAGAAAGAAATTGACTTCAAAACAAATGCCTCATAATTAAATTTTAATTTTCATAAACATGAAGAAAGTTAACGGCATCCACTATCCCAAATTAAGAAGTCAGCCTACTCCCTTCATGCACCCGTGCATATCAACCATTAAATTTTAATGCAGGAGTAGCAGTTCTCATATACAAGGACTCTAATCCTTCCTCCAAAATCACCTGCTCCAGCATGATCCTCTCTACCACCATTCAGTAAGGTTTGTACACCCTTTGCATTCAAGGAAAGGAGGGAAGAAAAAAATTAACATTTAATAAGGCTCAGTTAGGTTGAGCAGAGATAAACCACACCATTATTCTCAAGCATTAATTCAAATTAAGAGCCAGTCTGCATCAACCACAGTGATTTGCATTTCTTGCTTCCTGCACACAGTTTTGTAGATACAGATTAAGTTACTTATAGGAAAGTTACTGAATGACAGGAACAGGAAAGGACCTCTCCAAACTGCAATAGCGCAGTGTAAAATTCAGCAGGGTCCCTCAGCCTTGGACATAAAGTCCTGCTTGTGGAAATGTCTGCTGCCAGAGCAGGATATTCTCACAGCCCAAACACAGCCCCAAAAGCACTGTACAATTCCCTACTGCAGATAAAAGTTTGAGGTATCACCTGCTTAATCAACCAGCTCATGAGAGGATAAAACCAGAGTAAATCCACAAGATGCAGTTTTCTAGAAGGGCAGTTCTACTAATATGCTCATCCACTATAACTTTCCAAATCAATAAAAGCAGCCAGACAGAAAGCTTTTTGCTGCAGATAGAGACTTTCCTTGCTGGTCAGAGCCATGAGCGTGGCATTGAAGTGAAATAACCAAACAGCACAAGAGAAGCAGACCTGTGCAGAAACATTTATCTTGTTGAATACCAACAAGTTACACTCTGACAGTGGAACTCTGTCAAAGTTACTGGCTCTGACAAGCCCATTTGCCCAAGAAGGAAAAGCCAGATCAATTAAGCCACAACTTTTTCTGCCCTCAGTTTCTAAACCTGTAAATGTGGACCAGAGCTCCCCAGAGCTTTGAAATCCCCAGAGGGTTCCTTTATTGACACAGAAGTGGGACAATGAAATCTAAAGACAGTTATAAAATTCCAACAGTTTTTGTGGGATTAGGACATGAACTGAGAACTCCCTTATTTTTGTACAAGTCACAAGTCTCAGCACTCTCTCACTGGTGACTACATGGACATCAGGCTGCCATGAGATTCAGCAAGGATCAAAGCAGTAGGAGAGCATTTTTAGTGATTTGATTATCATTTTCGTTATAAAAGATTAAGAGACGTGCCCCCCTTCACTAGAGAATAAATAATTCCAAGCCAAAACAGCAGAACAAGTCCACCAGGAAAAGCTGTAACAAAGGTCAAAATAATTCCAGCATTAAACATTTTGAGATTTTTAGGCAAGAATGATAAAACAAGTAATTCCATAAAACCTGAAAAAAATGCAGTTATTTCAATGAGTCAAATATTTGATTTTTGTCTTTCCAATTCAATCCATTAGCACCGTTTGAAAATATGGTTAATAATGTGTTGCACCCCTTGGGGATGCCCAGTTATGTATTAGGAAATTATGCTGTGATGTCCTCTGCTGTAGACTCCTGGTGCAGCATTCAGCTTTTTTGTTGCACTTTACCTATTTCATAACTACAGCTCCCATAGAATTCTGCATGAGTCCTTGTTAAAAAATAGCAGCAATAAATTTTTCCCCCCAAAACGCAGGTAGGAATCCAGAGTCAGCTGTTTTAACATTTATGAAAAGAGGCAGTAATTTAAACATGTGATGGGAGCAATTTTATTCCCATTTCAACTAATACTAATGTTCAGATTTTAGTTATTAAAATTAATTTGCTTCAATTATATTAAAATCAGTGGAATTGTGTGCCACTGTATTGATGGATAATAGCAATAAGCACTGAGTATGATGTTTGAAACCTCTACTCATGTCGGTGATTGAAACACGGACCCAGACCGGCAGGGAATCTGAATCATTTATTCAAAGGAATGAGCTGCTTTTATACACTTCTTCAAGACACAGTATTTCCTTACATGGCAATTCTCACTAAGCAACCTATCACACATTGCCACATCAGCAATGCACTTTCTAAGTGTCCTTCTACAGGGTGATCACGCGCTGTCCAGCCGTCTGTCACCTTCCGGCAGGCTCCTCTCTGTAGGGCTCTGCCGCATGACACCTCCTCCCGCCAGGGTCTGGCAGAGAAAAGCCTCTCTGAGCTGCCACGTGCTCCTTTGTGCTGCCATGTGCTTCTGCAGGCATGTCCCACAGCCCGCAGCTCAACTCCATCCCATCTCTTTCCACATACTCACTGTCGGCAGGAAGCATAAATGCAACCATAAAGGCAATAGAATATGGAAAAGAAAACTCATCCCTTTCATAACACAAAAGCAGAAAACTACACATAAAAAATTGCTATCCAAAAAGTAAACTTCTGCCTGCATTTTAGGTGAATTGTGCTTTGATACTGATCCCATATCCATGGACTTACTGAAGTCTGGACAGCTCTCAGAATTCCTCTCCTACAAAGTGCTCCTGTGTCCACCTTACGACACAGAGTTCATCAAATTCTCCTGCGCACTTCCCTTACATCAGGTAAAGCCAAAGACTCTGTTTTTCCCCCCATTGTCATTGCCCAAACCAGAGATTTTACTTCCCAGCAAAATGTATGGGTAGGGTTGCAGAGCAATGCTTGGAAAAAAACATCTTTATCATATTGGTAATCTTTAAAAGAGCTTTGATTGATCTTATTTACGAAAGGTTCATATGGATCTAGTTTTACTTAAGATTGGAGAGCATGTAAAGAGCTTTGATTGATCTTATTTACGAAAGGTTCATATGGATCTAGTTTTACTTAAGATTGGAGAGCATGTAATAGGAGACCATAAAGCTAATGGAGGTAAAATTCTTCAATATTGCAATCAATTTCCAGCTACCTTATATTTATCACAAGTGACTGTTTTTCTTTGAGCTGATTCTAAGCCCCTTATCGTCTAGATTTCCCTCCTTTTTTTTTTTTTTTTTTAATATACTTATTGCATGTTTAGAAAACCTTCAATACAACACAGAAAAGAAATGAGTTGGTAAAGTATTTGTGCATTCAGGCAAATCCAACTGAAAACCAAACCCTTTCCTCATGGAAGCAGTGATCCTTCTCAGTTCTGACATGGAACAGAACTGAACATTTAGGAAAGACCGTCCACAGACATAACATCCCTGAGAAGACACTTTATTCAGTGACAGCTGTAATTCATCAGGCACAGCCTCTTTGAGGAGGATGATATTATGAGACAAGTACTCGTGTCATCTGCAGCATTCCATCTTGCTCTTGTTTGAACAGCAGCACCTGCACAGATCCACATTGCTGGGAGGTAGGAGCAGACCTTTCCAGATTTCTCTGGGATAATGATGCCAAGCCTTACTAAAATACCTGAAATTTTGCTGCTGAACAGGTTTTTTGTGACTCTTTTTACACAACTCAGAAGATGTCACCTCTGTTGTCCCTTGGTGCTGCAACAGAGGCACATCCATGGTTTTGTGCATCCCCACAGTCCATCATCCAGCCAGACCAAGCAGCAGTTTCTCAGCCTTCTAATGCTCCAGTTTGTAGTCACAGCAGTTCACTGAGCAGCTCATCATTGTTGACTTTGCATAGCGGGAAGAACAAGCCCCAAGACTGCTGGATTCAAAAGCACGGATTATTACGATCTACAGCTTGAGAGACTCTGGAGTTGTAGAGACAGAACCAAATGGTGACAGCTCAGTTACCCAATTACTTACACAGCCTTGAAAGACAGTGTGGTATAGGGATGGCACCAGTTGGAAAATCTTAACTGGGAGACAGTAAAATAGCAATAAACTTAAAGATTGTCCGAATGATTGAGAACTTGCTATTGTCTGTTTTCATATACTTCCAACCAAGACAGCCTTTAGACAAGGTAGTAGTGCGGAAATTAGAGTTTCAGAGCTTGGCGTTCATTAACTGGATTGTGACATTTTTGTTTAAAACAGTGTTTAAATATGCAGGTTGTTCCTAAGCAACATTAGTCCCTTAGTCCCTAAAGCTGAGGAAAGATCTGGATTGTAAGTGTCCCCTTTGAACGGATCATTCATTGCACCAGGGTTTTCAGGCATGATAAATTATTCCAGCCCTAAAGTTTGCATTTACCTCTGGTTTTTGTTGCCCTTTACTTCTCCATGGCAGCATTAGAAGAGTTTTCTTTAGGGCTCAGTATTATATTGCAAACTAACGTGGACCTTTGCTAATATTTTGATTTATTTGTAGTGTGAGTTACAGACCCCATCAATGATATTGAATGGCCAAATGATGTGAGGTTAAACAGAGTTTGCCAAAAGCTAATGCATCTCACACTAGACTGCCTATGAAACTTGTCTGTGATCATTCTTCCACCATATTACTTTTTAAAAATTATCATTATCTTTATCTTCTACCTTTGGAGAGGACAAAACAATCAATAATACTGTGGGAGATTCATCACACAATTGGCAGGACTTTTCCAAGCAAGGAGTTTGCTAATGAAAGTATTGCAGAATGGTCTGTACATTTTAATGGACCCTGAACAAAGATTTGAGCTTTTCTTTTTAATTTTTTTTAAACACTACATGAATTTTTATTAGTATATTACTCCAGACTTGTTTTGAATACTTAGGGGTCACCTTCCTTATTGGAGCCTGCATAATGGCCAAAAGGGCAAAGTGGAGTGGAATGAATAAATAAGGAAAGATTACACTGTACCTTTCAAGGACAGGAACTACGAACAAAGTTTGGGGGGTTGTTTGTTCTGGTCTTTTCCCCCTTCTCAGTTTTAGCCATTTTTTTTAATCTTTAAACTTGTCAACACCTCATGCACTGCTAGGAATGGCAAACATCTGTCATACTTTGGGACTAGCAATTTTTTTTCTTTAATAATATAATATTTTTCTGTCAGCCAGAAGCAGAATTGGTAATTCAAACTTCAAATTAGTTTTTGCCTAAGGGTACCAAATAAGAGCTAATGACAGCTTCACTACAGATGTCATTAAACATTTAACCTGACCACATTAAGCAAAGCCCACCCTACATTCTGCAGTCATCCAGGAGGAAAACAAAATACACTCTTTGATGATAAAACCTGATATATTTCCCCAAAAATCTGGGGTTTAAGCAAAGAGAAGTTAAGCTTCACCACTGATAGAGTGTATAGGTGTAAACCCTGACTCTTTGCATTGGAAGGAGGATGCAGAAACATGAATTGACCTCAAATGCCAAACCCTTGGACAGCAGTGATGCGTGGATTAATATCCAGAGCATTCTACACATGAACTCCTGGGGACAAGGGCACGTAAGGCTCAGAGCTAAGGAGTGGGGTGTGCCCAGACCTCAAAATTCCTCCAACAGGAAGAAGGATTAAAAAAGCTCATTCATTGCCAAGAGCAGGTTGCACGTTCAAAGCCTGATGGGATCTCAAGATTAGGGAAGAGGAGGCAGGAAGCACACAAGGAAGTGGTTAAGCTTTTTAAATAATAATCCAGATCACTAACATCGTGGCTGTCTCCGTGGCAACCGACCTGGATTGCCTTGGATGCAATTGTGGGTTGCCAGATTTTAACCCTTGTGTATAAAAGGGCATGGGAGAAGCCCACTTAGGTGGGTTTGAAACTATTTTTCAGCAAGGAAGTGATTTAGTGTACATGTACATAAAAATATTAAAATTATTTTTATTCATTGTTGGAACCAATAAATGTAGATTAAGTACTCCCAAAAACCTTAAAATAAAATATTCTGCAGAACCATCAGCAGTGGAATGTGAAAGTCTCAGTAAATATGGGCTTAATTGTAACTTTTCCAAGAATTTTTTAAAAAGTCATTTTGCAGCCACCTAAGAAGAGATAATACTTTCTGCATGACAATGGACAACAGAACCAGATAAATGTGTTCCCTCACCCTGGCTGTGTTGAGATGTTCCCTTGATTGTATTATCATATCAAAACATGGACTGCCAGAGAGAACAGAATAAAATGCATAATCATGCAGGGATCCACAGCAATTAAACAGCAGAAAAACATTTTTAATTGCCGTATTTGTTGCAGGGGGGGTTAAATCGGAAATTGAGACCACTAGAAGAACATTTATTGTGGCAAGCAGCGCTCAGGCACATCTACAGCAGAATGCAGTCCTAAGTCAGAATAAATCTATCAGCAATGTGCCAGTCTTTGCTTTGCTCTGGCCATGAGTTAGCTATTGGACACCTGCTCTGCAACTGAGCATTTTCTCCTTGAGGAGAGAAAAGTAGTCTCTTTTTATCCTTTTAACTCTCAACAAGAACTAGGATCAAGTTCCTCATTTGTCAGATTTTTATTTTAGCAATCTGATGAGCATCTCTCTGCCTTGGTTTCATGGAAATAGAGTCAGGGTTTTTCTGACCCATGAGCACAGTCAGGATTCATAGCTATCCATCTTCGCTTCATCTTTACAGTGACGGGAATTTCCTGATTTCACTCCACTCATGTCAACATTTTTGCAGTCATTTAAAAATCATGTAGGAACCTGTCCTCAGGTGTACTAACAGACTCTTGTTTTGCTCCTGCAGTGTAAACCAGACTCAGATAAGAGTCCATTATTCCACATCATTATTTATGAATTCATCAGTCTGAAAGGCCATTATCAGAAACCCCCCAGAATACGACGTGGGCTGTGGTACATGTCAATGCTGAGGTAATTCTGCCATGATTATTTTATTAAGTGCTTATTAGCAGCAGCCAAATTTGCCTCAGAGTCAATCCTTTGGGCAAAAGGGAAGAATACAGTAAAAATGAAAGCATATTATAGGCATCTTGTCAACCTTAACAAACTGTCATTAGCAAAACTGCCTTTTCTTTCTTCAGAGGTGTCACAATTTATGCTCTATCGAGACACATTACTTGAAAAACACTACCACTGCCACATGGCAGCCTCTCATTTTATACCAGGAAAACCTCCTTTAGCCTGCGTTGATGGATGAGCAGCTGTGGGGGTTTGTGCTGCTCTTGCATCTCTTTGCAATTTCACAGGGAGTCTATCTGTATTAAGAGACTTTAAAAATCAAGCCCACTTCATTGTCTCAAATTCGTTAGCCTGAAAAAAAAACTATTAAAAATAATTAAAGATGCCTCATATAATTATTTAAGGTTTTATTTCTCTTCGAATTATAGTTTGATAAATTCACTTTATATGACATCTATGACAACCTTCATTTTCATCAAATACCACCTTAATCATGTCACACATCACATAGAACCTACCCTAGGAGTACAATCACCCCAAAACTGCACAGAGATGTCCACTTAGAGCTGCCAGAAAAGGTCACACTTCTCTTAGGCTGCAACAGCACTGTCCTCTCACAGCTGCTCTAGACTTCTCCATCAATTTTCTGGCAGTTTTGCATGTTAATTTCTGGTATTGATTATGCAGAGCACTGGGGTGTGTAAGGGTTTGCTTTGAAATTGAAATCTATTCAAAATACTTCAGCAATATCAGTCCCTTTTTAGCTTCTATTTTACTGTCCAGAGTTTAGCAATACCTGACACTTTTTAAACTTCTATTTTACTGTCCAGAGTTGTTGCTTATAATATCGATCATTCTGTGAGTTTCTGCCATGACTTATTCTTACAGGTCACTGAGACCCATGAAATGGGATAGTATTTCATCCACATCCCACATGGCAGCTTCATAATGTCTGCCTTGAAGTCCTGCTCATCAGGAATTACAGATGTCAGGTAAAAATTCCTGTAAAATGTCATCTCCAATTCCTTATTTGTTTTCAGGTGACTTTTAATTAAACATTGATGTGTGAAAAATGTCAAAACCACCTTTTCACAGACCCCTGAATGCAGTTGTGATTAAGTTTTAAATAAATAAACAGTTGTCATTTTAATCAACAGCACAAACTCCCGAGAGCTGAGGCTGGAAGCAGTGCGGGAGCACACTCAGAGCACAACACAGGTTGTGTTACTGGTATCCCAAGGATGCTGCTGTCAGGTTCTGCTGCTCTTCAAGAGTAAATAGATCAAGGAGGATGAGAAATAGAAGTCAGCAGTCTAAGAAATGGTCTGGGTTGCTGGCAGCTGGTTTTCCAAAAACTATAACTTAGTATAAATTTCATGGAATATCTAGCTTCTGCATATTCTTGTCAAAACCTAATTACAATGATTACAACTCGAGCCTGCCAGCAGCCTGAAACAATGGAGATATATATATATATACGCACACCTATATTTTTGATGGATGTGTGAATTTATATCATTTTAAAGCCGTTGAGAGTACATAGAGTTAAAGAACCGCATTATTTGGTGTTCAGCAGATAAAGATATAAGAGATATCCAAACAGGAGTCTTGTGTGCTGTCACAGGTGGGTGGAGTTTCACAATGTTTATCAAGCCCTCACAGTCAACTGGCACAGAGACAATGAGCAATCCAGGGTGAAGGTGGCATGGGAGCAGACAGAGCTGCAGGAAAAAATTCATCTCCTCCTCAAGTGCTTGCCCAGGACAGTGTCAGAGGCTCTTTTGCCCAGCCTTCTGCCAGCTCTCATTTCCCATCCTACACCACAATATTGCAATAATCAGGCAATCTTTCAGACACAACTTCCCCTGCCCCATCTCTCATTTCACTCATTATTCTACAAAAAACCTTAAACCAAGAAGCATTCAAGTCAGTCAGTTAAGTTTTCTCTATGAAAATACTGTATTGTATCTTGAATACAGATATGTTAAAATTTAGTCCAGTGGCATTTTGTTTTAATTCTACAATGACTTCTGAATTAATAAGAAGTTCTTGACAACAGGAGATATATTCCAAACAGACCTTTCATATGCTACCCATATGAATGGCAGAGGTATTACCTCAGTGATTACTGCTGGTTGGTTTGCCTATTATGTTCATTTTGTTAATGTGCAAGAACAACTGGGCTTATTAAAGCATGCGTTTGAGTCTCTAACTTCAGTCAGCAAATCAATATTGAGTATTTTCCAGAACTCAGGAGTCCGGATTGTATCATACAGCTCTCATGCAAGCAAATTAAGTTTAAATAAGCAGCTAAAGAAGACTATCAATTAAATATGTTAAAAATACTTTCATGAAGCCCAGTTTTAATATTTTTTCATTTGGCTAGAATCCTAACAAACAAGGCAGGTGATCAACAGGTCCATTAATAAAACAGGTGCCATCCTCACACTGGTACTCTTCCACACAAAGAAAGCAAATATATTGTAGAGTGATCAAAGAAAAGTGTTCAGAAGCACAACTTTGATAATCAGAAATGAACTAATCGTTCCTGCATTGCTTTAGAAAGCATCCCACAATACTCAAGCTCAATCAAGTTGTGCTCCTGTGCAATAAGCAGAGCACTTTCCATTTAAAATGACCACTGTCCCTTCCAACAGGAACTATTGCAATTAAAAAGGTGTTAAGAACAATCATAATCTGGTTCAGAATTAAATCCATCTTCACACTGCGGTTAAGACTGTAAATTAAACAGAAGATAACTTTCCACCTCTGAAATTTGTAGCAATATGTTGGGGCAGTTGAGCTGGCAACAGTAGCAGCCGAGATGCCAGAAACCCCTGGCGCTGGTGGGTTAACTCAGAAATGTGAATCATTTCCCCGACTCAGGTTACAGGGAAAGACTTCTTCTCCCATCAGGCAGTACCTGTCTGGTACCTGGTCCCCCACTCCGCCCCTTCCTTCTCCCCATTGATTGTTGTATCCCTCTGCCTTCCCCCTGCCCCTTGCCCCCAGGTAATTGGTTGCTGGTGCTTTGCCAGCCCCCTTTTCTGTTACCCCTTGTAAGCTGGTACACGAGGCCTTCTCGGCCTCTTTCGCCTCTGGACCCTTCGGAATAAACCTTTCGGAACCCATGTGGGGAGCCCTCTGAACTCTTTACCTCTGGTAACGCATGAGCTATCCTAGCTTGGGTGTGGACCTGTGTCTCTGTGCCATCCAACAGCACGGGTGCTAGAAGTCAACCTGCGAGGTGCCGAGCTGCACCACCATGGCATCCCTTGCAGGGAATGCTTTTGGGTTAAGGCGGCGATTTCCGCCACCCCACACCACCCCCCATCAGCAGTATTTTTCATGAATATGAGCTCATTTAATCCAAGTTGACTAGAAATGCCCTGAAATCCCCATCACCAGATACTTTCTGTAGGTAGGACATTGCTCTGCTAGAATGAGAGATGCCAGTGCATCTCAGGGTTACACACAGCCTACAACAGCACTGCAACCTAAAGCAAAATGGTCCAAATGTTATACGCATAACAGCAGCTGAAGAGTGAAAAGTTGCAGCTGATGAAAAGGACACAGAGAGCTGTCATTTTTCCTGGGAAAATAAGACGGGGTCAAAATAAACATGAATTACTCAATTTATAGGAGCGCAGAATAGCCGATCTGAATGTTCTCTTTGACTCCAGGATCTATACATTTTCTCATGCTTACATCCAGTTTCCTCTGGCCTATATTCAAGCTTGCTTTCAAATGGGTTTTTCCTGTGTCAGTGATCACACTGATCAATGGATACAGGGCACAGGATAAGGTCTGAAGCATATTTATCTGTAAGAGTTCACAAGACTTTAGTTTATGTAGCCTGAGATACCGAATTTTCTACATCAAGACACTGCCAGAGATCCCTAGGACATGTTTGCCTCTTTTAATCAAATGGAGCATAGGTGCCCTTAGATGCCTAATTTTGATTACAATTCATTGAAAACCCAGCAAATTCTTGGACCTAGCCTGGGATTGTTTAATGCCATAAAATTGAAATGATAGAAGCAGCCACAGAGAAAATGGAGCAGCAATTCTGAAGCCAGAGCAACACAAGGGCTCGGTATGGAAAAGCAAAGGAGATCAGGGTGTGCTCAGTACAGTCAATGCCTTCTCAGAAATATTGGTTAGAGACAGGCAGGGTTTGCCTATGGATCCATGATGGATGCAAAACAGGGGAATGTAAGAGGACATTTACTGAACCATAAACAACTGGAAAAACCATTATCCTTCTTTTAAGCCTGCTTTATAATTTTCATAGGAGGGTTTGGATTGGAAGGGACCTTAAAGCTCATCCAGTTCCAACCCCCTGCCGTGGGCAGAGTCACCTTCCACTGGACCAGGTTGCTCAGAGACCCATCCAACCTGGCTTGGAACACTTCCAGGGATGGGGAATTCAGAATTTCAGTGGTCAGCCTGTGCCAGTGCCTCACCATCCTCACAGTAAAGAATATCCTCCTAAGAGCTAATTTAAATCTGCCATCCGTCAGTTTGAAGATACTCTCCCTTGTTCTATAACTGCATGCCCTTGTAATCTTTCTATCTATGGGGAATAGCCTAATCTGCAGAGCGCACTCATCAGACCAATTAAGACCCCATAAACATCACTCTGAAAAGGAGCCTCTCCCCAGTAAACATCCACTCTAACATGATCACATCTCAATGCAAAGAGGGAGGGATGGAAATGAATGCCCATGTTTGATACATTTATGAATTTAAATTTTAAAGAACCCTGCACAGAAGGCTCTACAGAGAATTTCAGCAGTGGGGAACAAGCTGACGTACAAAACCTTTCATCCCTGCATAGCTGGGGGTCATTAACTCAGAGGCCTCCGGCTAGGGTATTAATTTCCCCAGCTAACTGAGAGAGATGTACAAAATAAGTTTTCATTGCATATTTGAACAGTACTAGATTGTTAGACTGCACCAGAGCTGTGATTTGGAGTCTTGGTTTGGTGGGGTGTGTATGTGTGGTTTTGGTTTGTTGTTGGTTTTGATTTTGTTTTGTATAGTCTAGCTGTTTTTATCTTAATGAATATGTTCTGTATTCTAAGACAGTCATATGTGGGTCTGACAACACAACTGGAGTTTAAGTTGCCGATCTTTCAAGAAACTTTAAGGATGAGAAACTCTCAGAAGCATATTCCTTTATAATCCTTGCCCTTGTTAATTCTTCAGAAATACCTTCTATGACAAGTTTGTCAGATGAGCCAAAAATTAATAGCAGATAGCTGTATTTTCAAGTTACGTGACTTCCTATTGCCATCTATTCTGGATTTGCCCCACAAAACCCACACAAATTGGGGGCATAGGCATTCCAATCACTTGAATGAGGACAGTGTAAGAGACGGTACGAAGACCCTTCATCTGTGTCACGATCATCTAGAAGGACTGAGACTGAATCTTTTCCCCCTCAAGGGGGGAAAAGGACTTTACACAAGTTTGGGCCTGGCCGAGGTGGGAGACCTGCCAAGTAGGTTGTGCCTGAACTGGTTCACGCTCCTGAGTACAGTTTGTGGTGGACTGTGTCGGTTCTGCTAACAAGGTGGCAGGAACGGTGTAGTATGCTCTGTCCTCTGTACCTGTTCTGAACCATTAAATTGGGACAATAAGCTTTACTCCCTTACCTCTTGGCTGTTTGCCCCTCGCTCTTGAAATCTCTTGGCCATTTGCCCCTCGCTTTTGAGAAGACTATAAAGAGACTTTCTGAGAAGACCCGTTTTGAGATCTCCCCACGGAAGAAGACAGATCCGTTGCCGGACAATCAAGAGGATTCTGCCTCGCTGTTGGTAGCTATAACCCCTCCTCCCATCTTTTTCTCGCTATCCTTTGTTTCCTATATCTCTCCCTCTCTATCGCAATACAGTGCGTAGGCACAATAAACACATTGTCCTGACTAGAACTAAAAAATACATTTCTCTGTTTCTTTTGCGCTCTGAGATCCCGGTTAACGAACCATCATGATACCCGCTTTGTGTGAGCGGATCATGACAGACAGGAGCAGCTATTGCATCTGGAAGGCAAGGGAGGAACAGGAGAGCTGAGCTCAAGCACTAGTATCTCTGTCTTTAAGTGCTAGACCACCCATACCCTGATAAATATGGGTATGACAGCCCTGAGTCATTGCCTGTCAGTCTACTTGGCTGAACCAGCTCATTATCAGAGTTAATTTGAGCACCTAATAAAATCACAGCATTTGTAAAAGGTACCCTGTGTCTGCATTTCCCACAGAAGGACATTTTTCAGTCCAAGAAAAGGCTATTTTACAAAACCTAATGATAACATAAATATAAAGAAATACTTTACAATTTGAACAGGAGGGGGGAAAAAAGCGTAGGTAATTTTTTCTTTTTTTTTTTCTTTTCTTTTTTGAAGACTCTCTCTGAGAGAAAGAAGTTGCAGTAATATTTTGAATGTGTTGGCCAATTGAGTGGGTTTGAAAAATAAAGCCAGATGGCGATGGATTACCCAAATGTTTCACTGTGGGAAGTCAGCCATTTGCTGTGCCTCTAACAGGATTGTTTCTCAGGTCCCACCCTGCTCAACGCTCCCACAGCTTACACACCACCCGCTGCCCTGCTGTGGGGTTTATGGTATGAAGAGCAGCTAGTCAGTGGCCAGTTGCAGGTCACCACTGCTCCATCAGCTATGGGTGATGCCTTGGGTTTTCACTTTCATATTTTCAAATCCTGTACTGCCTAGTGTGTAACTCTGAAGTTCCTTGCAGCTACTCGCTGTTGCTCTCTCAGGCCAGGCCATCATAACAAAGCCTCTCCAGGCCTGCTCTCCAAAGACACCCAGACTGTCCTAGGCCCGAAATGTGTAAACTGACATATTGAGAAGCGGGGCTGAGCTTGGGGAAATGACGTCATTTAGCTAAACTTTAATTGGCGAATTTATGTTGATATGCAGATGAACCAAACCTATAAAAGTGTGAAGAACTCGTGACTTGTTGTCCATCTTGGGGTTCATTTTGAAAGTAGCCTCTGGGTCCCCAGGGTGTACCTCTGAAGGCTTTGCAAATAAATACCCACCTTTATTCCCTTACTCCTGTCTAGTCTCTGTTTCTAAGTAGCCTCTCAAGGCATCATGGGGACAGTAGAGAACGGAGTGGGGACTCATCCCCACACAGCTTTCAGGGCAAGGTGTGAGTACCAGTGGTCAGGTCCTACTTGCTTTGAAGTCACCAGAAGCTGGCATGACACTGAAAGCACCAGTTGGAAGAAATTGGTGGTGTCCTGGGTAATTTAAAATTTTTTGCAAGTTAGGAAGAATCAGGTCAACTCAGAACTGTCTAGTAGCCCTGATTCTTCACTCACAACATGATGCCAAGTGGATCCAGATTAAAGGAGAAGCACAAAACCATAGCCGGTGCCTGGCTAAGACACAGAGGAGAGCAAATCACTGCAGTAACAAACTTTCCAGGATGTTCATCATTCAGAAATGCATCCACTGCCCGGGCAAAGAAACTCCCAGGCAATGACATTCTGGGAAATCAAATCTTTGTTACTCCTCTAAAGCAGCCTTTTTAAACAAAAGTAATTTCAAAAATAATCAATATTGGAATATCAGTTCACTTATCTGGTTCTGTCCCACTACAGCACCAAAAAGGCTCATTTGCAGGGCTGGCTGAGAGTATAATTCAGATAAAACTCTAGAGTGGACTGTTCTCCCCGTCATTCTTTCTTTTAAATAGACAGACAAAATGTACATTTTATTACAAAATACAGAAATATTAAATTAGAAGATAAGTCTTTAAATATAAAGAATTCCCAGGTCTGCTGAGGGAGACAAAGTAAATAAAAGGCTCAGAAACAACCCCATTCAACAACACCAGGAAGGATGACTCGAGTTCTTTGTGCACCAAATCTGTGCATAGCCTGTTCTGCAAATTTCTTCCTCTAACACGGCTCTTACCATGTTCAAGCAATGCTTTTATTTTTTGAATGCAATTAATCCCTCCCCGGCTTTACACAGCCATTGCAGGTCACACTCAGGCACGTTAAATTTCTCTCCCATAACAAGGAATCATTCTCTTACATGCTTAAAGGCATTGTGGCTACTTCAAAGTTTTCAGTCCGAGCTGTGAACAAACCACACAGGACATTGATCCTTGTGTCCCTGTCTTTTGCCACCTCCAAACTACAGCAACCAACTCCTGGTTAGCCGTGGGATGTTGAGGGCAGGTGGTACCTCTGCCCTGCAAGCCAGGGGTCTGTAAACACACCCCCAGTCATCCAACAGAGCTTCCTGGGAAAAATGGCATTGCCTATTCTAGTACCTGTTTGTACAGATACACTGAGGCAGCTTTTATCTTTTTCGTAGCACTGGTATTTCACACTGTCTTTGCAGCCTCAGCTTCAGACAAAATCCACGCAGACTGTACCCCAATCTCTTTTTTTCTTCCTTATATTCACACATAATAATGAAGGAGGAAAGTGGCTGTCAAATCCAATAGGAAATCAGGAAAAATAGTTTCACACTTCAATTACTTTTGCATATCATTAGGACTGCTTTGCAAATGTCTCCTTTGCAATTTCAGGAAACCATTTAAATCATCCCCTTCCAAGAGCACTAATTCAGACGTTCCTACAGCCAGGTAGCCCCAGAGTGACTATCTTTGCATTAAACCACTGAAACTCCGAGAGAGGAATTTAGAGCAGCTAAATTATAAATCTCTTGTTGCATTAAAGAGTTTCTTGTTAAAAAAAGAAGAGGCTTGTTTATCTCGTGACATGACTGAGCACTGGGATCTTTTAGTTTAGGTCATTAAAACACCATTATAAACCTATTTTTTACCATTCAGTTTCACTCATGATCCCTGTGACAAAATATGAAGATCAGGGATTTTCAGAATAAAACTGTCGGTCAATTCAAACAAACTCAGACAGAATTACAGAATAATAAGGATGCATAAAATGTTGGATTATAAAATTATCTTTTCAAAGGAGTCCTGAAAGTGCAAACATTATTAAAAACAACAGATGTGCAGCTATTTTATGCAACATATAAAACATTTTGCCTTTGACAAGATTCATGCGAGAGCTGAGACTTCCACACAAGCAGGACCAAAACGCCTCGCTATAGAACTGTCAGCTCCACTTCAGTAACAGCCACATATCTGAAATACTCTGGTTTTTGGGAAAGAACAGAACTAAATTGAAGATGCTGAATTAACCATTGCCAGTTTTAAATGAGATGCGGGGAATGAAAGACCTTTCCCACAGTGCTTCAAACTTCTCTGCCTCGTGCCCTTGTGCTCTTCGGCCACAAGGGCAAACAAGCCTCATTCAATGCCTTTGACCTTTGCCAATGGTATCAGGGGCCACATTACTATATTTTTACCCATTTGCAGTTAATCAGGTGAAATGAAGAGGATCATTGGGTTAATTAGGCAAACAAGGCTCAGTAATGGTAATAAGCAAAAGAGTGCACAGAGCAGGCTTCAGTGGATAAAATATAATGGCAGCTACTGGCAAGGAGCACCCACAATTATTTAAACCAGTCTGTGTTGAAGAAAAAGTAAAGTCTGGTCTGACAGAGCACAAAACTCACAGCCAGCCATCCTGGCCTCAGTAGTCACATGCCAAAGTCAGGCCTGAAAAGAATTCTTGAAAAAAGAGCACAAATTGCAACCTTATTCTGGGAATCTCTTCCTAACTTAGAGACACTTCCATTAAATTTCACAGGCAAAATTTAAAAAATCACAGCCTGAAGTTACGTCAAGGAGAAAGTAAAAGTTGCCTAATTTACCATGTGCAGCTCAGCTTTAACTCAGATTCTATTCTTGAACATTACATTATGCAAACTACTTCATAAAGCTCCATAATCCCCTTAATGCAACCCACACTGGTTTAAAAATTAAAAATCACTATTGTTTCCATTATCCCTTTAATTGGATGATGGCATGACTAATATGCAATATAAAAGTCAACTATTTAATCACACATAATCATCCTGTTTTACATTTTATTCATGCCAGGTATTTCTAAATTCAGATGTTATATTGTCAATTAACATAAAATTTACAGCCTTCAAGCTTTTCAGACACACATTACCTCCATGTCAGTAAAATACTGAAGCATGATTGAAATGCATGGTAGGAATGCTATGTAAAAATCAATAATTGCATAGCAGAGAGTGGATATTCTAAACATTTCATGTCAGGTTATTATGATTTCTCTGTGCATGTGAGAGAGGCAGAGGGAGAACACAAGGAGCATTAGCCCTAATAACAAGGCTTGTTGCAATGGCATCAGCTGCAACACTCCTGGGAAACCCAGAAATTCCTTTCTGCTTCTCTACCAGAGGATGAAGAAAGACAAGAATAAGGAGAGCACATAAGCCCCTGCCTTACTCAGCAATTTGATGAGCTGATTCCTATGCTAAATTGAGCACCATGCAGGAAAAAAGGCATCAGAAACTCCTCTAGCAATGCGCACTGTTCAAGAGAAATTCTTTCTAGCTGAAGCAATTCCCCCATGCAATATTACATTGATTCTGTAAAGATCATCTTGTATTTTACAGTATTTAAGTGGCTGACGACATAATTTATTTGGTTAGAGGAAGGACTGGACATGGATTTTAGCAGGTAATATCAAAACAGATCAAAAATGTCCAAGATTTAGGTACACAGGCAGCTCTTTCTGATTGCCAACAGAGAGGCCAGACAGTACATTCTTTGTTAATGTTCAATGGTCTTGTCTGAGTTATTTTCTAAAACATGTCCACTAGAGCTGCTAATTAGTTTTTAAGTAATTCTTAATAAATATTGACTTGTTAATAATTTTTGTGGAAACAGTTATGCCATTTAAAAATTTCATTTTCTTGTTGTTTGGAAGAACTTCCTCTTCTGTCAGAAAAAAAAAGCAAACAGAAAACCATTAAGTTGCTGAAAAGTCATGTTTTGACATTTAAAAACCAATTTATTCACACAGATTTCAGAATTATAGAATGTTTTTATGGTTTTAGTTTTTGTTCTAAATGTAAAAGGACAATAACTCAACCAAGTGCCTTGATTAACTTAGTCCATACTTTTTTATATTCAGTTCACAAACCATTCCAAGGTTTGAGCATCATGCTCTCGCCTCAGAAGTATTTTTCTAAAAGATCAGATGTTCATTAGACAGAAATGCTTTTTATTATTCATTCCAGTTCCAGCCTGCATTCCCTCTTTTAAGATAGGCTTGCCTATTTTCCTTATGGTGAAATATTCATGGATCACAATTTATACAAAGGAATAAAAGAGAATGCTTCTAAGTTTCTATAAAATATGGTACCCATTTGAATAGTAGAGAGCACACTGGATCTATCGGGGATATTTTTGGGGAGGTCAGTGTATGAAACATCTGAAACACTTCAGTATTTAATAACAGAAAGTTGAGATTTATGTATTAGAATACAGTTTGCAGTAAGGGAAAGAAGGTAATATTTTTCATAATAAGGTAAGAATCAGTTATATGTAATTTAAATTGTGAAGCCATTACAGAAAGCAGGAGTTCTTAATGCCTATATAAGTGTTATTACAAAAAAGAAAAAAAAAGCAATTGGCTGTTATTAGAAATGAGTAGTAACTGGCTGAGCTGTACAATTCCCAAGCTGTCAGATGAAGTCACTCTCTTCTTCAGTTAAATAGCTGCCACCTACAAAACAGATACAAAACCACTTCAGATGTGCAGAATCAAAGTGTAATCTGAAACAAAACAACACCAAAACCACACTATTGAGAAGACTGTAAGACTGCTGAAAACCAGAAATGTCAAGGTTCTGCAATATTTGCCAGTTTCTAGAGTTGTCCATCACAAAGAGGAATAAACAAAGCTTAGGTGTTACCAGAAATAAAAGAATCTACATAAATGGAGCTGCCATCTAACAAAAATAAAATATTTGATAGGATTTGGGAGTTTTCTGGGGAGTTGGGTTGGTTTTTCTAGCAAGAATTGCATGTGTAGTTTGTTTTTGAAAGGTTTTTGAGAGCTGCCTTGCAAATAAGAGGTTTATCCTTAATCTGTAAGGTATTGTAGCTGAAGTCTGGCAGTAGGTCTTGCAGAAACTATGAAAGTTGGAAGTTATAGACTGATTCCAAAAATTCCTACATGAAATCTATGGCCTGTGTTAGGCAGGACGTCAGGCAAGATGACGTCAGGCAAGATGATGTCAATCAAGATGATGTCTATAAAACCCAGGATCAGATGGGAATGAGAATGGCCATGGAGTGTCAGCGGCTCAGCTTTTCCCCTGGCATGAATATGGAATAGAGCCTGTTTATAGCTCCGTCCAACTGGACCAAGGCATGGCAGCCCCCATGCGACAACTGGAAACAGGGCTCAGTTTAGGGGATTATATTCCCCTGTGACACCAGCACTGTTTAAAAACCAGACTCAAAAGCCAGGATTCTCCTTCCCTTTTTGATCCCAGTACAGAAGGTTTCAGATTTACATGGCATAAGAGAGCCCAGGTCAGTCCCCGTGGTTCCAGGACTATGTCAGTGTGACTGGTCAGAGCTTCACACAACACAGAGATTACAAACAAGCAGATTTCCAATCCCCTTCTGCCCTACCCTCTGCACAGACTGAAGGAAGAAAAGGTAATTTTCTGGTACTTCTGTCTGCAGTCATTCATTTCCTCCTCAGCCTGGTGCACTCCCTTCTCCCCATGTTCCCAATCCACTGCTTTGATCATCACTGTTAAGGGAGGTGGAATAATTGAACTTTTGAGCTTTTGCCCAGATCAGCTGTTGAACATCCTCATCAATGTAAAGGTAAAATACCTGCCCCAAAGTATTAAAAAAGCCAAACCCAAACCTGCTGTAACAGGCTTACTGTCTTGAAGATTAGCTATAGAAGCTTAGATGAAAATTGTTACTGTGCCTGGGAAGAATAAAAGCCTTTCCTGAGGCAGAAACAAACAAGTTTCAGAACCACTGTGCCAGGGAAAAGATACGTAATTGTTTGCTCATATTTCCTCTCTTTCAAGTGAGTGGAAAGTGGCCCACAGCATCCAAAAGTACCTTTGTATACAGTTGCTGTTTGGTCATCTGCTTTTATAGGTATGGTGTTTTTCACAGTGCTAATGTGTTTTGTAGATGCAATGCATCTAAATAAGTATTCATAAAGACTTGGGTTTCCCCAGAATTACTCCCTTTCACATGCCTGCACAAGCCTTACCAGAACCATTTCACCTTATTTAGTGTATTCTGTACAATGCTACTACATAATGCTGTTTAAGAACTACATCTATCATTGACTTCTCACCCTGAAAATATGAGGAATGAAATCAGCCCATGTTAAATCACAGATGGTTTGAAACTGGACTTTGTTGAAAAGATAGATCTTCTCACAACTTCTATAAGTAATTTTTTTTAAACTTAGCAATAAGAACAGCTTCAAGCTTCAGACACTATGTTTGGTAGGTTTTGCTTATGTTTCATCAAGAGCAATTTAAAAGTACATTTAATTTTTTTAAAATATTCAGTTTACTCCATGTGAGTTTTCTTTTATTTTTGTTTTTTGCACTGCATATCTGTTGAAATGAATAATTGAATTGTTCTCAGTAAGTCTTTAGGTAGGGAAAAATAATGTAGAATAACATAGTTAAGTAGAAACAAACCAAAAAATACTTTGAGTTTGGTAAACAAGCATTGAAATCAAGTCTGCCTCTGCTTGAAAAAAGCATGTGAGTTTTTAATAGAAAAGAACTCAGATTTCCTGTATTATGTAGTATAAATTTAATGCTAAAGAACAACAACAAAAAAGGATACCATTTCAGTGTCAATCAACAGCACCCGCAACTTCCAGTTCACACGTCAGGCATTGTACGGCTCCTGTGAGCTGCTGACCTGGCATTTCTCAAAGGTGAAATCCCATCAGGAATCCTGCTAGGAACAGCATCCACAGCCTGCAGGACATCCCTGAAAAGCCAACTACCAAATACCTCATCCCACCGAGATAAGAAAGGATTTGACTGGCTTGGCTTTGCCTTTGCCCACAACATTTGCTGTGAACTACACAGGTTCTTTGGGTTTGGTTTTCAGGTTTTGCATAAACTCTCTGTGCTTTTTTACCCTCTCTTTCCTTAGCCTGGAGCAGATGCTGGTGCAGCATCTCATCACTGTTCCTCTGGGATTATTCAAGGAATTTACCACACAGTAAATGTTCACAGGTCTTTAAGACATTTCATATTATGCCCAGCACCACTAATTGCATCAGTCTGTGGAGGCCGGTGAGCCTAATGAACAACGAACTAAGAGAGTCCATTGGCAGGACAGCCCCATGGAGATTCACCCCCTGGTTAGGGGGAGAGAAAAGGCCTCTCTCAGGATGCTTTGTTTCATTATGCTGATGTACCCCAGTTCTACTTCCCTGGTTGGCCCATTGGCCTCCCAGCCCCTTTTTACCTTATCTAGAAGGTTCTTCTATTTCCCTGTTCCCCCATTTGCCCTTGCCCCCTTGCCACTCCCTCAGTTCCCCCATTGGCTCCCATATCCTCCCCCGCCTATGTACCACCCCCATGCCCTCAGTTCATTGGTCCCTGAGCCTTTCTCCACCCTCATTTATAAACCTAGAGTCTGTGTTCTGAGTCTTTTCATTCCTGATCCCTTCACCCACGTGGCTGCAATAAACCCTCCCATGGAATACCATACAAAGACTCTTCCTGACTCTTTGTCGTCGATCTATTGTTTAAGTTAGCCTTCTAGCAAACATTAGTCCATCTTTCATCACCCTTGCTCACTTTCTAGATGCTCTTCCACTCATGAAGATGCCAGAGATATTCACAAGTCCAGTTTTAGTGCGAAGAAATCTCTTTTTTTATGCCTCCTTCTGAAAGTTTAATTTTGCTGGCAATTTTTGGCACTATTTCCCCCAAAGCATCAGGAGCAGATGAAAGCAAGTGAGTGTGGCAGGGTGGATTTAATATCTGCTTCTATGTATAACTTCTGTGAAAGCCATTAAAACACCATCAGAAAAGCCAGTTTCAAAGGCCATGCTAAGAGAACGCTCCCGTTTCTACTGGAGAAAAACTAAAGGAGAATCAGGGTTCACCTCTCAGACTGATATTTTCAAAAGGGCTTTTCTTCTTCTGAAAGCAGAGGACTCCTTTGAAAAGAACAGTTCTTGAAATTAATGTCTGAGTTTTCAGAGCAATAAGGGTTAATTTTTCCATCAATTTTTCAAGTTAAACTGACCACTCCATGTATTTCAGATTAAGTCATTGATAGAAATAAAAAATGTTAATGAAGCTTATCAGAGTTACATTTAGATGCCTTTGTGCTGTGCATATGGGGTAGGGAAGTATTTTTGCCCTGAAAACATCTGGCAAAGAGGGAAAAATGCATTACATGAACTGATTCAAACAAACATCAGGTCTTTTTCTCAGGTCAGGGGAGGAGTTAGTAAAGACCAGGTAAAGGAATGGGAAAAAAAACAAAACAAAAAAACACAAGAAAAGACTTAAGTGAAACTTAAGAACTGAAGAAAGAGCATGTGGTATGAAGTGAAAAATATTAAGGAAATAGTCAAGCAAACTGAGAGGAACATGGTAAGGTCCTGCCTGGTTGCTCCTGCTACTGCTCCTGCCAGCTGGGGTCTGGCTGGCTTTCCTATGAGGAGCAAAAAAAGCACTAAAAAGAGCCCACACAGCCTCCTATCCAGGAAGTATATTTTCCAAATCAGCCTTAGGAAATCATGGAGCACTTACATGATGAAGATGCCACACATAGTACTCTTGTTTATAAACTATCTTTGCTAGTAGGAGACTCTCAGTAACATGAGCTGATTCCAAAAAACCCAGCTTGGCTGGCTTCCCTACAGAACTGCAGTTGCACAAATATTCCTTCACAGAAAAGGCACAACTCAGAAAAAATAATTAAAAATATAAACATGAATCAAAACGATCCTCCTCCCTCAGTGGATCTGTAAAGCATCTGTACTCTAAGTGCAAACCCCTTTCTCCATTCCATCTCCATGGGTGATGTGTTTACAGGCAGGTGAAGGCTCAGCAACGTGCTAATGCAGTAAATTATACAGTGGGGGAAAGTGAGGGTGACAGCATCCAGCTGTAATACCAGACACACAAAATATAGGTAAACCATTTAATTACCCAAACCTTGTCAGCTCTACAGAAAACTGATGAAATATTAAATTTCTTTTTTTTATCACCTTACATTTCCCCCATGTGAACATTCCCCTCCCAGAAGTACAGCCCTTCTGTTCAGTTAAATAAACACAAACACAGCCTGGCCATTCCTTCTCAGCTTCACTTCAAATCAACCTTGTACCATCCTTAGTCCTCCCTGTCTCCTGGATGAACAAATGTGTTTGTGTTAAATCAGATTTCTTTTTTCTTGGTATGCGGTTGTGTGGAGATTAACAGCAAGTCAGCAAGCCTGTCTGAGTCTGAATCTGACATTGATCTCAGCACAATCTGTGTCTACCCATGAGAAACTTAATCAAGAGAAGCAAGAAATTCAAAACAATAGAGGGAGCAAATGGCAAGACAGCTGCAGCTGGCGTTTTGTTTAGATGCTTGAGATACCTATGTTGTAGATAACTAATAATGGTATAGTGTAGTTAAAATAGCCAATAAATCTATTGTAGTAGTTAAGCAACCAATAGACAATTAACATGAATAATAAACATACAAAAGTGTATATATATGACACTAACTTTTAGATAAACGCTTGTTGCCTGCATTTTAAGTTAAAATTAGTGTGTGTCGTGTTCTCAACTGCGACACAGTTGAGTCAAGGGGAAATCATTCTCTGTGGAAGATTTTTGCAGCTCATAAATAGGAATTTAAGGCTTAAATAATCACATATCTTACAAAATACCGAAGAGGCACATGACCTATGGCAGCCTCAGGCTCTGATTTGGGGTTTGGTTATGGTGGTAACAGCAAGACTGCTAGAAACTTCTGCTGAAACACAACTGATCCACGACCCGTGTCCCTCCAAAGCCACTGCCACCTCTGAGAGCTCTGTCCCTTTTTCGTAGCTCCCAGCAAACAGCACCAGGTTGTGCACTGTGACTGAGCAGAGCCAATTGCTCAGAGCAAACGAGGCTTGTGGCAAAATCTCTGCCAAGCTGAAGAAGATTTTACTATGCAATTGGCAATTGCAGCAATCTTTACAGAGAAACTGTTGACAAGCTTCTGGCAAGGTAAACCAGACAAAATAAAACAATTAATTTATTATTTTTCTCAGTAAAAAACGTTGTATGGGTAATGGCCCATTGTAAGCATGAATAATACTGAAGCTGGGAGCAACATGGTATAATTTTAACATTCCACAGCCTTTTAAAATCAATCTTATTGATGTTCATCACATCCATAAAGCTGAAAAGAATGGGTTTACTAAACTTAAGGAAAATGTAAGATCTCATTTAGCAACTTTCAGTTTCTTCATTATGTTGCCATAATGTCATCAGTATAATATATTTCACCCTTTTGCCTCTGTTTTAGCACTCATTTTTTGATTCTGCTGTGATCATATCTGGTTCTTTGAAGCAATGAAATGATATTGCTTTTACTCCACTGCCACATCCAGGAGAGGAGCAGGACATGCTGAGAGGAAAAAAATGTTTCTTGCTTTAGGACTGGGAAGTCAACACTAAAAAACAGAATATCTCATCACCCTCCATACTGTGGGAGCTACACCTGAAACCAGTAGAGCCACATGGCTTTGCAGGAACACTTTAGCCAAAGATTGTTCAGTTTAGGAACAGAATCACAGAATTGTCAAGGTTGGAAGAGATCTTCAAGAACATGTAATCCAACCATCAACCCAGCAGCACCGGGACACTGTGCTGAAGTCTGTGGTATAAAATGACATCCAGAGAACTGCGTTACTCCCTGGGCAGGGAGGTTAAAGGATCTGTTACATCTTCCAACCCCAAACCTTGGGGCAGAGCTGTGGAACAGCCACATGGTCATTGCTGTCACAGTGTCAAGAGCCCACTGACAACCCCTGGACAAAGACTGCAGGATAAGGTTTATTTAAACCAGTTCTTCCACAGAAGATATACAATGTTCTAGTCTAAGGTGGTAGATCAGGAACATGTAATGGGCAAGATCAACACTGCATATTCCTCTGAGCCAGCAACTTGCTCTGTACCTGATGGTTTTAATTTGATAATCCAAGGTGAAACAGCTCTATTGGAGGCACAGAGGTATTGTGGTTATGAATGTCTCATTAAAAGTCCAAATCCCTACTCCAAATCAGACAGAAAAGGCATTCAAAACTGAGACCCTTTGGCCATTGTCGATTAAGGCACTCCTGCCCAAGTCTTCAGAGATGGTTGGGAAAAAAAAAAAAAAAATACTGTGCTAGGGCTCATCTCATGTTCTCAGGTCTTCCTTCCACCCTCCTCTCACAAAATCAAGAGAGATCACTGCACAAGAGCTGAGATTTAATTAAGAAAAGAAACTAAGTTTGAGAACTGAAAAACATTGTATTTTGTCAAAATTTTCTGCCTGAATGAAATATCAGAATAATTTTAGACTTTCCTTGCAACAGACACAATAAAAAAGGTAAAGAAACAAAACAAAATGAAGATGCACACACAGGGAATTGTTATCTGAAGGATTTTGCTTTACTCAAAAAGTTTGTGTTTTACCTGCAAAGTTTTCAAAGTCATTACTGAGCATCTTAAATAAAATTATTCAGAAGCTGTTTGTAACCACATGCTTGCCCTCAATCTGCCTCATCTTGGTTTGTAATTCCTTGGGGAGAATGACACTTTTTTCAAAACAAAAAAGTAGACAGCAATGTACTGGAACCTTGCCACTTTCTTATTAAAAATGAGCATCTACACCTAACTAGTTGTGTGCAGACAAAAAAAAAATCTGTGAGTACATAATTTGAAGCACAACAGCATGCAAATATATTCAGCAATTCATCTTGTTTAAGAAGCCTGAGAAAAAAGGCACATGAAACAAAGCAGTGTGTGAAGCATTTCAAGTGCATCCTGCTATGTTTGTAGTGATCCCTTAAAATAAAAGGTAAAGAATGAGAATTAGATCATCCATTTCATGATGACTCTGTAAAATGGTGATCCAAAGAGAATGAGGCCACAGTGAGATGTTCACCATCAGTCTGGTTATAACAGCTGGAGCAGCAGCTGCACTGCCCACCCACTTCTCCAAGTTCCCCTAAATCAATCCACACAGCCCCATGAAAGGAGGGATGAACACCTCAGGGAAGGGAGAAAACGACAGGATCTGTTTAGCCCAGCAAAAAAGTTCACATGTAACAACAGGCTAACAAACTACAGGTGAAATATTAACCCCCTAAATGCACATTTGAATAATTTAAGCCATCTAGATCCTTAAATTAATTTGCCTCAAACCAAGTTTCAATTAATATGATTCACTGGTAGATTTTTATCATCGCTTAACGAGTTTTAAAGCAACAACATGAAGTTCTGAAGTTTTATTTTGTTTGCTAAATCAGATATTTAGCCTACTTTTCAAGTGATAATATATTAAATATGTAGAATTAGAAGCTTTCCAGATAAAGTAATTAGCAGTTTTACAGATTAGCTTGTTCTGTACTGGAAGCACAACACTCAAACAGGCCCAGTCCAGTGTCTTTAGTGTAACACACACTTATTCAGACAAAACCCCATATATTTCCACATTAGTAGGTGTAGGAGACAAGAAAAGTCTTATAGAATAAAGTAAAGGGCCTGTATTTGCTTTGCTCTCTTTGTTCACTGATGATTCATGAAAAGCACTTTGGGAAATGTGCAGCTGGCATGAAGACAAGTTATATAAGGTTCGCCTGAAGAGCACCTGATCAGGGTGCTAATTGGTCAAGAGAACACGTGAACAGCAACACAGGAGGTTGTGGCCATTGTGTGTTTTAGTTAAGAAAAATGCTAACAAGTATAATTTTAGCCAGAGTGTTTTTAGCACAGTATAAAAGCCTAGCATAGTCCTACAGTATATAGGGCCTTGCATGATGGTAATAAACTTGATTCTCTTTGGAAGAAACAAGGGAGTCCATGCCTAATTTGTGACAAATGGCGCCCAAACAGTTCGGACTTATCTGAAGGTGATGAAAGGTATGGACTGCTCTAGTCACAAACCTCACTGAACCAGGAGAAGTTGACTAGAATCAGAAGAATTGCATGCACATCACTGTAAGGTGAATGGTGGGGGAATCATGGAAGGGAAGATGTCCCTGCATCGACGGAATAGAGGACCCTCATACCCTGATGATGACAGGTGACTTTTTTGCCGAACCACAGTCCAACAGAGGGCAAATTGCCAGCACAGCCTATAGGGTTAGATCGGTGGTACTTGCTGGATGAAGAACCATGGGATTGTGAGTATCATGGGACCAGGAGACATCCCAGGGGCGTCAGTGCAGCTTAAAGTTATTGCAACAGATTCTCCACTTTGGAGAAACTTTTATTATTGGTTAAAGAACTCTGTAACTGTTTTCTAAATGAGAGAAGCTTTGATGTTAGGAGCCTCTGCGAGTAGCTGCAGCAGGGAGTGCTGAAAAGTATGCTGATAGTGAACCAGAGGACGTATTGCCATCACCTCTTTTTACTCCTGGAGGGGAGCCACGCCTGTATTTTCCCTTGGAACAACCCTTTGGACCATCTTTGGAACCCTCTGATACTCCTCCTCTGGTGTTTAGCCATGAAACGTTTGTACTTCATATATTCCACCAGACCCCTTGTCCTGGAGGCTGCTCAGTGGGTCAGAGCTGCTCCGGCGGCACTGCCGCTTTCCCCTCCTCCTCCTTCCCTGGTGGCTGCAGTGGCTCCGTCTGCAGCCCTGGCAGGGCGCCAGAAACAGCAGCAGTTCCATCGCAACACAGAGCCCCCAGCAGCTCCATGCTGGTGCACCACCTCCCCCTCCACCGCTTCGTTTTCACTATGTATCACTGTTTCGGTTTGAGACAAATTAGCAGGAAACGTATCCTCTAATGGAAGGGAGGTGTCGCAGATCGACACTAACAATCAGGCATGGACCCAGGTTTTATTCACACGCCAAGGTTTCGGGCCAACGGGCAAAAGCCTGGCTCTTCGTTTATTTTCACACTTATATACATATGTACAGACAATCAACAATTGGATGAAGAGGTTAAGCCTCTCTAAATTGATAGGATATAAATTCAGTCTATCACCTTCTTCCACCTCCGGAGAAGGAATGCAAAACAATTCTAAAAGTACAGCCTAGAAAAGATTCGTTACAAAAACATGGGCATTGTTTATCTTACAACTTATGAGAAAGTTTTTTACTGCTAATGCGAACAAAGCATGCAGTGAAAAACCAAGACGACAGGGAGGTTTTGGCAGCCCTTCCCCCACAGGTTCGAAAGGAATTTCTTGGAGGAAAGTGAAAAAAAGGACTTTTTATTTAACAAGCAGGGTGCATGCAGGCACGAGAAAAAAAAATGAATAATTTAAAATAATAACACCTCTCACTGTGGAGAAGACCTGGTAGATTCAGAGTGCTTTCTGTAGGTGTGGCTCTGCTCTCTCTGGAGCTGGGGTGCGGCGTGGGCCTCTATGGGCTGCGGTGTGGGGTCTCCTGGTCATGGTATTCCAGACCAGAGCAAAGCTGAACAGTTCCAGGAGAAGAAGAAGAAGCCACAGTCCCAGGAAAATTTCTTGCCTCGGTTAATGAAATGAGAAGCTAGCTAAAAAGCAAAAGAACGCAACTTCTCTTCTCTGCTGCAGAGCCAAGAGCTGGGGAGAGAGCAAGCGAGTTATCTGTGTTATTTGAACACAGCCGCCGAAAGAATTCCACTGCCTTCCCCTCCTCTCTCTCAGATCTGGCTTAAAGCTATGGGATCCATTTCTGGGCAATAAGCAGACAATAGGGAACACAGTATCATACAGTCACCCCAGGACAATCACCCAGATGCGGAAAGCAGTGGCAGGGACAGGCGGGCCCCAGTGCCTGCACCACACTTCGCTTGGGGCCGGGAGACTTGAACACCTGTGCCATGTGGGGGGTCCCCAGGGGGCCCCTCCAGGCCTTCACAGCTTGATCTGTGAATGTTTTTTCAAAGGACTTTTTTCATTTCTGAGACTGACTTGTATTTTAAATTTGTTTCCAGTTTTCACAAAGGGAAAGCACTGTAGCAGCAAGGGAACCTAATGAAATGACATCTGTGTTCGAAGCAATAGTAAACCCTTCTATTTTTGCTGAATTTAACTAGGACAAAGTATTTCTCCTGGAGAGCCCATATTTTGTATACTCTGTCTCTTTTCTGAGGTTACGGGTCACAACAATTTTCAATCCAAATCTTTAAAAGGAAAACCCACTATATAACTTAAAATTGGAGGACTATCTTTTACAGGAACCACATTTCTTTCTGAGGCTGTCCCAGAATTAAGGATTTTTCTTCTGCATGCAGACAGCTAACATCATTGGAGTCACAGGCCTACGAATGAGAGGTGAACTTGATAACATCAACATTGAAACCGTAGGGTAAAATTTCTGTTTTCCATACATAAGGCGAACCAGCTACTACAAAAATGATTACAGGCAGCACACACAGCTCCTTCTACTAGTCCCTNAACTTAAAATTGGAGGACTATCTTTTACAGGAACCACATTTCTTTCTGAGGCTGTCCCAGAATTAAGGATTTTTCTTCTGCATGCAGACAGCTAACATCATTGGAGTCACAGGCCTACGAATGAGAGGTGAACTTGATAACATCAACATTGAAACCGTAGGGTAAAATTTCTGTTTTCCATACATAAGGCGAACCAGCTACTACAAAAATGATTACAGGCAGCACACACAGCTCCTTCTACTAGTCCCTGGAATACACCTATTTTTGTGATCCTCTAGAAATCAGGAAAGTAGCATCTACTGCATGATTTTCAGGCTATCCCCTCAGAGCACCGTTTTTCATTATGTGGATGATATTTTAGTTTGTGGACATGATGATTCACATTTGCAAGATACTACTCAACATCTTAATCTTACTCAGCATGGGTTGCAGGTGGCCCCTGAAAACATTCAGTAGATCCCTCCTTGAAAATATTTAGGGTAGATATTAACTGAATAAAATGTGAAACTGCAGCAATTAAGTTTAAAGTCTGATGTCAAAACATTGAACGATTTACAAAAGTTACTGTGAGCAATTAACTGGGTAAGGCCCATGCTAGGTTTTTAGCCAGTCATCAATCATAGCATCTTTCCTTACTTGAAAGCAAACCCTGCCTTCCCCATGAACAATATCTGCAGAAGCTATTTGAGAATTAGATATAATTAGCTTATGAATCTCCACTGTAAAAGCAGACAGAATTGTGCCAGCTTTACCAGTTCACTTGCTTTTATTTCCTAATGCACTTTACACAGCTTTAATAAGACAATTTAAATGTGAAGTTTTGCCATGAAGAAACATGTAACAGCATTTCAAACTGGTACAGCTGTTCAGTGATTCAATTGTAATTGTTCTTCCTTAACACTTATAGATTGAAATTGAACTTGATATCAAAACAGTTTAAGTACAGTGATGGACCAGAAAAGTGACTAGAAGCGACACTATCTTACAAAACAGACTTGTCCAATGAGTATTGTGTTATGGAAGAAGGGAAACAGTGGAGTAAACAGTACCACTCTTGTAGAATCAGCTGAAACTGTGACTTTGTAGCTGCTTATATACATGTGTCTGTTTTTTATACCCACTGAACTAACAAAGTCACATGTGCAAAACTCATGGCAGTATTATATAATTATGTCCTTGATGTTTTGTCCTTAAATATTTATATCTCATTAGCTTTAATACTTCAAGCTCAATTCTGTTGTACTGGCAATCACAAAAAGCTGTATTACCATCTGCAAACCGAGCAGGTTTTAAATGTAATTGGCCAAGACATACAATGGTGTCATTTTTCTGAGTAACACTGCATTTTGAAAAATCCTGGCAAACTTATGCTTATACCAGAAAAGTACTGACCATGAACAGGCATTTTCAATATGGTTCATAGTTACCATGAGCTATTCTCAAAACTATGTTATGTAATATCAACGTATTTGCCACACCTTTATAATCTTGACAGTAAATTCATGTTGCTGCCATTTGATTTTCAAATCAGGTGTTCACTTGCATGTTGTTCATTGATGGTTAATTATTGTATGCCAACTTATCAGTAGCTTTCTTGTAATGATGGAATCAAAACGAGTTGAATTCTGTTGTATCTGAAACTTTTAAAGGGACACTCTCAACTTTGATTCTAGTAATTGGAGAAGAAGTGAACTCAGAACCCTCTGGCTGTTGCCCTTAACTTCCACTGACTTTTGTCCTCCAGCAATTAATGCTTTTTCCCTGTTTCTATGCTAGTTCGTCACACTTAAAAGTACTACTGGCCTACAGCGGGCCCTGTGCTTAAAGTAGCCATGTGCACAAATTGAACCTAAAATTTGCTTTTGCCATAGCTTAATCAATAAATCTGTCATCCCGACAAAACAATTTAGCTTATAGTTGATAATGTCTCTTTCAAATATCATAGACTGGGAGTTGTAATTTTTGTTTGTCTGTGTAGCAAACCACTGTCTCTTGACAAAATTCAGATATTTTTCATACAGCACTGGCAGATTTTGTGACACAGATTTTCTTTCTCTTTACCTTCAGAAAAACTATTGCAGAAATGTTTTTTACTTGCCTTTAACACTAACAAACTATTGTGTGCTGTAGCTCTATTCCTGGTTCACGTAAAGTGTTTTTATTGCCAGATCAGGATGCACAGTGAAGGCAGTGAAGGCAAGAAGGTCATGAATGGAAATAGGCAATAAATCACACAGGTAGTTCCACTCAACAGGTTGAACTTTGTGCAGCAGTGTTTGCTTTAACAGTTTTTACGCAAGAAGCAGTCAATATGATTAGTGATTCTGAATATGTTGTTAATGTCATAACATGAATACATAGAGCTTTTATAAAGGAAATTAGCTGTAAGATATTAATTGATGTTACTGATATGCATTCCTTTGGTTGTTCGTAGGTTGTTTATGTTACCATTGATTATTTAACTAAGAATGGATGACAAAGCCAAACTGTCTACTTTAGAACCTCTCATAACCTTGTGTAGTTATCTGCAAGGAATGTATAATTTTAAGAAACTTTCCCAACTGATATTAATAGAGGCTTGCTTATATGATGTTTTAGGGAAACCCTCCTAGTCAAGGCCTAGGCTCTGGCCAAGCCCTGGCCCTGGGTGGTCGGGAAGTATGCCAGCAGACTCAAGTGTTTCTGCACGAAAAATGTTATCAAGTCACTTTGACTTACTGATTTAGTCTTGTAAAAGCTGGACCCCCTTTCAGGGTAAACTTGGAAAGCTTGCCCAGGAAAGGTTGTCTAGGTCCTCACTGTGAAATGGGGCTGCCCAGCAATTGCAGACTCAGGGTGATGGTAAAGTATTTAGGCAGTTGATGATGTATCTTTCTAAATTACTATCCTTTCTCTTGTGTACTAATGATAACGTATATTACCTTGCTTACTTTTGCTCATTGCTAAAGCTGAGCACGTAGTGAGCATATTGTTTTATTACATGTATTGTTTTAGTTTTCTGTTGCCTTCATGTTTATAGTAAGAGAAGTGCACGTTATTAAAAACAAAAAAGGGGGAATATGACTCCTCAAGAACAATTCAATAATGCAGTATTTACACTAAATTTTTTGAATGCTGATCATCAATCTCAATTGCTGGCAGTGATACTGCTCTGAAGGTTTGTGTGCACAGAACCAATTTCCAAAAGTTTTATGTAAGGATCCACAATTGAGTGTGCAATGGTTAGCTGATGTACTAACCTGGGGGAGAGGGTGACGCGGTGGCAGAGCGCTAGGGGGAGTGTGGAGGCACCGCTGCGTCACCCTAGAAAATGTCCCAAAGATCACTCCTGGGTTCTGCCTCTAAGGCAGACTGCTGACAGGCTGCACACAAAGGTGCCGGTGCAGAGGCACCGCTCTACACAGCGCAGGGAAGTAAAAAGCAGCGTCAAGGACAAAGAGGCAGGAGGGGTCTTCTGTGTAGAATTCCACAGGGTTTACTCCGTGAAGGGCTCCAGGGATGAAAGATGAGAACAAAGGAGGGTGCAGGGGTTTTGAACCAGAGGATTAAGGGATGGAATGAGCATCAGGGACAAATCATCTGAGAGCATCAGGGAGAATGACAGGGTGCAGTCCAACGGGGGCAAGGAGAGGCGAGGAAGGAGAACTGGGAGCTAATGGAACATCGAGGAGGGGAAAGCATTCTAGAGCAAAGCCGTAACTGGGAAAAGAGGGAGGAGAGTTGCCAAGCCAATCCTGTGGTTATGATCTGCATGGGGAAGCAATGCTCTGTGGGCTCTCCCCATGACCTAAAAGGTCTTAAGTCTCAAAATGATCCCACCACTGTATTGCTCTCTGATTTCTACCCAGCTCTTCCCCGAGCTGGGCCACCGCAACAAGAGAGTATACATGTGTTCTATCTCCAACAAGTCCAAAGTGGTTACCTGCTCATCTGAACAAACATCAATTGCCTCCAAGGAGATGAAGCCCAGCAAGAGGAAGAATGACCTAATCACCATCCAGCTGTTGTGGCCAAGGCAGGAGCAGGGATAAGGTTGCCAGGAACATGGCTGTGCCTGGAAGCTTACAGAGGCAGCCTGCCGACAGAGGCCTTGTGTCCCACCACAACCACCACCATATTGTTGTGTTCCTCCTGACCTTCTTCAGTTATTCCCTGCTCCAGGCTTCCAGAAGGACAATTAGTAATGTCAAAGCCAGCATTTCCAGCCAATGGACTCCCTCCTGCTTAAACAGTATGGCCCCCGAGCTCCGGCCATATGAACTCTGGAGCAGAAGCCATTTATTTCCAAATGCAGAAGAAGCAACTCTTTTTCTGGGGACATTGGACACCATCTTTTTGTTTTCCTATACTGGGAACTCTTCGTCAGTGGCATAGTTACTTTTGGTCTGTTTTTATTGATTATGATATGTATCCCATGTATCTTATCTTCTGTGCAACAGGTGATCAATAATAGTCTGAATAAGATAATGGTTATACAGGTGCGGACTGTTTTAGCATTAGAATACATGAACCCTTTGTACAAAAAACAAAGAAGGGGGAGATGTAGGAGACAAGAAAAAGTCTTATAGAATAAGTAAAGGGCCTGTATTCGCTTTGCTCACTTTGTTCACTGATGATTCATGAAAAGCACTTTGGGAAATGTGCAGCTGGCATGAAGACAAGAACAAGTTATATAAGGTTCGCCTGAAGAGCACCTGATCAGGGTGCTAATTGGTCAAGAGAACACGTGAACAGCAACACAGGAGGTTGTGGCCATTGTGTGTTTTAGTTAAGAAAAATGCTAACAAGTATAATTTTAGCCAGAGTGTTTTTAGCACAGTATAGAAGCCTAGCATAGTCCTACAGTATATAGGGCCTTGCATGATGGTAATAAACTTGATTCTCTTTGGAAGAAACAAGGGAGTCCGTGCCTCATTTGCGACAAGTAGGTGCTAACACCAGTGCCTATCAAATCTCAATTAAAAATCCAGGCTTTGGACATAGCCTTAATACAAGCTTATATCCTGTTCAAGCTTTTACTTGCTCTCAGGAATCCAATTGTTGCATAACATTTATATATCCATTTCCTTTAGTAAAAACCAGGTAAGTCCTCAGAGACCTAGGCAACAATGGTCAAATGTGCACCACATCCACAATCTTGTAAGTGGGAAGGACATCCCAAAGTGACAAAAGTCAGGTAACTCCTATCACCTTCTCCTGTGACTTACATGATAATGAAATGTTCCCCAAACTGTTCTTATTTAAGCAAAATGCATAACAGTGCCTGAGACTCAGCATATGCTTGCAAGAAATCTCTCTCACTTAAGGCAGCTGTTCGTGAGAAGATTTTTCATTTGGATAAAGGTTACTGGCTAAAGCTGGACAGGTCACTCTGTGCCACACAGCAAATTGTTTCTTTGACTCAACATGAGATTTAATATCCTGTGAATCAAAGCAGAACATGTTTTCTGTTTGCTTACAAAGAGCTTTATCACCAGCACATACCAGCGATCACTGGCAAAACAGAATGTAACGACCAAGACACACAAATCTCTCTGTCCTAAAAGCTCCAAGCACTGGGCAGCACCCACTAAGTGGTCACAACACAGGGAAGAAAAGGGATGACTCTTACCATAACAGTAGGGTGGCCTTTCTCTGTTTCTCATAACATCACTTGTGCTTTTGGCCTCCAAGGCCTTGTCCCATTTCCACAGAGACAAAACCAGAAGCACTCAACTGCCAAGGTGTGTTTGGATCAACATCTCCCCTTGCCTTCACCATTACATGCCTCTAACCAGAGACTCATTCACAATTTCAGTGGGATTGTGATAGCTGGCTCTGTAGGTGACATAAGTGAGATAACCAGGCACGAGATGCTCCTGGGTTGCTTCACAACCTTAATGTATGAGTTTAGTCAGCCCTGACAGCATGAAAGCATATCAAGTTAGTTCATAAAATGTAAACAGATTTCTTGCGTGCTTGGATATTTTCCAGTCTGAATTTAGGGTAAAAGATATATTTAATACTCCACAAGAAACTCTCTACTCTGGATTTTACTATTGGGATTGCAGTAGAAGAGCTGCTGTGAACAAAGGAGTTTGTGCTGCTCTTCCACAATATCCCAACACCATAATCTGTTTTCATGAATCTGTCTTACCTTTTTCTTATCTTTATTGAATAGTTACATGGAGGGAAAGATGTTTCTCTCCCATATCCTCTATCTGATCACCTTGAAATGTATTAATCTGAACAGCATGAAATGAATGAGTAAAACCCATGGCAGCAACATTCGTGGTATTAGAGAAAGCTCAGGATGTGAGAACTTGATGTAATAATAGTGGCTGATTAAATGCTAGACCTCTCAATTATTTTTGCACTTGATAGAAAATGAACACAAGAACCCTGCAGAAGCAGAAGACTGAATGTTGTTAGTTAAAGGCTAGCTTAAACAGTGGATCAACGGCAAAGACTTGGGAAGGGTCCTCGTATAGTATTCCACAGGAGGTTTCTTGCAGCAACACCATGAAAGGATCCAGGATGAAAGACCCAGAACAAAGGGGTATCCAGGTTTATATATGGAGACAGAGAAAGGATCAGGGACCAATGAACTGAGGGCACGGGGGTGGTACATTAGGTGGGGTTAGGATACGGGAGCCAATGGGGAAGCTCTGAGGGAGTGGCTAGGGAGTGGGGTGGTACAGAGGCGGGGCTAGGGTATAGGAGCCAATGGGGAAACTGAGGGAGGGGCAAGGGCTAATGTGGGAATGGGGAAATAAAAGAACTTTCTAAATAAGGTATAAAGGAGGCGAGGAGGCCAACGGGCCAACTGAGGAATCAGAACTGGGATACATCAGCATAATGAAACAAAGCATCCTGCGAGAGGCCTCTCACCACAACCTAGGAGGATCTCTTAGGGGTCTTCTCTCTAGGGGATCCTCCTGGCCCCTCTGTAACAGGCCAGCCGGCCTCCACAACTGAACTTATCCCCAAGTATTCCAGATCCAGTAAAAGCTTCCATGATCTCTTACTACCATTTTTGGTCCTGCCTCAGTCTTCCACACCCTTCAAGAACCCCTGTGCTGTAAGCACACCTTGTGAAAATGCCAAGGAAAGCACACCACTAGAAGAGGCTGAGTCTGTCTATACAGAAAAGCCCCAACTGTAGATATTTATTTTGAGGTGTTATCAAGCCTTTCAACGCATTGACATTTGGTTTAGATATTAGAAAGGACAAAAATATAACTGCAACAGAAGCTTTCTAAAAACAGGCAGATAAATGCAGCAGGTCCTGCCTGTCAGCAGCTGCAAATCCCACATATGTGGCTGATTCTCCCACCACACTTTGTTTGGGAGCCCAAAACTCTGAACACCAAGTGCCTGCTGTGAAGCTGATTGCACAGAGGTCTTCATGAGCAGAAAGCTGAGAGACACCTCCTTCAACTACCGCCAAGTGCCTGAGGGTGGAAAACCACAGCAGCACACAGACAAGGAGATGGTTTAGAGCAGGAGAGAGTCTTAGGAGATCATTGGCCATAAATCATTTAATCACAGAAAATTCCCAGAGAGAAAAGAGACTTAGTTTGCAACAGTTTTTCAGAAAATAGTTATCGCCTTCCATGGGGGTCCTGTGTTGGATCACCCCCGTGTGTTGCGATCTTCCTAGAGCAAAGCGTCCCGCCAGGGAAAGCTTCTCCATACGTTTCAGCAACTCATCTAGGCAACAGGTGATTTCAGCAAGTGTAGCAACTTCTCTGCTGCAAGTGGTACCAGCTCTTTGTGAAATCACCCAGGCCAAGGCAGGGACAGAGAGACAGGAGCCTCATACGGCACTTCCACAGAGGTAGCCTTTATTGCCCAGCTTCTATGAAGGGGAGGCCAGGGATGAGAGCTCCCTTCTGCGGGGGTAGAGGCAGGGGTTTATATGGGAAAGGCGGGGGTGGTAGGAACCAACTAGCCAACAGGATACAGGTAATTACCATAAGGAAAACAAGGCATGTTGGGAACTCACCACGACCCAGAGGAAGGTTGCTTCTCTCTGGGTAGATTCTTTTGGCCCTCCAGGTTTTTTCCTCCAAGGGAGTGCAGAGGGCTCCTGCACCAAGGGCTCACAGCCCTCCACAGATAGTAATAATAATCTTATTATTCAATTAGCAGTGTTCTTTAATGATCTTTTATTTGGTTTCAAGGTCTTACATTCACAAAGTATTTTTTCACTCAATCTTCTGACATTTCATCTCAGACGTTTTATAAGCAATCACTGATCTAAATTGCACTTGAGTTATTCTTTACAGCACCACGCACTTAAAAGGTATGAAAGTATTAAACACAGTACAACAAACACTGGTATTTAATTCTGTTATATAAAATATTTTCATAGCCATCCAAAAAGATAATGCAGATAGCAATTATTATAATAGTGCAGATTATAGACTACAGCACTCATCGTTTACCTGCTACAATTTTACTAAGGCAAGCATTCTGTAAGTCTCCATAGTGCATGTCTATTTGCAAATTCACTGTTCAACCTGTTCTGGCTGATGTTCTATGTACTCATACATATTCAAATGAAAACTGAGAAAAGTAAGTATATGACTGTGAGTGCTTATTAGAATGCACATCTCCCAGCAGATATATTAGCAGGGAGCTTTGGGTTATTAGCATTGCCAGGGCAGGAGTGCAAAGAGGAGCATTGTCAGCCTTACTATTCTGGACAGGTTCCAGGGCTGGTAATTGCTTTCTGTATGCTGGAATCATCCCAGCATTTAGAGTCAAGACCTCCAGTTCCCAAACACTGTAAGCTGAAGAAGACTTTGCACCAGCCTGCTGGAGGGACTCTCATGTGTTAAATGACTACAATGCCACAACACAAAGCAGTGCCACATGCCACTGTAGTTTATATTGCAGAGATCAGAAGCCTCTAAGTGTAATTTAAGGGGGCAGTCTAAAAGAAAAAAAAAAAAAGGAGGAAAAAATAAGAAAAAAAGGCCCTTCAGTTCTCACAAAGAGCATCCTTAAAATTCACACTATTAAACCAGAAGTAAACCACAGAGAAAAGGGATTGAAAAAAACAAATCCTTTTTATTCTTAATGACTTGGTGGATACTCATCATATTGGTCTTGTTGGCTCATGTTCTTGATTAGCTTATCCTCAGCATGGTGGAGAAAAACTAAAGAACAAGGGAAAGAGAAAGATTTCACACTTCTCTTTCAAGATGTCTGGTTAACCTCAGGGTTTTGTGTTGGGTGGTTTTTTTTGTGTGTGTGAGGGGATGCATTTCTTGCCTCAGCTGTAAAGAAACTAAGAACAAAGAAAATGTCCTTACTCCACATCATTGTGTAGGCATCAGGTTCTGTCACAGTGATGTGCCTTTAGGATTTGTTATAGAAGCTGATACTTCAACAGGTTTTAAAATAAAAATCTTATAAAAATGAGATGGAAGAGAGATTGCAGGGAATGGTCCTCAGATAGATGAAGGAGAGCAGGAACACTGAAGATTCCAGGAAAACTTTAGGTTTCACTTGAGCTAAAGATCCTACATTTTTTTTTTTTTCAAGCTAAGAGAAATTTACTGCTCAAAGGAAAAATTTTGGAAGACTATTTACAACAGCCCATCTGAGCCATCTGCCTGCCAGTAGAAGTACCTCAATGCAGTGCATCTTTTCCAGGCTAATCCTAGAAGGCAGGACACCTCTTTCTAAAAGAAAAAGCAACACCTCAACTTATTATACCTCATGCAATTATTAAGCCCCTCTTGGATTCCTGTCTACTTTAAAACACACCTTTTCCTCACTGGTATTTGCCAAGGTATTTTTATTATTTCTCTTGTCTCTTTGCAATGTTTTGGAATCTCTAAGTTCAGTCGTGTTGACCCACTGGGTTCACACATCAAACATCTCCTGCAGGTACCACAGCATCAGTTCAGCAGAAAACCCTCCTGACCTCTCTGTTTATCTTCCTGAGTCAGCCTCAGAAGGAGCAAATTAAAAGCACTAAGGGAACTCAGTTCCCTTAACTGTGAAAGGGAAGGGGACAACAGTGAAGGCTGACATTTTCTGGTAGTTTTTTTCCTTCAGAAAGATCTTCTCCTGCTCTTTCACAAACAATCTTGACTATATCCCCGGCAGCGAAAGAACTGCAAATATAAAACCATAAACCTAAGAAAAAAGAAAAAGAAAAAGAAAAAAAAGAAAAAAACCAAAACCCCAAAAGTTCCTTTTGGAATCAGTGTAAGACATGACCCTCATCTTTTAATACCACTTGGAGTAGTACCAATATGGGGAAAAAAAAAAAACCACAACAAAATAATCTCTTTTAGACCAAGTGTCCAAACATCTTCAGCCAGTTAAACAAATTATGCAGGATCTATTTTGGGAAGCTATATCACAGAGCAGTTAAATTTTAAATTTTAGATTTAAAATTTTAAATTTCTAAGGAAAATGAAACTCTGTTTTCTAGGTACACTTCACAGCTATCTGAAACTACACCTCTGAGTAAGAATAGAAGAAAATGCACCTTTTTTTGGCTGTATATGAGATGATTTACTATGCATATTGACAAAAACGATGCTAGGTGCACATCCCTTCCATTACAGGCAGAATTACTGATTTTTTCCCTGGTTTATTTAGTTTTCTTCCAACTTTATTTAAATTAAAAGTGCTATTATCCAAGAGAGACAGCTGCTGCTCAGAGAAGCAACTGGAAAAAAAGTGTCTTCTTTGTTACTAAGTATTCAGGATGATAACAATCACTCAGACAGCTTGCAAAGGGAAAAAAAACAAGTGCGAATATTGTGGGAGAAAATGCACATACTCAGTGACTGCCAAAGTGGAACCTCTCTCTCCCTGTCCTCTCCCTGAGATTATTTTACTTTTATTTTCTGCAGAAGCAGCTGTGGAGAACAACCAGGGAGCACCATGGTGAGTTCCACACTTAGCAAAGCCACCACAAGGACCAAAAAAGGTTTTCCCACAGAATCCACCATACAAAAACATGCAGCTGGATTCAAAGAACATTCTCAGTTCTCCATTTGAATCACATACACTTTCAGGTTAGCTCACCCTTTACAAAGCTGTCTTAAGTTACAATGTAAGATGTAACCAAAAGTATATATTCTATTACCATCTCTGTAAGCTGTTAAGATAAGTGGGGCAGTGTTCTTTATCCTCTTCATGACTTATCCCCGATAACTCCCTCTGGGGGCTATCTCCACTACTGGGCCATCAAGGTCTCACAGCATGACTCATAGTTATATCATCCCATTGTGAGATGCTCCCAAGGGGAGGAACCAAACATTCTGTCATGGGTTGGAACTGAGTTGATTGACGTGAGTTTTGGCTAACTGCGCTTTTCCGAATTTGCATGTTCAAGCCTTGTGGAAGTGAGAGAAGTGAGAGTTGTCCCAGCTCTCTCGCGGGGCAGCGGGGGAGGAACGGGCCCCGGGCTCCGTCTCCTGCAGCGGGCCCGGGCCTTCCCCTCCCCCGGCGCCGGGCACGGGCCCTGGAGATGCTGCGGGAGAACCGTCCCAGAGCCACGGGCAGCTGAGAAACAACCATGAGCTGTAGCAGAGCCGAGACCCCCCGGCGCGGCTTCTGGACACTGGGGGGCTTCTCTTCCACTCCCCCCCCTTCCCCCTCGGCTCCGCGCAGATCTTGCGGGAGCACGCAGAGCCCTCCGCAGCCAACACAGTTTATACTGGACTGAAGAAGACACCATGCAGTCTACAGCATAAAGGGAAAGAGGCTTTTCCCCAACGTAAGCCCGAGAAGCAGCAACTTTGCAACATGACGACGTCAAGGTCAGAAAGAGAAAGTAAGTTATGAGACGGAGCTCAAGATGGGGACGGGAGAAAGGAGGGCGGTGCCACATCTTTCGCGCGCAGCTTAAAAAT
>VZRR01004403.1:30892-58057 GCA_013398015.1 Oreocharis arfaki | reverse complement strand
TAGTTCTGTTAGTAATAAAACTTTCTTTACACTGTATGTACCCAAGTGCGTGCCTGTTTTGACTCGCAGATTACTTTTGTTTCCCTCAATATCATTGATGCTCCTTATGCAAAATAACAGATTTCGTGGGGGGTTGGCACGTAGCCAGCTCAAACCACGACACATTCCTAACTATATAATCTGAGGTTTGGAACACCAGAGCAGTATCTACCAGCGGATTCTCAGAGGACAAGTGCTAGGACAACCACCACTGGAGAAGGACCAGACCTTTCTACAGGATCACTGCTTTGACAGAACTACATTCATCACTCCAACAAGGACTGTAGCCACCATTTAACTGGACTGCTACCACTACCCTGACTGACAGGGTGTCAGGTCGTATTCTGACTCTGTCAGATTAAGCCAGTGTTTCTGTACTATTGCCTTTAATTTTCCTATTAAATTGTTGTTCTAACCTGGAATCTCCCACTGGTTTGCTTTCAAACTAAACGAAAGTATAAAAAACCACACATATATGAAGGAAGTCACATTTAAGGGGACACTGTAGCCACTAAGACAGATATTAGCACAGTCTCCTGTACAGGAGGTTTTAACCTATCTGTAATAATAAAGTGCTAAGAGGATCTCTCCTCTCCTCAATGAAAACATCTTGCTTAACAGCTTGCATTCTTCATCAATTAATTAATTTATTCTTTCTGGTTACTCCTTAAGCAATTCAAAAGCAGAGCAGTAGAAATCCATTCCAGGACAACATGACCCAGAAATTGAAATGGAAATATCATATATTCACTACAGAAAGTTTTCAGAAGAGTTTAAAAAGATAAATATGGACTCAAACATCTCTCAGGTTGCAGTTTCTTCTTTCCCCATTATGTCCTGGGGCACTCAGGACCCACCTCAGCACAATCACAGCCTTAAGCAGGTCTCCAATATCTTCTCCCCAACTGTGCTCTTACAGGGAAATACTGGCCCAGTAGCTGTCCAGCTACTTAGAAATGCCCAGGGCACCAACTTTTGTCAAAACCTTCTATTAAAAAGTGCCCTGTTTACCCCAGGGCAGAAGGTCACACAAGACTGATGGGTCCACTCTCCTGGGCCTCTTTTGAAAGGAGAGTTTTACATTTCACAGGCTGTGACACGAGCCTATATTTTTAACTTAGATATTGCTGAGCAGACAAAAATTGAATCCTGAGCAATTTTCTCTCTTTTCCAAATGCAAAAATAATTGTCAAACTATTAGTTAGAATTTAAAATATCCAAAGAATCTGAAATTCATTCCAGCACACCCAAAAGAAGTACCTACCAATTTCAGGAAGAATAAGTCAAATAGTTTTATTTTCTTCTGGAATACAAAGATTGGGCTAATCTGACTCATTCTTGAAGTCCAGAAAATACCCAGAAAAACAACTCTGGCTGTTGAACTGGGCCTCTCCTGTGGGATTTGTATGTGCACTGAGGAACACTCACAGGCAGGAATTGTTTGAACACACATCTAAATGCAAAATTTCTAACATCATATTCCAGGTGAAGTCCCAGTGCATCATCACCCAACCATTCCCTTACCCTGTCAGGGCTTCCAAATTTCTTTCAGTCATCCTCAGACCAGCTGCAGTGAAGCAAATCCCTTCCATCAGGAATAACAGTTTCTACAGCTGTCTGTGGGATCCAGGAGCTCTCACCTGCTCACCGCTCATAGCCCTGGGAGAATCCATGTGAATGACCAAGGTACGGACCCAGATCGGCAGGGAATCTGAATTGTTTATTCAAAAGAAACGAGCTGGTTTTATACTCTTTTTCAAGTCACAGTATTTCTTTACATGGTAATTCTCACTAAGCGACCTATCACACATTGCCACGTCAGCAACACGCTTTCTAAATGTCTTTCTATGGGGTGATCACGTGCTGTTCACTCGTCTGTCAGTTTCCGTCAGGCTCCTCTCCGTAGGGTCTGCTGCGTGACCCCTCCTCCCACCAGGGTCTGGCAGAGACAAGCCTCTGTGTGCTGCCATGTGCTCCTTTGTGCTGCCCTGTGTTCCTTTGNGCTGCCATGTGTTCCTTTGTGCTGCCATGTGTTCTGCAGGCGCATCCCACAGCCTGCAGCTCAATTCTATCTTATCTCTCCCCACAATTCCCCCTTTATTGTTTTAACTTTTTTCAAGGCTTGATCAACTATACAAGCAAGAAGCACAAAATAAAACACTCCCAACATTAGAACATGTTTGGTCCACTGCCTGAACTAAACAAGCTCCATTCATCTTCCTCCTTTAGTCTCCCTGCTAGCTGATGGTGAAGCCTGAGTAACCAAGGCTTGTCAGACCACTCTTGCAGATACCCATCATGGACTGGAATCTGTGGAAACACAAGCATATCCTTGCCCCCAGGTTATTAATGGAAAGGGTCCTTCCCATTTCCCAAGTACTTGAGCTTTTTGTAAGTGAGCCTATGTTCATTCTGAATGTGATGGAAAAATTAAGAACATATAAGGCTTTTTGCAGTCTTTCGTGGAGGGGTATATCCCATTTCTGCACCTCCCTTTTTTGTTTTAACAACATGGACTTGAGAGTCCATGGGCCCGTTCCGCATGTTCACTTGTATGGGTGGAAGCAAAAATACATGTGGAAAGGATATCAATCATAACATGAACATATTTCAACCAACCAAATTCAGGAAAATGTGTAACACAACATGCAGTTCTCTTACTATGAACGGTAAAACAGTGTATTTAATAAAATGACAAATGTGCACTGAGTAAAAATAAGCAAGATAATATCCTCAACTGCCTAAATACTTTACCATCACTCAGAGTCTACAATAGCTTGGGAGTCTCATTTCATAGTGGACTTCGAGAGTCTTTCCCAGGCAAGACTTCCAAGTTTACCTTGAAAGAGGGTCCAGCTTTTATAAGATCAGATCAGATCAGATCAGATCAGCAAGTCAAAGTGACTTGATTACACTTTTAGGGCAGAAACACCTGGGTCTGATGGTATAATTGCCAGTCAGCCAGGGCTAGGGCTAGGGCTTGGCCAGAGCCTCAAGCCTTGACTGAGAGGGTTCCCCTAAAATACCTACAAAATTTCCTGGAAACTTTACTATATCTATCAGGAACATGACTTCAGAAGAGTTTATCTTCCCCATGAACAGGGGGACAGATTAAAACACCCAATAACTGCTAACAACACACATCTCTTTCTCATGGAGACAGTGATGAAACAGACAGAACCTTGGGAAACAACTTAGAATTGCAAGAGAATGTTTCTGCCCACAGACAGTAACTGAAAACATGCAATACATAAAAGAGTTAATGGTTTTGTGTCATTTCAGCTTGAAAGGACAGCTTTCCTTTCAAGAAATAATACAAATCAATATTATTATCCATCACAAAAAACAATCAGAACAATGCAGGGGATCACAAGGTGATATGGTAAAAAAAAAGTCTTAACTGCAAGGGTCCAGGGTTGCGGCAGCATTCTGAATAACAAAAAAGGGGAGAGTTCCATGGACCATGGACCAGCTGCAAGAACGACATGCCCAGCCTGCAGCCGCCCCTACACAAGCTGGTGCAAATGCTGCAGCCACCCCCCAAGGAAGGGGCCATTGATCCACCCAGGTCTTTTCTCCAGCAGAGTATCAGCTCATGAGGGTTCGCAAGAGACGGTAGCCCTGGCTGTAGTGGGAGCGGCAGGAGCGGTGTGCATCAGGTGGCTTGTGGGGCTCTGCCGGTGCATGAGATGGCAGCTGCGCCTCTCTGGGCAAATCTTGCCACGTGTGGGGAGCAGGGATGTGGTGTTGCCTTTGCTGGTGTTGCCCCTGCTGATGCCGCTGGGCTCCCCGGCCTGCCTCCTCACTTCCCACATGCAGAGAGATGCGGAGCCTCCACCAGAACCACTGTGTCGCCAGCGCAGTGTTCACTGCCGCCCCCTGGCTCTGCCATGTGCTCACTGGTGTGGCATGGCTCTGCCATGTGCTCGACACCATGTGCTCGCTGCCACACACTCACCATTGCAGCTCCGGCGCCGCGTGGCTCCACATGCCCCCCACCCCCGCCATCACTGCTGCCACCACCACTACACTCCCACAGAGGCCAAGCAGAGAGGGAATGCCGGAACGGGGTCACCCAGCTCCAGCCACTCATCGCAACACGGCTCCATCTGATCCCGTGTGGCACAGGACGGCGTGAGCTCTTCCAAATCTGCATCCCCTTTCTGCAGCAGCCCGTTTTCCCACCGCCACCCACCGACCACACAGATTGGGGCGGAAGAGACCCGACTCCCTGCCATCAAGTGGATCAGGGGACCAGGGGCCATGTTCCGGTTCTCCTCCCACAGCCCTGACAAGCTTACAATTAGAGCTTTGTGTTTTGCTCAGAGGTGCAGAAGGGGCTGGCACAGCTGCTGCAGTGGCACAAGTATCTTTCTTTTTCTGGTCTCCGGCTGCCGCATGCGCCATGAGCGCCTGGCACACTGTCCTCCCCGGACACAAAAGCTTTGTCAGTGTTGCATCTCCATGTGTAACTCGGTCTCGCAACGTGTCCCCCAAAGCATCCCATATCTGAGGATCAAAAATATTAGTAGTATCTAAAGTTGGAATACAGTCTTTTGCCCAGAACAAGAGTCTGCTCAAATCTATAGACTCAACTTTCCTGCCGTATTTCTGTAAAATCCATTCCAACGTCTCTGTGACGTTCTATTCCTGGGATACACTATCTCCCATGGTTCTCAGCTGCTACCCTCCGTCCTGCGGAAAGATAAATTGGCGCCATGAGCTTCCTTTCAGGTCCCAAGCTTTGTTTCAGCTCCTGAGCTTGGTTTCAGTCCCCAGGCTTTGTTTCAGCCCCTCTGTAAAGTTCAGCTGAGTTGTCTTCACCAGAGCAACCACCAGTTGCCTTTCAATCCCTGATGCAGGGTGCCATTTGTGAGTGACTGTGGCATAGACCCAGACCGGCAGGGAATCTGAATTGTTTATTCAAAAGAAACGAGTTGGTTTTATACCCTTTCTCAACGCACCGTATTTCCTTACATGGTAATTCTCACTACGTAACTATCCCACGTTGCCACATCAGCAACGCACTTTCTAAATGTCTTTCTATGGGGTGATCACGTGCTGTTCACCCATCTGTCAGCTTCCGGCAGGCTCTTCTCTGTAGGGGTCTGACCTCCTCCCACCAGGGTCTGGCAGAGACAAGCCTCTGTGTGCTGCCATGTGCTCCTTTGTGCTGCCATGTGTTCTGCAGGCGCATCCCACAGCCCACAGCTCAATTCTACCTTATCTCTCCCCACAAATATACATCTGAGGAGCTAGTCAGTGTGTTCTGGTTTAATAGAACTCAATTCAGAAATAAAATGGGATTAATGTGCAAAAAGAAATGAGGGCAACATTTTAATAAAGAGTCATCCTGAAACTTCATATTGGAAAATATTTCAAAAATCTTACATGACAGTGAGGGTCATGTTGTAAAATGGCTTCACAATGGTTTTGGAAAAATTCGTCTGTGTCTTTAAGCATTGCAAATAGTGAAGTTGCAGCTTAGACTGCAAGGGAAAATTGAACTCATAAGGGCGTAAGTGGGCATTCCCTAGGGACTGATAAAGCCACCCAAGCACATGAGGTGCCTGACTCCACAAGGAGCAGATTCCCAGAGTATTTATGCAAATTGTATAAGGTGCCTGTGTACCTTTTCATGTTGTATAAACACCTCTTTGAATTTAGCCTTGGGTACAGTACAGACTGAACCTCGCCTTCCCCCCCGCAAGCCAATTAAAATGAGGCTTCCAAGTTGTATTTTACTTTTTTTCCCTTTCACATAAAAGTAGAAGTTATAATGTTTTAACTTCCTCAAAAAAAAGTACTCGAGAAGGGCAAAGCATTGTATCCCACACTTTTATTAGACTGGATCTCAGAACATTTTCCAACAATAATTAATGAACATCACCTCACTGCTCTTCTTTCATCGAGATAAGCATCAGCAGTATTTTACACAGCAGGGAATAGGGGAACAGAGGTGTTAAGTGCCTTGCCCAAGGTCACAGAGTGAGGCTGTACTGGAGTTAGACACCCATCCATGACTTCTAAAGATGCTGCTGAAGTGATGCTACTCCTCTTCAATTACAAAGCTTTGTAAGTGCTAATGTGCAGCCTCTGAACATCTTTAAAATCCTTCTGAAGAGAAGACCCTCCATTTCTCTGTTGTGCTGCCTGAAGTGGGGAGCAGACCTGAGGAGAAGGGGAAGGGCTCAACAGATATCCAACAGTGCTGCACCTGGCCTGGCCCAGAACCGTGCATGGGAAGAAGGGAAGGCCAGAGGAAATGGAGTGTGCTGAGGTGTCACACCACGCAGTAATCCTTCAAAAACTAAGAATTCTGGACTGTATTAATTTTTCATCACCCCATCTTGCTAGTTAGGCTCTTTTCTTAAATGTGAAAATAATGGCCACAGAGCAGTGAAGGGTCACTGGATGTGGACATGGCAGATTTGGGGGTCTTTCTTCACATGTCTATTTCCTGGAAATGGGAGAACAATCTACAGCAAAAGAGGGGGAAAACCCCCCCAAACCACCTGTATGTTATATTTTTTCTCTCCTAGACAGCTTCATGATCTATACTGTTAGTATATATGACATAGCTTGTTCCATTCTTCAATTGCTTGTCACCTGAACTTGGGAGACTTCAGAAAGCCAAAAATGGAGAGAATGCAGTCAGTAATTACCCAGGGCAACCCCCCCATCTTACTGTTAGGAGAGGCAGAAAACACAAATCATTTGGTATCTATCTATCTAAAATAGCTACAATTTCATCACAATATGCGTCTGTTATTATGTCACATCAAAAGTTACCAAAACCATCAGTTTTAATTAATATTTTTTAAGCAAGAATAAGGAATATGTGTATTCCTTATGATCTTCCAGTCACATTCTTTGTTAGCTGCACTGTCCCCTGTTACCCAAATAGTGCTGTATCAATATTGGGTGTACAGTTCAAATGGGATTGAAGCATTTTGTTGCAAAAAGGTAAAGCAGTGGAATTTTGTTTTATCTGCTTCCCAGCTACTAAGAGTTTCTGATACACAGATTTATCCTCCTTTAGCAGTTCCATAATGTATTTCCATAATTCATTAAAAAGTAACAAGACTAATTAAGCATCACTTTGAAAATTCATCATCAGCTAGGGGGAGAAATATTTCCAAATATGTGGTGGTGGTAACAGCAGCTGAAGCTGCACAGGACTGTCAAAAGAGAACCACCGCCTGATGGTGGGTTAGAGCATAGATTCTATCCCCCATCTTTTAAATAGGTTATAAATCATAAGTTCCCCCTCCCTGTTTTATTATAATAGAGTCATAAATATTCAGTTTCCATGATACATATTCATTTATTCTGGAAGGTTCTAAGTTCCTCGATGCCCCATTGGTCCAAGTTTATGTCAATTTTCTGTACCCTCCCCTGTTCATCGGTTGTTGTCGCCTTTGTTCCTCCCCTGTTCTTCCCCACTATTGATTTTTTGTGTTCTCTCCACCCCCGTCCCTGTCAGTACAAAAGCTCATGTAACCACCTCCCAGGGGGCTTTTCTGCTACTGGCGCCCTTTCGTGTGCGTCCCTGCTCCTTCACCCTCTTTTTAATAAACACCACTGGAACGGCAAGCAGAAGCCTCTCCCTCTCCTTTTTGTCTCGGCGATGCGGCAACGCCCTGCTTTCCAGGTGAGCAGCTTGCCTCGGAGCTGGTAGCGTGGGACCAGGTCCGGGCTTTGAGGCACAGATCCTCTGGAAGCACCAGCCGGGCACAGGTGCTGCTCTCTTTTAGCCACCTGGTCAGCCCATCACAAATATAATGGAATTACTCAGTTTTGCATATTAGAAAAGTGACAGTGTCTGACTGAGAGATGAGTTTTCAGCTATTTTGAGTGCTATAGCTGTAACCAGACTGTAGCTATTGGCATTATTTACCATGGTTTACCACAAGCTAAAACTTTATTCACAAAAATAGTTCTTCATAAATACCAGCAGAGATGCCAAAAAATTAGATTTGAGGCGCTATTGCCTGTAACTGAGCTCTTTATGCATAAGGACTACTTACAAGAGCAGAAGGTGACCAAGGAGATCACTAAATCAAAACACAGACTCAACCTCAAAAAGGAATATATTATAATGACAACAGGAGAAAAGTAAACAGGGCAGACATTTGGAGCCGGAGGAGAGTGGTAACAGAGAGTAAACTGCACCTCCCACACCCTCAGTAACGTAGAAAGAATCAACTCGGCCTGTTGCAGACAGGAAAGTCAGAATATTGCTCCATTAGCACTGTCCCATGGCCTCATGCCTTGTCCCCTCCAGAATTCCACCAGCCATGATCTGCCTCCTCACCTTTTTAGAAGCAGGGGAAAGGGTGGCTGCAAACAATTACTTCCAGCAGCTTTCTGATGGCAGAGATTTTCTCTTAATCAGGAGAATTTCCCAGAACACTTCTCAGATTACTTTAAACAGACTTTCCATTGTGTGATTCCATTTGCATCACATAAATTTGCCTACTAAATTTAAGAATTTTATGCTGTTATTACGAAAAAATAGGAATCATCAAAATGAAATGCTGAAAAGCCTTACAGGTGTAGAAGACAATAAAAATTTACCTTGTCAAATCCAGCAGGCCCACAAATGCTACATTAGTCTATGTTACATGGCAAAATTGACAAAAAATAAATGGCAGATGTTGAAAATGGGATCTCTTAAGAGGATATTCTTTGACAAGCAGTAAGAGGATTAGAATAAGAAATAGGAGGTTAGGGTAGTTGCATTTCAAGTCTTCATAGTTTTGTTGAGAAGAAAAATCTACAAGCTGACCTTGTTGCTAGATTACTGGGACAGGTACTGGATCTGAGGTGTAATGATCACAAAATGGTTTTTACTGATTTTTATTCACTACCAAGACCCCTGGAATCCGAGCATCCATGTTAAGAAACTACAGGAATTACAAGTATGGGAGAGGACAATGTGGAGAAAGTGGGGTGGTGCTGGATTATCATCCTGGCTGATAATGTATCATATCCATTCTCTAGGCAACACATCTTAATGACAAAAGAGACACATTTCACAGTGAGAAGAGTCTTCCCACAGCCATACTGGAAAACTGGACAAAGTCCCAGCTCTTGCTCTATTTGTGTCTCTTGGTTGTCCCCTGAAAACAGGTTCATGGAATAGAAACCAAGTAGGAGAGTGCAGAAGTGTGGCTGGATCTCTATGTTATGAGATATTCCCAGATCCTTCAGTTCAGGTGTAGCTTTTGATAATGCATCGCAGGTCATCAGCACTAAAAAAATGCACGTATGGCTTATGTCTGATAAAATATTTAATATGACTGTACTAGAAACCCTAATTGCTTGTAGAGAGTTTAAAGAGAATCATCCAGATTGGATAGTGACAATTAACCAGCTGTGATGGGGAACAAAGGGAAAATAGCCCACACTAAGGAGCAAACAGCAAAGGCATTTATATAATTTACATACATCCTGATCATTTGTATCAGGACTGGGAAATACCAAAGCTATTAGCCTCCCACAGGGTCACCAGGCATTTGTGTTTCTGTCTAACACTTCATTCCAAAGTGATATATACAGAGGTGTGGGTAGGAAGGAAAGTCATCCAGAACTCAAGGATGTCATAAAAATAAAAGAAAGCAACCTTATATTTACGAGATTAAAAGTTCTCCTTCAAACTGTCACCACTCAGACATGGTAAATTTGTTTTGGTTATATCTGAAAGGATTGTATATTGATACGGAGCATTTCCTGAGAAGGTTTTAAAAAGAATGGTCTCTCAGCTGCTTGATTACTTCCCATTGAGACATTTCAAAGAATCATAGTTAGTAAGGGCACACCAAACTTTGTCTGAAAGAGTAATCAGAGCGGCACCATTTACCCACTCTGTATAAAGAATATTTCTTACCTCTCATTGACTGTCCAACATTTGATTTAAAGGAGGATCTTTTCCTCAATTTGATTTGCAATTGACAAGATCAAGAAAGACATTTTTATTCTTTCTTACTCCTATGGAAAATTTCTGCCTTTGTACTACCTTCAAATACAGGATCATATTGCTTTTATCAATTCATAATTCAAATAAGGCATCTTTTCTTCTCTATAGGCTTACACTGCAACAATGCACATTAGTTAGAGATGTCAGTGTATGCTTTATTACAAAAGTCAAACTAGGCTTTATCCATAATTTTCTAAATCTCATTAAAGGGTCTTTCATATAGCAGATAGGATAAAGTAGCACTTTAAACTTTATAAATGGTGCAGGGAATCTGTTGCCATGGGTAGTTCCAGCAGATGACAAAGGAATGCCTTGGGGGTGAGCCTGCTGAAATGCAGATAAGGTGCCCTGCAATGAATCACTGTCCTCTGCAAGGGGCTGGCTTGTTAATAAAAGGCCAGAGATCACAGCATCACTATTTCTCCAGTAGAAAGAGAAACAGGGATGGAATTTTCTTTATCGCTCCCCTTTTTTTTCCTTTCTTCCTCACTGAAGTACCCTTAAGCATCTGTTCCTGTTCCCACTGTCTCTGATTTGCAGATGAGCGCTGCCTTTTGAGACAGCACAATTGTGTTATGCATTTCTAACTAGCCTGGGCTGCTACAGAGTTGGACTGCACACATCTCAGACTGCTTTGCAGGATGTGATTCGGCTCCACTTTTGTTGTTAAGAACATACATTTCTCAGTAACACAAAGCCTCAATTTTGTAAAATTAGGCTAATACCAAAAGATGTGCCTTGGAGGACATTTCTAATCAAGGATTATCCTCTAGGCCTTTCAGTTATGGCACTAATATTTCTCTTTACTAATCCAACTACATTTTCTGGATGAAAACATAATAATGAAGGTTTCGCTATATAACTTACCAATTTATAGGTGGCAGTCAAGGTGAAGTTTCCATTTAAAACTTTTTTAGCCTCAGGCTCTAATTCAGCAAAGAACTTAAGATCATGATCAAGTGCTTTGCAGCACCAGCATTTTGGTGGGTGCATCTTGGCTCCACAGTCATTTCACAACCTAAAATCCCATAAACACCAATCACAGCTTGTTAATTCTTCTCATTTAAGTTTGCATTTGGCCAGAAGTCTGGGAATACCCCAAAATTTTTTTACCACAATAATTTACCTAGTGAAATTTGCAGTTAACTACTCCACGGCAGCCATTCATATATTTAGACTGAAAAGACAGTACAGGTATAAGAGCTCCAGCTAGCCGGAAAATATTTCCCAACAACATCATATATAATTGGTATAATCCCGCTTAAGATTATGAAATGCAGTCTAGGGAGCCTGCTCCCAAAATAATGGTCCAAAACACATAGACAATTGGGTCCCTGAGATAATCCTTATTGTTGCATTTTGCAGCAATTCATTTTCAAAGTGATCCAAAAGCAGCAGGACTGCAGAAGTCAACAGGATAAACAGGAAACCTTCCCTGAGAAACCTTCTTGACTGACAGATGGGAGAGAAGGGGAGATGCAGCAGAGCTGGGATTCCAAACGAAACATCTGGTCACTGCTAAATGGATTTTATCAAGAGTGGAGGATTAGATTTCATTAATCTATACAGATACACAGGGTAAAATTCACCTGAACAGAGCAGTACATTTTACATTGTAGCAGACTTACAAGACTGTTGAAGTGTTGTGTGGGTCTTGTCCTGATTTGAAATTCCAGGAAGAAAGGGAAATAATAAAGGAGAATCTTGAAAGGCAGTTTCTCTCATCTGCTTTTCAATTTTCTTGTTAGAAACTTACATTACAGCCCCAGCTCATCTGACCTCATCCTTTCCCTAGAGAAATCTCACAATTTTAAAAGGATGTTTCTAGGCTGGGCAGCTATTTATTATGTAAGTAGAGAACACACTCTACAAAGTATTTGATGCTTCTTTTACCTAAGAATTGTCACAGACTGCCAGCCTTTCAGTCTAGAAAGGAATGGCAGAGAAAATCTCTCATTAAAGCCTTCTTTGGTCTCAGTAAAACTGTTGGATTAATCACTTGGAATGGCAGCCATAGACCTTAGGCCAGACAAGAAGGATTAACACTTTTTTGGGGACTGTGTTTATCCTTTTTTTGCTCAGTTCCCTCCAGCATCTTGGGACATTCCCCTGAATTGTTCTATACCATGTAAGACAGCACAGTCTGAGTCTCTCCTGCAGTCATAGCTGAACAAAAGTGGTGCAAAATTTTAACAGAACAACTTGGCAGCATTTCCAACACCCTTCTGTGGATGACCACACCTGTGTGAAGGGGAAAGGTATACAGCGAAGTCCTCTGAATTCCCCTATACACAAAATGTTGACTCTGAAATACGTGTATTTCCCACAGAGGAAGGGAGATATCCTTACCACTTTTCGTACTTAAAATTTTGAATGCATTGGGAATTTAGAGGAACATGCAATCTACACCACACTGAGCTCAATTCTCATTTATACAATGCTCCAGTTAACACTAGTCTGTCAGCTCAGAGGGCCTCTGCTGCAACAATAATTACAGCTATGCACACTTCAAGGCCCCATTGTTCCAACGAAGTGGCGTAAGGAACCTCTGATGCAGAAAGAAATCAGGCCTACTTATTTTTTAATACAGGGACTTTATTATGGTTGTGTTTTATCTTCAATTTTGTCTATGTATTTCAGTCCTCTCCTGTGCTTTTGTGTGGTGTTGCTTGATACTATAGTCAGTCTTCTTGGAGTATTGCATGTTTAATAAAATGTCAGAACATTAGGGGTGAAGAGTAAGCTCTTAATTCAAGTCCCAGGGGAATGAAAGCCTATGTGTTTTGAACTTGGGCCATTTTTATTCTTTCAGATATATTTGTGGTTCTGATCTGATTTCAGGTCTGCTCTCAGTACTTTACTTACCAACAGCAGCTCCACACTCACTGCATGGTGGAGATTTCTTAGCTCCTGTGATGTCTCAGAGTTTTGAGCTGATTTGATTCTCCTTTCTGGCAATATTCCTTGCTCTTGTTCTCCCCAGCTTTAGTAACAAGTACACTAAAGGAAAAAAGTTATTTTCTCCCTTTTAATAATCTTCCTGCCATAAACCAATTACAGGAATCATCCTTGTACTTAATGGGAAATTTTCTGGACTTCTTTTGGCATTTATTCCACCATATTGCATTTTGGAAAGTTTCCTAAAACTGTAAGATAAAATATAGGTGTGCTCGGACAGGCTGTAGCTAATCATACCAAGGGATTGAGATACCAAGGGACATGTTCTAGGTAACTATCTCAGTAAAGCTCTAAGTGTCCTTGGCGTTTTAGGTAACATAGCAGGGGTTCTAGGGAAACATGACAGGGATACCACATCCATCAGTTCTTGGAAAGCCTTTGGGAAATCTCTGAAAAGCTTTAAAAAATTCCTAGAAAAAGTCTAGATCAGTGACATCCTTGAAAAAATCTACAGCTAGAAATTATTAGAAAGCTCTGGAAAAATTCTAGAAAGGTTTTCAACTGGGAAGATACTAGAAAACATGAGGAATTTCCTCCAAAAGGTTATACACTAATGAATTCATGAAGAAAAAAAATACAAACAAACAAAAAACCATGGAGAAATTAATAGAAAGCAGTAGGGAATTAATATATTTTTAATGTTCTGGAGTGCCATACATCTGGGGCTAGGCATCTTTAAGGAAAAGGGAGAAGTTATGCAGCAATGCAAATAAAGAATAAAAGAGGACAGAAGGGCAAATGACAAATTAAAAACAGTTAGTTAATGATGCTAATAAAGCATTCCTCATTGTTGTAAGAGAAACCCATTAGTTGCAATCATCTCCACTGTGACTTTGCAGGATCTTTATCTCTTCTCACCACAGAATTCCACTTTCTGTGTTGGTGTGTCTAATCCTGCTTTCCAGTTTCTTTGGGGGAAGCCTACAAACCCAGTGGTGTGTTCCTAAATCTGACAGAAGTGTGGAGGGGGCTTGAACATGCTTTGACCATCGAATTTTTCATTTACACCATCTCTGTGCCAGGTCTACTTCCTGATGAAGGTTAGTGTAAGTGCTGTGTAACCACTGTACTTCATGGTTTATAAAATATTATAATGGTCTTGGTGATGCTGTGACCAGAAAGGGACCTTTTATCAACAACTGTGTTGAGGAAAGAAACTTGACTGTAGTGAACTCAAAGATGGGGAAGGGCTGTACTTGAAAAATCTGAGTTGGCAGCATAAACGGTTTTAAAAATAAAATGTGAGGGCAAAGCATCTTGGAGAAAGGATCAAGAGGGAGGCAAGAGGAGCAGGTGTTCTGCCTTAGCCTTGGGTCATAGCAGCGCATGGATCCATGCACACAGTTAGGTTTCAGGAGGCTGAACTGCTCCTGAGTGAGCCCCTCTGCATGACATGACCTAAAGATTGAAGTGATGGCATGGGGGAGAACTCCTGACCTGAAACAGAGGCCAATTTGAGGGTAAGCACCTCCAGGAAGGAATAATATTCCCCTACCTGGAGGCCAGCATATTCCACCCAGGTGGTGAACAGCTGATTCACAAATTGGAGTGCACCCTAATTATCACACCCCTCAGTAAACACCAGCCAAAATCATCCACCCCTCTGGAGGTGAGGCAGCTCACACAAACACAGCTTATCTCTGTTTCCACAGGAAAACTCCATGAGTAAGACCTAACACTGCCAGAAGACTGAACATTCACCAAGTGTTTTGTCAAAGGAAAAACAGGTCAAAACCAAAGGATTTCCAATTTCAGCAGTGGAAGCTGTATTTCTTACAGTGTCAAATGGTTTGGGGTTTAGCTGTGCTGGACTTTTTACTTCTGAACCCATTACCCCAAGAGACTTGGATGCAGGCAGAAGAAATAAAGCATAAGTGAAAGAATGCTCAGCCAAGCAGAGTGAAAATGCCCTGGCACCAAGAGCCAGGTTGGTTCTGCAAAGCTGGTTTATTTTCTGAAAAAAAAAAAACAACAAAAAACCCCCAAAACCACAGAGCTCTTTTCAGCTTTATTTTCCTAAAGAAGAGTAAGTCCTGTGCTAGAAGCCCATTAGTACCAAATGTGATTTAAGTGCCTGTAGGAAACAGATTCAGGAATGAAGGACATGAATTCTACAAGGCTGAAATTCACTGAAATCTATTTCTGTGATGTAAATAGAATGCATGTGAAAGCTTTGCTTCCTGAAGCATCTAAGGGCTCATATCTGACAATTCTGCTAAAGAACAAGGTAATTAATTATCATGCCAGAAAGTACTGTAGTGGGGCTGCCCTTCTGCAGCTTCTCTGTGCAGGCAGTTACACACCAGTTATTCCAGTTGTCCCTGTGCAATATTTGATTTTTTGAAAGCAGCCTCACAAATACAAATGAGTATTTCAGCTTAAAATTAAAACTTGAATGAAGTGATTTCAGGGTAAAAAGCAGTATGAAGGTTAACCTCATACTACATGAAGAGATAAAAATCCTTTTCCTGTGTTCTGGTTCACTACAGGTTCCCTTTTCCAAATCCTGCTAATTGCATCCTGGGAAAGAATTTCCTGAACATGTAGACATATATATATGTATATATATTGCATTTTATGAGTCAAAAATCAGATCTGTGCTCCCAGAACATCACAGAACTCAGTTCTTCATAGGTTGGTAGTTCCTTATTCTGATTTGCCTTAGGTCTCATATTACATTTAAGTATGTAAATTCTCTATGCCTTCAAAGGTACATCTTCTAATACTACATCATCCCTGAAAGCACATCTATGAGGCAATCTGGAAGGAGCTAGCATTTAAAAAAAAACCAACAAAACCAAAACAAACAAACAACAACAACAACAAAAAAAACCCACTCCCAAACCCCCAAAAAAGGAAAAAAAAATCAGATTTATCTTTGTTAAAGCGAATATAAGTTCTATACAGAGTACATATATTTTACAAGTATATCTCAGGAGGCAGTAAAAAATACTCTCTTCCATGTACATTTAATGTTCTCACATCTAGACTGTTTCTCAGTGCAGAAAAATCCGGAGCAATGGCCTTGACTTTTCAACAGGTTTGAGCTTCCAGTCATTCCTTCTTAGTCTGATAGGAATTTGCAAGGAATTATCATGTTAATTCCAGAATTTCCTGTTGCACTTAGGAAGTCTCTCATCCTGAACATGTGCCTAGTCCAGGCTCTGGTGCTCTCCTGTGCTGTACTGTTGTGGACATGATCAACGAGCACAAGACAGGACTAAGTTCAAAAGATTCCCTACACATTTCAACTCTTTATAACTAATTTAGCAACAAAAGTATGTTACCAATTCCCTTGCAGAAGGCTGTCTACAGGGATGGCTTCGCTGTTTGCTGCACCATGCACAACACATTTAATAGGTGGGACAAATAAAAAGACAGAAGAACCAAAGGATTTGGATGCATGAATCACACGGAAAATGGTTGCAATGATGGCAACTAAATCCTCTGCTGTTGTGGTGAAGGTCGAGGGGCCAGGAAGCCCTGGTGTAAGGAGAGACCTCTTGTTGGTGGGTTAACTCCAAAATTTAAATATAGCTCCCTGATTCAGGGTACAAGGAAAAACTTCTTCTGCCATCTGGCAGTATGGCTGTAAAGTGGCCTGTCTGGTTGACCTGGTCACCCACTCTTCCCTTCTTCCCATTGGTTCCTGGTCCCTCACTCTGCCCCTTCCCTCTCCCCATTGGTTGTTGTTGTATTCCCCCCCCTTTTCCCCGCCCCTGTACCCTCAGATCATTGGTTGCTGGTGCTCTGCCGGCCCCCTTTTTTTTTTTTAACCCTATATAAGTCGGCACACGAAGCTGGCTTTTCTTCTGTCATCTCTGGACACCTTCAGGAATGTAGCCTTTCTAGAATTCTATACGAAGAGCCCTCCTGACTCCTTGCCTCTGGTAATGCATGAGCTATCTTAGCTTGACTGTGGCTGTGTGCCTTAGTGCCTTCTACCGGCACGGGTGTGAGAAGTCGGCCTGCGAGTGTGCCAAGCTGCACCGCTGGAGAGTGCTCTTGCCCGGGACGCTTCCGGAGTAACGCAGCAGCCTCGGTCACCCCACCACCGCACCGCGATACTCCACTGCCTTTTTTGCCCCCTAACAGACTAAATATAGAAATGTTTCACTTATTGGAGCAGTACTAATACAGATAGCTGGAATAACAACGACTTGCCTCCTTGCCCTGGTCTTCCAGTTGTTCCCTTCTTTACCAATTCCTGTCACAACAGCTCAGTTAAATTGTTACAGAGCCTTCCCCACAATACTGTAATTTCAAAGTAATTCCCAACTACATCCATAAATTACCAACCCCTCCACGTGCTCCTGGATCTCTGGGGGAAAGTAACCAGCGAGTTCATGTAAGAACGCCTTGCACAGGGGAAAACAACTGAAACAAATGGATGTAACTTAAACTTGTTGGTCAGTTCCTGTTTGTTTTATGTGTCTGAACTGTTCAGCTCAGACAGGACAGCAGTTGCAGGCAGAATTTTCAAGGAGAACTGTCTGCCTGACGTCTTCAAGATATCCCTGCCAACCTCAACGTTTATTTTTGCATTGACATTGATATTGATGAAGTGACTTGTCCAGTGGTGGAGGTTGTAAAATGGATGATTTCTGTGTAACATGCCAGAAATACAGAATATATTCTCTTTGGTATTTCACAGAGCAATACTGCCATAGAAATACACATTATGAAGCTGTTTTCTTTGTGGTGGCAAGTGGTATTTTAGGAGGAGAGGAAGAAATCCATGTAATGGCAAGACCATAATACCAAGGAATGCCTAATGAGGAACAAGGGAGAAACAGATGAGAAAGACTGGGAAATAAATGCAAAGATAGAGCTATTGCAGTGCTGACAGATTGAATGAAATGTGATGGAAAATACAACAAATTGGGAAATAAATATTGTACTTCTCAGCTGTTCAGATAGATATGACTAACATTTATAAATTGGGAATGTATGTAATTCCAGTCAGCTGACAGAAGATGAAACCCTAGAAAAGACACGGCTTTTAGTAACATTTTCACCAGTTAGCAGGCCACTGATCCCTGAGCTCTTTTGACTTGATCTGCCAGCTTACAGACTATTGTGACTTAGGATTTTACTTCATTTTACTTTTTCCTAGTGACATTTTACATTTTTGTACTGAAAAGGCAAAAGAGAAAGAGTTTAATGTGCTATCACTATATGAATATAGAAATTTTAATAAACTCATTTATAAATGAGTTGTCTGTAATGCTACTGTACAGTGCATAAAGAAATCTAATTAACCATAGTGAGTCTTGCAGCACTTCCACTGTCAGTCAACAAAGCTGCAGTACATGATGAAATTATTATGTGTGCTATTTGCTCTATACACAAATTAACATTTTGGGTGGTTGCTACCATGATCCTTTTACAGGCTGAACTTCAAATAAAGTAAAACACATACCAAACAGAATTAAACCTAATTTAATAATGTAATACTAGCCTCAGTCCATTTCTCCCCAATCAAAGATGTAATAGCTTTTGCAATACTTATTATTAATGACTTACAACTTGTTGAACAGATTTTTAATAGTTGAGTTAGGATACCCACCAGCCTGTAATTTTAAAATTGTCTTTTATTTACTGGGATTACAGATTTTAATAAGTGATGAACACCTAATAAATTTTGGCAAAAGATGGTTCCTGTATTCTGCACCTGCAACTCAACTGAGAAATTATTATTATGATTCTACTCAATAGAAGGGCACTTAAACAGTATAAACATCTCTAACCCCAAATAAAAGTCCAATGGCTCTGCAAAAAAACCCACACAAATTTATGTGAGCAAACCATACAAGAAGAGCAGATTGGTGCCTCTTGGTTTGGTAAAGGTGAGCGTATAAGAGATGACTGACATGAAGTAGTAATAACAAAGTTCATAGATAGTGTGGCTAGATAATTAAAAAACCCCAAAATACTGCCTCTTCCCTCTCTAGCCCATGGGATGTACCTCATGTATGTAAAAACAGGCAGTATGTTCTCCCTGTCCCACAGTGAGGGGCCATGGGTGGCAGGGATCGGCAGTGCCAGAAGGTGGTAACCCTCAGGCATCTCAACCTCTGGGACCTGCAGCTCCCCAAAACTGGCCTGACTGCAATTGTGACTGTCTTGTCTCCATGAGTGACCACAGGGGCAGGGCCTAAGGGGTCAAAATCTGTCTTGACATACCTGATGTTCTCAATAGTGTAATTTGCCTCTTTACCTCTCAGCAAAGTGCTCTGAGCTGATACAAGACACAATCAAATGCCTAGTCTTAATCATATGTTAAGCTTTTCACTGAATGAACACTTCTACTGGGGCCAAGTTAGTCTTTACATCTCCAACCCTTAGTTTAGTTTACCACTTTTATTATTTTAATAAAGAGGGAAAAAATCATACTATTGCTAATAAAGTGATTTACAATATTGTGCATGTTAGTTCCAAACATTTTCCAAGCATTTTTTTTTTCTTGATGCAGATTATAACTGAAATTCTACCCTGTATATACTGCTTACTCATATTAAATGAGGTTTTTTGTTTCAGTGATTAAAGGCACAAGGACAGAAAGCAAATTGTGGGACACAAAATGTTCATGAAGGAGTTAAAAGTGTTCATCAAAAGGAGCACTTTGAAAACACAGGAAACTATGATCCATCCCTTAGCTGTGGGCTTATGTGACATTTACAACAAGCATGTATATTTTGAGATAGTTGACAATGACATCTTTATGTTTTTGTAATCAAAGCTTCCATCTTACAATTGCCTTTGGTCCTGAGTATTGTAAAAAATGTGCCAGGGTTATGGCTGTTCATACCTTTCCACTTCTAAGTGGTACGATGATCAGAGAAGAGCAAAGTTTTATGATCCCTTCAAGGTATTTGAAAATGACATTAAATGGCGTTTATAAAGATTTCTAAAAGTCAGAAGAGTCTTTTCTTTTTGTGGGCATGTTCTCATCCTTTTGAATTGTGATAGATGCCAATTCCTCAACTTTCCTTCTAGAAAAATACAAAGCATAAGTTTCACATGTCCCATAAATCCACTGGTAGCAGCTGCAGATCAGTCATCATGGACTTCTTTCAAATAACAGCTTTTCTTAGGACTCACATCGTATTTATCACCAGAGCTTACTGGGAGCATTAACTGCTGTATTTTTACATCTTTGTGAGCAGTAGCCCAGTTTTACAGAGGAAAACTGAGGGAGATGAAACCGATTTAGAACGAGGCATCACTACAAGCAATTCATCCCGGAACTTGGAAGATTTACAGGAAGGAGTTAGGAGAGAGCTGTTTTCTTCTGCAAATGAACACAGAAGTTCAGTTCACACCAGAGCTGAGGAAGTGCCATTCCAGCTGCAGCTATTCCAGTTATTGACTATAAACTGTAGTTGTGCTGTGTGAGACACTGTGCCTCTCCAACACTTAAAAAAACCCCCCAAAACCTGAGTGCAGTCTTTTTTAAGCACATTAATAATTAAATTAGCTCAATTACTTTTTTGATGAAAGTTATCCAGCTGGCAAAACACTTAATTGAGGCTTAATTTCAAAGGAAATGTGCCAAAAATCCAAGGGTGAAACTCCCATTCACTTTAATGGGGAGAAGCTCAGGCCCATCACTGCTGCTTTATGGACATTAGCAACATGTGAGAAGTTGCAGGGAGCAACATTTAATGTTAAGTTGAGCATATTAATCTCTGGTTTCACAGTACTCATATTAACTGAGTTTGCTTAAAAAAATAACACCAGAGAGGTAAGTAAGGTATTTTCCCACAGAATAAAAATCTGTTTAAAGAAAACCTTGACTACAACATGTTAAAAATCTAGAGAGACAAGGATACTAGCTACTAAGCATGCTTCTCTTCCTTCTTAATTGCCATTCATAACTGCAGAAAAAGACAATGTATCTCCCAGAAAAAACAAAATAGTTCATGCATTAATACAGAAAAATAGCAACCAGAAACAGGCAACCATTTCAACAAGATTGTGCCTCATATTCCACAGGTGCACAAACCAAACCTTCCACACAGAGAGAAGCCAAGGAATGTGACTTTTTTCCTAGATGTTCCTCCTTTAGGTTCTAGAACAAAGCTCAGGAGAGAACAACTTCTAATGAGTTCATGCACCTCGCCCTGGGCAGGCACACAAGAATCAATGTGTGCTCAGAGTTTACTTTTTCCTGCCAAATGTCCTGGTGGCAAATCTTAGCACATTGGGGAAAGTGAAAAAATACCTCTTACATCCTATTGGGAACACGAGTATTCAACTCAATGCACCCCAAAAGCAACATGGACTTAAAATTTCCAGCATAGCTACCTTGACTCACACATCCAGAATATTACTATGATATTGCAATCACCATTTCTCTAAAAAATAATATTAATCAGGCACCAGGTGACAATTGGCTGTCAAAGTCTGTCATGCGGAACCAGTGAGATCCATTTCAGAAAATTTTTCAAGAAGTGTGTTCTTTTCTTCTATAGTGAGATGACAAAGAATGCTCAATATCAAAAAATACACATTGCTTTTGATCTTTTAATAATTCAAGCTTGCAAGAGACAAGGATGGAGGCAGAGGAACAGAAAGGACAAAGTTCTCTTTCCTGCTTTGTAGCTACTGCAGGTGGCTGTAGAAATAGTCTCCCTCACACCAACAGAAGTTGCCTGAATGTGGCAGAAATGATCTTGCACAGGTTCTGGGGCAAGGTGCAATTACAAGTAGTGTGGGAAAGCAGCCACCTGTGACTGTTGATAAAGGGTCATAGAAGAGGCACCAATAGAGGCCAAATAGCCCTGTTTGCCTTAATCACCTTGCTTGAACACTGGGAGTTTGGCACAACTTCCATCCACCCATAATCTCTGATGTGAGTCACAGCCAAAAACTGTATTGAGAGAATGTCCCTTCTCATCATCCCCTCTCTTGGACTATACTGCAGTCAGTTAGTAAAAAAGCAACCCACCCCCCAAATCCTGTTTTTTAATCTTTTAAATTATTTTTTACAGGGAAGTTTCCTAACCTACTCCCCAGCTGCGGGAAATATGAATAGTACAAGGACTGTAATCACTGCACCACCTGAAGTCGATTTTATCTGGTGGTTGACACTAGCAAAAAACCCCAATAGTTTTCCCACTCTTATGTACCTACTCAGAAAGCCCCAGTTCTGTGGGTGCCAAACTGAAAAGAATCCCAGAGAACCTACTGGGGTTTGTTGAGGAACTGCAGGATTGTGTAACATTTTAAACACTTTTGTGACTGACTTCTCACTTTCAGAAAAAACTAATTCACTGCATTTTACCTAGGTCTTTTTGAATTAGAAGAATGTTATTTCACAAATACTTGATGTCTTAGCACTGTTTGCTGGAGTTCAGACATGAAAAAGGGGGGCTAGACTGAAAAAAAATCTTTATGATAACAAATAGACTGACTCACAGGAAAAACACATTGATTGACTTCATAGTTAAGTGTCAGTCATCTACCTTCTTCCTCTGTCAGGGGTGTTTTTAACTTCAAATAAATGGCATCATTATCTCTGCCAGCACAATGGAAACTCCATCTCAGTTTTGATAAGGGCTATCAATACAAGAAAAGAACTACCTTAATGCCCATTGCACAGATGGCTTCTTAGGGGGCTGTATTTTTATAATGATATGTTAAATTTTTTATCAGTTTTCCTAGTGAGATCACCATTATTTATAAGCACTGAAGACATCAGAAAATACAAGCATGGCAGTAACAAAATGTGGAACAGGAGCACTAGAAATGATGTGGCAACATTACTACCGAGTATTTATGGCTACATTCTCAGTAATTCACCAGGGGCTTTTTAGTGGTGATTTTCTTAACCTCTGAACCAAGACATTACTTAAGCATCTTTGTAATTTGAGTGGGGCTACCTAAAAGCTTAAAATGAGACATGTGACTAAGAGGGCTGAGCTCCACTTAAAAAAACTAGAAGATTGTTGTGAGCAGAAGATGCTGACAGGGATGAATTCCCAACATTATAGCCAAGCCTTTGAACCCCCTCCTCCTTGGTGACTGGGACCCCTAAAACAGCACATGCCACACATCCAGAGGGCTGAGAAGGGAGGGCTGGAACTGCCTGTGTTCCCTCACCTCTTGCTGGCCAGTGCTGCTATATCACCTCAGACCCGGGGCACTTGATGAGCCATTGCTACTCCTGAAGTGGCCCAAGTCAATCCTGCCTTTCTCACTGCAAATTATCAACCTGAATTCCCTGCAGCATTGTAGCCCATTTTATAAATGCAAGCTAATGAGATACAGGCAGCTCGGCAGAAGCCACACAAAATTGGCACAATCAGCACTTTAATTGTTTCTTAATCCCACACTTATTCTTTGAGATTGGAGTTCCACAAACAGGAAATAAATAAGTAGCAAAAGTTTGAGTAGACAAATTTTTGTTTCTTACTTTAAAAGAAATATATATGCGATTCTTTATCATAGCTTTAAATGGAATTCAAAGCTTTCATGGAATGCACAGAATTTTTCAGGTAGTTTTTTGACAATTTATTATGACATTTACTGTCTCTGAAGTTACTGGAACTTGCACGGAAATATATTCAAATTGTACAGTCTAAACTAAAAGCCTTTTCTGTCTTCTACAAACAATTAATTTAATTGCAATAAAAAACTACTAGTGCCATTTCTACCTGGAGTATAAGTGTAAATAAAGAATAAACCTGAGCCAAGAGGCACGGCGTAGCATTTATGTGCTTTATGACAGCAAGGTTCAATGCTATCGTTATGATAATTTATTCCAGGCAACCACTTCCACCTCAGCAGTGGTTAGGGTCCAATTCTGGTACAGACTGGTAAAGCTCCCTGAGCTGGACAACAACAGACCTGATGGTTTGGGTGATCTTCAACTGCCCATTTGGATTTGGGGACCTGTGAGCATCCTTCCACCTGAGAGCACTGCAGCATTAGCCCTTTCTTTGATTTTGATGTAATATTGATTTTGGTTCATGCTTGTATCCCAGGCTATTCTCAGTGGTAATTCAGACACTGACTCACAAGTCCTTCCATCATCTGTGCCATAGGGCCAGCTACCCCTGGGGAAGGGGGAAGACAGGAAAGAGCAGGAACTGCTCCAGCTCTGCCACCTTAATTGCTGGAAAAATGCCAGAATCTTTAGCCAACTTCAATAGCAGGCCCTTACTGCTGTGACTTATTTTAACAGGATTGAGCCAGGGAATGCACAGGAAAACTGCTGTACTTGACTGGGAGAACCTTCAGCAGGGCAGAAGTGAGGAATGGCAGCAACCTCTTCCAGTGACACAGAGGAAGCCACAGTTCAAACCATTTTGCTCAGAAGTTGCCCAGTTCAGAATAATTTCTACAATTAATCTTTCCTGATCCAAGCTAATTTTGAATCAAATGAGTCAATGCTGGCTCCTCTGAGCAGGTATGAACCTGTGTTATGTTGGGAGAAAAACCTTTTAGCATGTGGAGTTAGTAAGTACCTTTTAAACTCTGTTCACAGAGCTAAAAAGGTGTTTCTATGTAAATCTGGCCTGAAGAAACTTGGGTGTCCAGCTTGTAATTAATACATTGGGTGCTTCTTAGCTGCCAGAAATCCCAGCCAAAAATCCAAGATAGTAAAATCCTCACAATCAAACTACACAAACGTGCTTCAGAGACCTGTCTGAATCGACTTTGCAGTCAGTTTAACTTCCAGACACGAGTAATCTGTCCAATGACTCCAGTACAGCCTAAAGGTCACCAAGATGAAGTTTAAGAAGTTTAGCCAACTGTATAAATAGGAACTGAATTCAAATAAGGAGAGTAAATATCAACCCCCTTCATTTTAGTGAGTTACAGGAGTTCTGAATGGAAACCCCTACAATGAAGAATGGGTGCTGCAGCCAGAATTTTGTCTAATTGGAATGTCCCTGCAATGTACACAGGACAGTGATGTTCTGCTCCTGCCTCGAATACACCCTACTACATTAAACCATTTCCCTTGGGATCAAACAGACTGTGCAAAATTCTGCAGTGAAAGCCTGATACAAACACCATCTCAGTCTGCAGAAATATTCCAATTGATTTCAGTGGGCTCTGGAACAGGCCCATATTGACATCCATTCAACTTTATTGAACTAAGTTTTCCTGGTGAGCTTCAGGAACCAATATGGCCATAATGACTTCAAAACCAAGTGTGAAGGCCACTGCCAGTCAAATCACATCACAGCAAGGAAATGTCAGCTGAATGAACTCATTATTATTTATCTAGGTTTAAAAAACCTCAAGTTTCCAAGCTCACTACTGAATTTTCCAGGAGAAGGAAGCTTCCAATTGCCTTTGATCCCTCACAGATTTTTCAGTCTGAATCACAAACTACTTGTTTATCACAGGCCACTGAAATAACTGTAATGTTTGCATGAGGATGATAAGCTTACTAAAAAGATGCACAAAATTTAATATATTTGGGACTTTTGGCTGTCTTCTAGCAGTCAACATCAACTCCCTAATTTTTCCCTGCCATTAAACTCCTATAAAAGTCACACTGATCATCAGTAAGAATTAAACATGAGCTTGCCCTTAGGTTTTGGCATTCTCTCATCACCAATTCAGTTCTTTGCTGACCTAGTGGTCAACACATCCTTTTACAACAGGTCATCTCACTTACTTGGGACATTTATTTCCCCACATGTAATGCCATTAATTTAAAGGAGACTAGTTTGGGAACAAGGATGACTGTGTAAATGTAAAAGAGAGGGTTTATTATGTTCTGGATTTGGATGTTTTTGCAAGAAATTATTTGGGAAAGTCCAAAAGAGAATTTACAGGCAAATCCATGGAAAACATTAATCTCTTTGAGTAAAAGAGTTAAGTAAACATCAATGGAAATCTTTACTGAGCATTTCCTAGAGTATGCTTACATATGTCTAGACTAGAGATAGATAATGCCACTCATACCTTTTATAATCCCAGACACTCATACCTTTTATAATCCTGGAACAGGATTTTAATAAGGCATTTTAATCTGGATTTTAATAAGGCATAAAGAATAGAATTGCATAGAATACTTAAAACTTAAGTGTTAAAATGATAGTCAGCATTCTGCAAACCGGTCAGGGAAAGGATTCCCTCCTGCTGCACAGCCCCACTGTTTAACAGAAGTCCATCAATATATGGGAATTCTTGTCCATAAGCCTTGAATGGCAGTGCCTCATGTCCAGCCTCACTGTTCTCACTGGGCAGATGATGGCAATTAATATGATAGAATCCTGAGTCTCTTTGTAAGCTGTAAGAAGAGTTGGAGCAAACATCAGCAGAGACTGCTGCAGTACAAAGAGCACTTGCACTACCCTGGGAAACAGCAAAATGAACACAAGCATCACATTGACTATTAAGTGCCTGCAGCCCAGTTCTTCCTTTCAAAACAGTGATGATTTTGTCCCATTCAGTTGCTTTGAAGCACTCAAGAAATATGATCTGCCACAATTAAATACTATCAGGTATATTTGAAACCTAGGAGGTCTACACATTTCTCAGAGATGATGGAAACAACAACGGAGCCCTGTGGTTTCTTCTCTTGAAGATGCTTTCCTCCCCCATTCAGAGATCCAGGCGCCCTCCTTTTGCTAGGATCCATACAAACGTGCATTTTACAAGTATGCCCTTGTTTGCCCCAAGTATGCCCAGGTTTGAGAACTGTTTACAAACCAATCTGTTTTCAACCTATTTTGCATGCATGCCCCGCTGGAGTGTTTGTAATATGACCTCTGCACACCTGCCAAGAGCTGGGAGATCAGTTTGATACTCAAAGCATCTCTCTCCCTCTTCCCTCTGCCTTGCCGTGATCAACGAAGGCATACGCAGTCGAAGCGATTGCACCTTCTCACACCTGCCCTGAGCCGGGATTTTCGTTTCCAGTCCGAGCCCTTGTCCCCTCCCTTCTTCCACAACAGCCCGAGCCGTCCCGCCGGGCGCGGCGGTCCGGGGCAGCCCCCGCGCACCTCCCCCGCGCCGCGCACCACCCCACCCCACGGCCCTCTGCCTCTGCCAGCACTGCTTTGCTGCGCCCAGTTTCCCCATCCGCAGTCACGGAAACAGGCTGTCCCCGAGCCAGGTGCGCCTCTTGAATTTTTTTTTTTTTCCTGGCGAGGCGGGGGAGAGCAAAATCAAATTGGCCGCACATTTGAGCCCAAGAAAGCAGCATTGTCTGGAAT
>VZRR01004403.1:0-30505 GCA_013398015.1 Oreocharis arfaki | reverse complement strand
TTTTTTTTGTTTTGCCAGGGGAGGGAGGGAAAGCTATGCAGAACTGTTGTGCCCGGTGAATCCCATCAGATATGCACTGCAGCGCGGGCACTTCGCTAACTCTCGGTTGGAGCCTCCTGGTGCCCTTCCGCCACCAACCCGACAGAAGTTCGGGTCTGAATCTGTTTTTCTTCTTGTTTAAATAAGTTTTAAAATATTGGCGTCCTCAGCTAAGCCAGCCGGCGATGCGCACAAGCCGCACTTGATGCAGACTCCGCACTTGTGCCGTTCGCACTGGGGGACACACACCCCTCACCCCTCCTTCGCTACTAGACACCCCTGTTCTTACTTGCGGGGGGCTGCGGGGGTGCATCCCGGGGCAGGGCTCTCGGCGCGCGGGGCAAGCCCGACCCCTGCAGTCGCGTGGCGGAGCCGCCGCGGCGCACCGGGATTGCGGTGGGGCCGGGGAGCGGGGGCTGCGCGCTCCGACGCGGCGGGGGTGGCGGGGCTTGCAGCGAGTATTAATCTCTTTCCTCTCATTTTGTAGCACCAGCAGCAGGAGAGGAATCCCCCTCCCTCCGCCGCCTCCTTGCCCGGCATGCCGGCACTGCCCCGCTGAGACGTGCAAAGAGTTTTGGGGTTAACTTGCGCCTGGCCACCCCTGGAATAGAGACTCTCCGGATATCGGATCGGTTGGGGTTTGTTGTCTATGTCGTGTTGGGAAATCTGGTGGATTTTTTTCTCGCTCGTGGAGGAAGAACCCGGTGCTGGCAGTTGGCTGCGTGGTCTTTTTTGGAGGGCGAAGGAAGGGAAAAGATCTCGCTTGAGCCGTGCGGAGAGAGAGCTCGGACATGTGTTGTCAGCACGTCTGGGGAATACAGTCTGCAAGTCCGAAAGAAAATTTGCTGGGATCGCTCAAACTGCGATATTGATCTTTGTTATTTTTTTTCGCCGAGGGATGCACTTGGCATGAGAATCGGAGGATGGAAATTGTTTGGGAGGTGCTTTTTCTTCTGCAAGCGAATTTCATCGTCTGCATTTCAGGTATGCAGGAAGCACAGAAAGGGCGAGGGAGCGGGAGAGATACCGCACAGGGTTCCCAGGCTTTCCCATTAAGGGGCAAGAGGTACTGTTAAACTCAGATTAAAACTATTGTTGAAAAACCTATGAATCCTGTACTGTGAGTTGGTGGTGACAGAAATCGACTCTCATCACTTCCCTCTCCCCTTTAATTCCAGTACGTGTGTCTTAATTATCATACATTATTGGTTGCAATAGATACCCCAGTGTACTGATTAAGGAGATGCTTATAATTCCCAGTGTACTTGATTGTGATAATTATTTGCAACATTGCTGTGATCCCAGGATTTCATAGCTCCTGGAGTTCTTAAACTCGGCTGATGTGCAGATCTTGAAGGGATTGTGGTTTGTTGATGGAGTTGTCATGTTCTGGTGCCACAGTTCAGGGTCTGCAAAGGGAGGGATAACAGTAAAGAATGTGCCTCTGCTTTTAAAATGAGCTTTACTGTGACTGTGCTCTGAAAATAGTTTTTTTCTGTACAAACAAAGCCTCATTCAGAGAGCTCCGTGGTGGTTGGAATTTCCAGCTTTACTTTAAGCTTGCAAAGATATCTCTCTCTTCAGTGTGTAGAAAGTCGGGTAATTTCAGTTGTCACCAGAGGTTGTCCAATTAATGAATAGGCATGGCCAGGTGTGTAGCATAAAGGATTGGAACAATTTATTGTTGGGGAAAACACTCCCTTGCAAAAGCCCTGGCTCCCTTGTTAATCTGTCATGTTGGTCATGTCGGAATAATTATGTTGCAGGAGGCAGGAGAAGGAAGGTGGCCGGTTTTCTAGTTTGGGACACTCCAGGGAGCCCCATGGGGATGCAGGCTGCCTGCATCTCCTGCTGCTCCGCTTGCCTGAAGGCTGCCTCTGCCCTCCAGCCATTGCGTAAGTCCGGAAATGGGAGCACAAGCAGCACAGGCAAGGCACTGCTGGGGAGAGATCCAGGGCCCTGATGGACATCTCGGTGTTCAGCCTGGATGTCCATAGGGAGAGGCAGCTCTAAAGCTCTCCTGGGACTATACAGAGACTGGTCTGGGCTGTGTCCCAGCCGCAGCCCCCAGGCAGCAGCACCTGCAGCATCTCCCCTGGCAATTTGAGCCCCACTGTGCTTTCTGCAGCACTTCCTGGTCTATCCACCCTTCCAGCCGCTGGGCTGGGCACACATGAATGTTGGAGGCCTGGCACCCTTGTTAATTTGTCCTGCCTGCGCCTGTCCCAAAGCTCCTTTATTCCTGAGCAAATAGCATTGCTGTCGGCCCACGGTGTCCGTCAGCCTTCCTTTTATGCTACGGACTTGGCATCATCTACCACCAGGCACCCGGGTGACACTGCCAGCACCCCAGGCTGACCTTCCACTTGTGCCCATTGGTTGCATCAGAAAAATTTGCTCTCTCGCTTCTTAGAACAGCAAAACCTGCTGCCTCTTGTTATTGAAATCTCTCACTTATCTATTTACCTCAGCATGATGTGCCACCTGTCAAGTGCTCCTCAAATCAGGCACTTAAAGTACCACAGTGAGAATGGCAAACCGCAGCTCATTGCTCCCTTCGCCATTGTGACAGTAATATCCTGAGACAGAAAGAAGCTGTCCCGTTCTGTGCAGCTGCTTATGCCATGTGTTTAGCTATCAGTGATCCCTGAGCTGCCGCCCTCCTTTCCTGCTCTTCAGACAGGGGACCCCTGGCTTCTGAACCAGTGGGATCAGTCCTGCAGGGGCTCCCATCGCTCTCCATCTCCCTCTAGCACTAATACCTGATACTGTACACACTCACACCATGTCTGCTTGCTTTTTCTCTTTTTTCTTCTTTTTTTTTTTTTGAGGGAATAAAGGGAGTAAGTGAATGGTGGGATGCTTCTGCTGCACGGTTAAAGCTGTGGTTTCAAACAACTGAAGCATCCTCTACACACAGAGGATGTGTACATGCTTCAACCTTGTTTTCTTTTTTTTCTTCTTCACGGGGATTTTTTATTTTTTTTTCAGGAATCCTCAATATCTGTAGTCAGTAAAAAGGATTGAGATCTGTAGATATCTGACTGGCACTAATGCTCTGTATGTTGCCTCTGCCATCCTTTTTACACTGGGTTTTATAGCATACTATCTAGCTGGGATGTCTGGATAACAGTGCAAGTAGGAGAAGGTGTAATGAAGCCTGTTAAGGGATTGCCTCAGCACAGGATTGGAGACAATGTATTTTTAGCACTTCAGCACTGGTCATTCATTCAACATGTTACTTTAGAAACCCACTAGTTGAACACTCGTGCTGCACATTACTGGAATGTGAATTAAAGAGTGTGGCAGTATTTATTTTCTTTTTTTTCCCTTTCTTATTCATTCAGTTGTTTCAGCAGTGAAGATTCATTCGAGACAGGTCTGCTGTACATGGATCTCTGCTGAACATTAGCAAATGCTTGATTCAGTGTCTTTAAACCTGTGATCTTCCTCCTGCTAATTCCAGTGGTCATTTGGATTAGGGCCTATTAGAGGCTGCTGTTCAAAGGGATGATGTCATTCACTGAATTGAACAGACTATTAAATTATTTAATCATGATTAATAAACTTATTGAACACAGTTCAATGTTATATCTTCTATTGTGTATTTACATAACATTTAAGTATAAATTATGCTGAATGTAGCACTTATGCTGTGTTTCTTATTTAAAGTAAGTAATGATGAAGTTAGACAATTGATTTTTTTGGTGTCTCTCGCATTCATGAGTTGCTTGGAGACTAAGTATATGGAAAACAGTTAAATCTATTAAAAAGAGGTGTATATATATATTAAAAATATCTTATACCTAACATTTTTTATCAGTCAGTTACCTGTGTGTATGAGAGATTGATTGTTTTGGAAGAAATGATACTGAGATTTAGAAACTGATTTTTTAAAAATTACTGGCTCTTCCATGTGTTTGGGAAATAATTTATCTATGAACTTCATGAACTGAATATTTTTGTTTTCTTGGCATACTAAATTAAGGCTTTTGCTGCTTGAAATTGCTCATTTGAAAAGAGAATCTAGTTTCCTTGTGCAGATGCAAATGAGAAATACGAACAGGTTGAGGACCACGAAAACCATTTCTGTCCTTTAGACAGGAATGAAAGCCCTTGCTTTCCTTCGAAGTCATAATTATTCCTTTGAGTTGTAGTCTCTGAGGAAAAATAGTCATGGTTTGTATTATGACTCTTGAGGTTTTGTCCTTTTAACGATACTGTTCAGCACAGGAGGAGCACAGAGCAGAGGAAGTGAAGATGTTCTGTAGACAGAATGCTGGAATAAGCCCTCATTGGATGTTGTTCCTGTGAAGATGCAGATACTCCTGGCACAGGGATTATAGTGTTCATATAAAGAGAAAATTATAGTTGTTGTATGATGTCCAGAATTTCCTTCCTAAATAATAATACCATCAAAGATGAATTAGCATCAGTGTTCTCAGGTGGCCGTTGATCCCATAATGGCTGTTACCTTTGCTTACACAGTCATTTGTATGAACCATGAGGAAGGTTTTTTGAGAATTTAGATACTACCAATCAATTTCAAGCAAAAAAGCTAGGAGGTTGTTTTCAAAATTTTGCAGGATACTTGGTTTAAATAAGAAAATGAAGCTGACTTGGATATTGATCAAGAAGGTTTCCACGTACATTTTCTACTAATACATCAACAAAATGATTTATAAAACCTGCATGGTCATCTTTGTGTCTTCCTATGAATTGAAATACTACCTTTTTTCTTCTTGGGTTCTGGGAGCTAATATGGATGAAAGCTGTCTTGTTATTTGGAAGTATTTTCATCCTTTGCCATGTCCTCAAGGCACATGGGGCCAAATCCCTTTTATGATGCAACTTCTGTGGCCTGTTTCGCAGGACACAAGTGCCATAAATCATGTATGATGAACAACTGAGATGGTGTAAAAAAGCCCTCGTCTATCCAGGAATTCCACTGTGTATTGAGCATCTGATGTGGCATCTCTTGGCACTGAGGACTTGAGGTGGATTTGGAGCACATTTCCACTTCATTTTGTCTTGCTGCTTCTGCAGTCTCTGAGCTCTTTTTACCTGACATAACACAGAGATGTCCTATAGGAACTCTAAATTATGCCAGGGCTGGAATTACCTGCTGAATCATGGTCTGTAAGGTCTGATGACTCTTCTTCTCATAGCATCACGCAACCTGAGATAATTCAAGCTAAAGTATTTTTGTATAAGAGAAGAATATCAAAGCTGTAATGTCCAACATTAGAACAGTGAATGGTTCATTATGTTAGGACAAAAGTGTTGAAACCATGTTAATTATCCTCAAATGGTGTCACAGAAATAGCTTTTTCTGTCTCTTTTAAGTAAGATATGTAATATTCTAGGGGAAGGAATTATTCATAGCATGGATATATACATATATGTGCGTGTATATATATGTATATGAAAGTGAGCTCTAGGCATACAGAAAGGTGTAACATGCAGAGGGTTTCTGGTAACCAAGAACTTTACCCTATTTTTTCCTGCTTTAATACCATCGTCAGAGCTTCGTGTCTGTGGGCAAACCTTCATACCTGCATGGAGTTTGTTGATGTTACTGAAAATCCACGTGGATTCAGTCTGCCTGTTCACATTCACAGAATGGAGGGAGCTTAGGTTGGATCCAGAAACTCTCAGTTCTTCACCTCTGGAATGCTTTCTCACTTCAGAGATTTTTTCCGCCTTCTCAAAAGGTGTGAAGATGTTTCTGGTTGAAAATCCTATGGGAATAGCCTTGTAGTCTCCTGCAAACTCATGTCTCCTTTTGCTTTTTTTTTTGTGTGTGTCTTGTATTTTTCATCTTTTTTATTTTCATTGTTAGTTTTACAGCAAGAGCATGACCAGATAGGCACTAAAGTGCTGAAACAACACATATTTTTAGCATATGTAAAGGTAGTAGAAGGGAATGTTTATGAATAGTTTTTGCACGTACTATGCTGAGCTATTTTCCATCCAATAAACTGGTGGAAAGAAACTGGTTATTGTTACTATTCTTTTCCAAATCTCAGTGATGTAGATGCCCGGTTTTCAAACCTCTTCACCTTGTTGTGTTGCCTCGTTGTAATCCAATTGAACTAGATACCAAGCCTCCAAGACAAAATTATTACAATGGGGAATCAAACCTAAGTCAAATAAGCACTCTCAATTTAAGGGATGCTCTTTAAAATGCAACTGAGGTTATAGAGAAGTTTTGCCTTTTATATTTTTGGAAAGTTTTCAGGTTTTAATTCTACAACAGCTAGATTTTACATATAGCAAGGATTGAAGTGGCTTTCCATTTGCATTATGAATATTCCTTGTATTTGAATGAACAAAGAATTCATGCTTTCTCTGAAAGACTGTTTTTTTTCTCTGTTTCTATTGGTCGAAGTTATCACTTTCTTTCTTGGTTGAAAGGTGGTAATTTAGCTGAGGAGGAAGTTGCTGTTTTCATCATTACTGATTGTTTATGACTAAACTTAACATGGCAAAGGTTGAAGGGGATGATTGGTGCATGTGGGCTGTTAATAGAGGACTGTATAAAACTGTTCCATCATTGTCTCATTACCAGCTCAAGCAGCAGACAAAACTAGATGACAGTTATTTATGGACAACACTGGAATACTGTGATAAGTGTTATTTCGCTCCTGTTTTGTTTTTATCGTCACTGTACAACAGGTTGGAAGGAATAGGAAATAGGGATCAAATTTTAATTGACTTGTTTAGAGGCAACACTGTACAATGCATTTCCATTGTAATGCCATCAGAAAGTACGAAAGAGCCGGGACAGTATCAGTTAGCAAAAATGTTTCAATGTGGTAGATAAATTGAAACATTAATGGTAAATAAATAGGGAGTAATTTTTTTCAAAGGATAATAACCTGGCATTTGAGAGAGGGGAGGCTTTACAGCCAAACCTATTTGCAGTGGAATTCAAAGTAGTAGAGTATTTTATTGCTCGTTTAACCACTGAGAGTTAAAAAGCTAAGGGTCTTTTAATGGAATTTCTTGGAGATAAAATAGCATGTTATTATTGTCATGAAAATAGATGACTGAAACATTGTAGACCTAAATCCTGTGTAGTGCCTTTCTGGTGATGTAGTGCCTCATTCTTGTGCATGGGTGTTCATAAGTGCAAACTTCCAATTTGCCAATATGGCAAAATTTGCCATGTGGTGCTTAGCAGGTGACAGTTGAGGTAAAGGTAACCTAGATTTACACCCACCCTAAAAGTCCTTGCAACTCCCAAAAATGTTATAAAGGGCTTCGATGACATTGAGACTTGGGCCTTAAAAATTGCAAAAATTGAACTGTCAACAATGACAAAAGCTTTAGATGGCAGACGTCTGTGCTCCTGTGGAGTGCCAAGTACAGCCCATCAGGATCACAGCCCTAAAATATTTAATTTACTTTTACTCATCTTGAAAAATGGAAGGTGATAAGTTTCCACATGCATTGCATTCTGAAATCAGTGATCAGAGCTGAAGAAAAGAAATACTTTCATTGTCAGATGTATGTTTCCACATGAAAACATTTCTGTTTTGAATTCATGAATCTGTAACACTTACATTTCTATAGTAAAATTAGCATTAAACTTAAATGCCCCACAGTATTATCTTTCCTACTACAGTTTCCAGAAAAATACCACAGCAGCTGTAAGCCACAAATAACTAATTAGGATGTACTTTTTAGCAAGATACTAAAATAAGCAATGAGTTAAGATTATATCCATAGGGTTATTCATTCATTTGGACAGCCTTTTTTCCTCCCTTTATCATTAGTCCTTAATTTGTTCAAGCTTTAAGTATGGAATGGAAAGAATCATGCACTGGCTTGACCAAAGTGGCTTTTAAGCACATGCATGGAGGAGGCAGCTAAGCAACGTTATCCTTTTTTTTTTTTATCCTCTCTAAATGTGTTGACATCTCTGTGTTTTGGAAGTAGCATTTTAGTAGTTTAATTAAGAGGGAAATGTGGTTTCTGAAAAATCATCCTCTTGCCTTTTTTGTGGGTTGTTTCCAACTGCAATTCTTTCCTGCTGTTAACTACTATAGAGCCCTGTTCTGCTTCAGGAATAATTCTAAGATGATTTTCTGCTTTGGCAGCAGGACTTCTATGGATTATTAATGCTAAAAGAAAAAGATAATGGGTGCTAGTGAATGGTCTTTTGTCCGTGTGACCATGAAAAACAAGTGTTGGAAATGATGTTGAAGTGGCTATGTCCTCCAGCAAACCCTGCCATTCCCAGTAAGATGGTGCTTGGGTAGCTAAGGGAGCAGGTCAGGAAGGGTTCCTGCTGCCACGGCTGAAGTTTCTTTGGCAAGATGATATTATTGGGCTGCTAGAAAGAGCATTAACTTGCATTTGCTATCATGGCAGAGAAAAGAAACTTCAGGAAAAAGGTGGTGCTGAAGATTTATACCTGCTGGTAAGAAAGGATAACAATACTTCAGTAGTGTTCCTGGGAGTGAAATTTTATGCAGTAGGAGGTATTTGTTTCTACATCAGTGGAATGCCACACGACTTGGAGTTGAGCCCTGCTATTTCCCATGTGGGAAGTTGCAATTACGGAAGGGAAGGGCTGCTGCTGCTGGAAGGGAATGGTGTTTGACCCTGTGGTGGCCCTAATGCCACTGCTGGAAGGGACAGGTGTTTGACTCTGTGCTGGTACTAATACCACAGCTGGAAGGGAAACTGTTTGAGTGACCCACTCTGGTCCTAAATCTACTGCTGGGGAGTGTGTAAACACTGACTGACAGGAGAGTTCTCTGAATGGGACTGCTTCTCTGGGTTTTTCTGAGAATGAAAGGTATGAATAAGAAGAGCTTTGCATTGTATTTCAGTTTAAAAAAGTTTAAAAAGAATTTCCGTGTCAGAACTTGGAGCAGTTTGCAGGGAATACACAGTGTTGGCCACGCTTTCACAGATGAAGAAGCTGAGGTAAAATGTCGTGTGGAAAGTCAGTCAAGACTTTGAGTAGCTGCAGTCCATTTTCACTCTCATTTCTCCCTTGTTTCTGGTTGAGGTGTGGGGCTCGATCCCCTCAGTGAGGGCAGGGTCACAGAAGGGCCCTGTTGTGTCCCCTCATGGGCCAGATCCTCCTTCTCTCTGCCTCTCTACTACAAAGGTGTTTGTTCTCCTCATCATACATGCACTGAAGTTATTGTGAGGTACAGTTTTGGCATACATAAGAATTAAATCAATTCGAATTTACTTTAAATTGGTTTCCAGGAGTTAGTGTGATATTAAGGTAAAATTCAGATCCAGACAAGGTTCCTCCATAAACATGTGTTATTTAAATTCTGTTTAAATTATTAACATTCACTCAGTTAGCCTTTTTCTGGTTCTGTTTGGGCTGTGAGTAACGAGTGGGTTCCTCCAAGTGCAGCACTTTCCTGCCTCGTGTTTCACATCCCCTCAGTGTGGGTGTAGGTGACAATACACAGTAAAGGGCACCAGAGATTTTGGTCCTAAATTTTCTCTTTGAAGTTTGCTCTCAGCAGCCCAACAGGTGCCCTTCTGTACTGGAATTCTTGCATATACTGTGAACACATACGGGAATTTGTTTTGAGGGGTGAAACCTCACCCCAGGACATTTTGCCTGTCCTGTCTGAACTCCTCCCAGTTTTTATTTTGCAATTTATTCACCTGGCTTCAACATTTGTGGTGTTTTAGGGTTTTTTTGTTCACATTCGTATAAGCGTTATCTTATTGTCACATTGGTTTTTGTGCCTGCTGGAAAACAAAGTAATTTACAAGGACTCCACAGTCTCCTCTTGCTCACCCATACAATCCTCAGGGTACTGTGTGGCAATAATTCCAACTGGGATTTAAAGTTATCTGCAGATGCATAATTTTTTCTTCAGTAGCAACCCTAGCACTCTCTCTAAGTTGTTAACAATTCATGTATACCCGTCTGTAATTGTGCCTTTGCTCTAGAGTCACAGGTATTTAGCTCACTGTGAAACAGGATGAAAAATAGAGTAATCAATAATGTCATTTATTTTATTAGGTAGCATAAATATGTTTCCATACTTGCAAGCTGAAAACTGAGTCATCCTCTTTACATTTTATTTTTATGTATTAACAGCCAGATTCAGCAAAATGCAAAACTTAAAAGACATGTTTAAGTGTTCTGCTGAATCTGAGTCTTAATATGTAATTGTATAAAACAACTTAGATCAAGGATGTGCTGAAGTGCTTTGCTGAAGCAAGGAGTACCAGTGGTATAATACATGAATAATACAAAATCTTTGGAAAAGCCCAGCTAAGATGACCAAAAACTTTCATAATCTCTCTTTAAATATACAGTTGTGTAGAAAATAGGTTTTTATCTGGGTAAAATAATCTCAGTTCTTTGTGTGGTAAAGCAAAGATGCAGACTTTTCTACGGTGATTAGCATAGCAAGAGAAACTGTACAATTAGAATTTGTATAAACTGGACTGTATTTTGTTAATTCTCACCGTATGGATGCCCCAAATGAAACAAACACCATCTTCCACAATATTAAACACAACCAAAAGACTAAAAAGTGAAGTTACAAGAGGTTAATGGTAATATGCAATGCTTTTCGTATGTGAATTTCTGTTCCACTTTTTTCTCAGCACAAATTTTAATTTTCTCTTGATTTGACCTCCAGTCCTGATATAAAGAGGACATCTAATGGGATGGGGACACATCTGTGGACCAGGTAGTACCTACAGGGACATTTGGGACACCTCATGCCAGTTTTGTGCAAGCAGCTGACAGAGTTTAGATTGGATAAGCAGGGTTTAGTCAGACTGAGAGAAAACTGTTTGGAGGGGGGGGATATATATAAAAATACTTAAGGATCTGTCTGTCCCTCCATCTGGGATCAAGCAAGGCAAACATGTCCTCTCCACTGCTGGTGGCATATTCGGTCTGTGTCAGCAGAAGAATTCCTCATGTTTTAAATGAGGTACGGCTCATTTATAATATTATGAATCAATTTCTACCACAAGCAAAAAGTTTTGTACTAATTATAAAAACAGCTGGACATCTCTGCAATACATTTGCATCATATTTGTGTATTTGGATTATATCTACCGAAGGGCACAGAGCTTGCAGACTTTCTCCTTTCTCTCCTCCGGCTCTTGTCCTACTTTGGCACTATTTAATGCTTCACAAACAGCGGCAAGTAACTCTCAAAACTCTCCCATTTTTAGTTCCCTGCTCTATGTAACTGGGACCTTCTGTGTCTGCTGTGGTTTTACGTTTTTAAATATTTATTTACTTTGCAGTAATAAAAGAGCATTTCTGACTACAAGGTAGTCAGCATCTTCCTTTTAATGCTCCTGAAAAGCAACCTGTGGCTCAGATTTCAGACCACAGGTAGGAACAGCTGAATTTAAATCCTTTTTGCAAGGTCTCTCTTTCAGTGTCTTCTTTACTGATATGCTGATAACTGTTGTGGAGGACTAAATGATGAAATGTGTCTTGATCGCTTAATATCATCACATGATAGGTCATTTAAGAACTGATTCTAGTCACTGAATACTCCGGAAGTTAATATCTTTGAAATAAAGCATTCTTATATTTAAAACCAAAGTATATGATGTAATAATATTGCACTATTTTTAAAACTCAAGTGGTTTTGGATATGACTTTCACTGATATTATATAAACTGCACAGAAATAATCTCCTGGCATTTGCTTGGGATGACAGTCATCAATTCCTACACGTTTATTTAAAATTTTATATAGAAACAAAAAAGTATTTGTTTTAGACAACTTTGTTTTGGACACTTTCCCACGAAAGAAAGAAAGTAAGCTTTGCTAATATAGGCTGAAATAAAGTGCAAAATAAAATCTTCAAAATCAGCTGTTAGTTTAGGGAGGTGGTATGCAGTGGAATTACTCAGCCAAAAATGTTGGCCTAGAGTTTAGTTAAGCATTAAGCAGGGGTGTCTTGGTACATAGTCCCATTAGAAAGGTGCTGTGACCTCTGCCGAGGGGATTCAGGTATGGGTGAGAACTGTGCTCAGGAGCTTTACTGGTCACATGTCAGAATGATTTTCAATCACTTTGGTTATTGCTGGATTAAAATTGAGGCTGCAGAGATTAATGGTCTGTTGTTACTAATCCACTAAACCCCTGTTCCTAGATCTTTTAAATTGATGGAACCTATAGATTGTTAAGTAACTGAGAGATTTTTAATGGTCTTTCTTCATGTTTGGTGTTAGCAATATCCTATTATTTGTTGCTCTTTGAGACTGATCTTGGCTATTCTTGAATGGAAATGAACTTTATACTTTTTTATTTCTTATTCTATAGCACACTAAGAGTGTGTACCATTTCTAGTAAATGTGGATGAAGAAAGCATTACTATGTTTATATATGAGCTGGTATTAGTAGAAGCTAAAATAAGAACTATAGAAATTAAATGTTGGTTTTACTTTGTGGTGCCACTGTCCCTAACTGTTAAAAAAGCCCCTATGTCCCTTCAGTCTGTCTGCCATTAACAGGGCTGGTTCTCACCAGAGGTGGGTTTTACTGACATTTGAAGATGTGGCCAAAGTAAAAATGGCTGTTCAAGCTTTTGCAGAATTACGTTTTCTAAACTATCAGAGTATTTGGAGTGTCAGGGCCCAGGGCTTTTCTCAGAGATCTAGCAGCGCGAGACAGAATGTCTGGACTTATTTTCAGTACTAAATTTCTGTGCAGGTATAAAAAAAAATCCCCAGGTAAAAAACAAGGAAACATTTCATCCATCTGCTGAGAGATGAGGTAATTTAGAACACTGCAGTGCAGTGGTTTGGGTTTCAGTGCAGGGGTCTGTAAATAAGAGTTTTAACAGGTCTCCATCAGTACAGTATGGGAGACACAGAAGTTAGGGCAGAGGGAACAGGCTGTGGAAGAAACCAGACTCTGGTTGTGGCTGGGAGAGTTTGGGGGGGCATTTAATCTGTAAGAATGGCTTTACATGAGGTAAGGAGAGGGAAGGAGCCCCTTGTGTGCATGTTTTGGGCTCTACTTACCACATCTGTACGAAAGACTGCAAGTTGGAATTGGTTCTTGGCTTTCATGTGTTTGCACTTTGGTGCCAGACCCATGCTAAAAGTAAAATTAAAGAAAGAAGAAGTTAATGTTGAGTTCTAGAAGAATGCAAAATACACTTTTCCAAAAATTACTTCCTTTGACGAAGGGAGCTGAGTACCTGGTGCCTGCCAGAGTGGTGTGGGCATACACAATGTCTGCGTAACATACAGAAGGGGTTTTTTATTTTTGTTTTGATTGAATAAATAATGACAGTCTAAACAACTAGGTTTTGGTGTTTATTTAAACCTCGATGTGACTATCTCCTTATTAGGAGACATGGTTGAATTAGCACCTAATTATATCTTGCTCTGAATGGGGTTTTGATTCCTGTCTTTCTGTGGGGAAAACAAGCAGATTTTTTTTTGCCTTCGTTTTCACTGCAGAAATTGTGAAACAGAAGAAAGTATAGTTTTGCATTTTAAGTGTACTTGCAATAATCTGCTTGGAAAATGGAAGTAATCTCTCTTTGTAACTTGCATAAATTAATAACTCATTAAAATCACTGAAAAATAATGCATTTCTGATTTAAAGGGTCAGTATGTCATAAAATTTTGATGATTGTTAAATTACTACAAATGTATTCTACATGTTTATACTAGCATACAGCAAGGTAATGTGGCTTTAACATTATAATTGACTTGAACTCTGCCAGGGAATTCCTGGGATTAAAATAAACCCTTTATTTCATGCAACCATCTCTGTTACTGAACCCTGGTGACTTGGCTTATTCTTTTGCCTTCTGGTTATCTCAGTAATAGTATGTCTTGATTAAGGACTGCAAGGAGCTTTTACATCTGTTCTTGTCACAAAGCTTTGTAGGATAAAGTAGGCTAAAGATACCTCATCATGCAAACTATGGACCTCCAGTTGTGTCTTTCCCTCCAGATTTAATATTGTGTTCAAATAAAACTGGGACTATGGCAGTAAACCCACAGCACTTAAATAAATTTTTGGCAAGCTTTCTTAAGTAAGAAGAAATTAATAATAGAAGACTGAAATGTATATGATTGGATGAAGAAAATGAAGTTTTTGTCCGATCAGCTATTAGGAAATACTGTCCTACTTTCCTGCATAGGAGATACTTTATGTAAATCAGTATAACTCAAAAGAACTGTTCGAGTTTGTTAACAGAGGGAGCCCAGAGCTTGGATCCTGCAGGTTCAGGCCCTGGGATGTGGCATTTTGGTGAGCCTGACTTTTGATCAGAATATGCTCACTAGCTCTGTTAACCTGAATGTTTATTGCCTGCTTCTAATCCAGGTTCAAGTCTGACTTAAATACTGTAACTCTTGCAAAATAAACATGTAGTCTGTTCTTTTTTGGGGATTTGTTTTTACAGCAGTCATACACAGAAAACCTGATTACTGATGGTCCGTTTTTCTAAAGCTTCTGCCATCTCTTGCACTTCTAGTATTGCTGGTTTTTTCTCAGTTGCTCTTAGAGGCAGTATTAACAGATGGTAGGCATTGCTCATTAAATCTCTATCTACACCTCTCCAAGGACTGCAAAGATGTTGGGAAACAGACCATGTTACTGTAGTGATTGCTTAGAAGCCTGGAACTTACTGTGCTATTCCTAAGCAGTTTTCAATATCAGTGGATTTTGAGCTGTTGCTATAGAGTATAAAGACATTGGTGAAGTGATTCTAACTTAGCCAGGTAGGTACGTCCATCTCCCTCATTTTTTGTTCTGCATCTGAAATGAATTGACATTTTCCTGGTGGCCACTAGTAGTGAATCTGCTCTCAAATCACCCCTTTCTGAAATAGCCTTTTCTAGAGCTTATTTCATTGGGATATTTACACGTTATTTTAAACACCTTGTCTAAGAGTCTTCAACAATGCAGAAATCCTGAGCACCTAAATATGACATGAGGTCCGTGCTGTCACTTGTAATTAAACAACTCTGTGAGAGGGATCATTAAGATCATCATAGACATCTTTAAAAAAACCACTGTTTTGAGGCTGATAAAAGAACAAAAGCAAATTCTCACAGATTGGGTAAAATGTCTGTGTTTCTTCCAAACTTGCTGTATTTGTGCTTTGGCAGTGTCATGGTCAACAGCTCTTCCCTTTTATCTAAATGACTTCATGTTGGACATAAACCCTATATATCTATAACCCTTAATGGCCCACCTCCATTTCCATGTCACCTGAGCTGCCTTTCCTTTCCCTTGAGGTCACTTTCTCTATAATGCTGAGCTCTTCTTGCTGTTCTGTCCCTAGTGGTGACACATTGAAGAGATGAAATCAAGAGATGTTCCATTGAGGCTGCCTCACCCTGGATGTGCCTTTGCTGAAGAGGATCTGCTGTGCGAGTTGAAAAGGCTTCATGCCAGTGTGGAATTCACTTTGTTTATGTTTGTAAATTGGTGGGGAGAGATGCAGAAACCCAACTAGCAGATAAGAATTCTCATTTCGGCTTCTTGATTGCTCTGATTTGAAACTGATGGGGTTTGACTGCCAATCCCGAACACATCAATATAACGAGAAATAGGGTGCTCCCTTCTTGTTCCTCTTAAGCTTTTCTTTTCTTTGGTAAAGTGCTGGATCAGAAAGGTTAAGTTATTGTTGATTCCATGGTTTATGGAGTGTTAGGATTTAGTTCACATTTATTTCATAGCTGACCTGTGTATAAGATAAGGAAACTCAAATGTGGATACTGCATTAAGTGGAAATTAAATCTATGCCTACCGTTTTTACAGAAAGAAAACAACCCTTTTGTGTTTGAACTAGGCACAGCAAGGAGTAAAAGTTCAGTAATCTCTCCTGGAATTTTGTATTTGTTGTTTATGATTTTCTGTTTTCTCATGTTCTGAAAGCAAAGTCTAGATAAAAAGGTATTTTAAATTAATCAGTTTCAATAAATGGCTACAAAATACTGTATAGGCACTCCTAGGATGAAGTTAGCCTGGTTTGTATTAATTTCGTTTGTTTATTTGGAAGATGCTGAAGTGAATCCAATAAAACCAATCTAAATTTATCCAGAACAATTTCTGAGCATAGACAAGAAGATTGTCTACCTTATATGCACATTTTTTCCTGCCAATTTACAATATACTCAGGGAGACTTGCAATATGAAGGAGCCATCTAAAGTCGCAACAAGAAAATAAGAGATTTAAGTCCCCAGCATCCAAAAAAATGAAGAGTAGGACAGTGAAGAGTGGGACAAAGTGCTCCTTCATATACAGTTAATAGAAATTGTGTCCCCAAGCAGGATTAATAATTAATTGACATTAGATGTTAATTACTGACATGCCAGTGACGGTTTATTTGTCAGTAGCACAGCAGGATTGATCTTGATCCGTAAAGGTGCAAGACAGGAAATGTATCAGTGCTCCATAATTTAAATTAGTAAAAATAAGAACCGAAGCTGCTCCACTGAGTAACTGGAAGACTTAAGTTGTGCTTCATTATTCCAGGAGTCTGGCTTCTGATCCCAGTAAAACCACTGAAGTTGTCACCACTAACTTTCACTCTACCAAAATTGGACTATGGGGACAGCAAGTGACTTTCACCTAAGGTATTTCAAAGCTTGGGCAGTTTGAGGTCATTGACTTTCATTCCTGAGGGTAATTTTCTCCTCCTCACCATCCTCTGTCATTGCTTGCACCCAATCCTGAGTTCTGAGTTAGGAGAGAAAAGGGAAATGGGCACATCAGTGAGGGATCCCCCTTACTGAGAAACAAAGAGTATTTGGTTGTGAAGGCTGAAGTAGAAGAGTGGAGAAACAGATGAAAGAACAAGATACAGATTAATAGGGAGAATGCAAGTAATGGAAGATAGCACTGAGATTGGACGTTCTGTAGTGCACTTTGCCAGAAACAAACGAGAAAGAGCATTGATGGCGGTCTGTTTTCCTAATTGCTTTTGGTTCTGGTTCTACATAGTTAGGAATTGGATTGGTATCTCCCATAGGAACAAGACAATCTTTTTGTCTGAAGAACTACAGAGATAGAGATGTAGAGACCCTGACTGTTCAGTCATCAAATCTTGATTTTTTTTTTTTTAAACCTTTAACTTAGAGCACAGAAGCAGCCAGAATCCTTGAAGACAGAATTGTTAGTAGCTTAAATGCTGAAGTTGTCTGCTGTGTTGCTGCTGACCTTTGAAAAGTCTGACTGCTTACTGAGATTATTTCATTAGTGTTTGCCCATTGACTTCCTGCCAAAAACTCAATCTGCTTTTCCGTCGCATGGTTTTGTTATTTTGAAGGTCTTCAGCTGTGGAATAAAATCCGGTATGTAACAAAGAGCTGGCAGAGTTGGAAGCTTGCCAGTAAAAGCCTTCTCAGGTTAAACTCTGGTGATGCTGAAATATTAGAAGTGTTTTATGTGGCCTCCTTTCCCTCGTGCCTTACCTAACATCCCTTTTTCTGAAGAAGGGCAGCAGTTAGTTTTAGTTCCCTCTGTCCACAAGAGAATCTTCTGCTTGTTACCTACAGGGTGGAATTTATTTCAACTTGGGACTTTGACTTTGCTTTTGTTCTTTTATCAGCCTCAAAACAGTTGGTTTTTTTGGTTTTTTTTTTAAGATGTCCATGATGAGCTTAATGATCCCTCTCACAGAGTTGTTTAGTTATGATATAAGTGACAGTGTGGACCTCATGTCATATTTAGGTGCTCAGGATTTCTGCGTTGTTGAAGACTCTTAGACAATGTGTTTAAAATAACATGTAAGTATCCCAATGAAAAAAAGCACTAGGAGAGGCTATTTCGGAAAGGGCTGATTTCAATTCATTTCAGATGCAGAACGAAAAAGGAGGAAGATAGATGTACATTATCTCTTTTTTTTATTCTCTTTCCACTGGTTTTCTCCCCAAAAGGAGAGGAAGGTCAGAATGTCACCTGAAAGATCTGGATGGAACTATCAACTTCCCATAGGCAGTTAAAGATGTCGGAACCATGAATGTCCTATTTATTGAGCTACAAGGCTATCAAATTTTTTTAATGATAGACAGAAATTGATGATCCTGTCAAATACTTGGAGCCTGGAGGACGAAGGTATGTTTTGTAACTTATCATTAGGCTCTGAGTTCCATCCTTTAGTCTGCTGGCAAGGCCTGTATTCCACAAGGGATGCACTAAAGTAATTCTCATGTTCCAGTCCAATGGAGTAAACAAACAGCTGCAATCTGCAAATGTTGCAGAATCAGGATGAGTTTCAAGGAGAGCCCAATTAGAAGCATATGAAGGCAGCCTGGCCTGTCTCCCTGGAATAGGGCATGCCTGACTGTGGGTACTCATCTGCTGCCTGACAGGATGGAACTCTCCTCCTAATTGGAGCTTTTGGATGCTACTACAGCCTAAATGATATTCTGCACGGTAAGTCAGCATAGCTCCAGTGATCTTAGTAAATATACATCTGAGTTGTCCTAGCTGGAGGCTGCTTTTTCCTGGAGGTGAGAACTGTGAGGATTATTTTTAGCGGTTATTCCTTGGTTGATACAGTGGAGCCTCTGGCTCAGGAGATTCCTAAACCTCTAGCTGTTATGGCAGGAAGGTTTAAAATGAAGAGTCTCCCTTTGCTGCCTGTTTTTGTGTTCTTTTTTCCAACATTTTACTGCTTGCTACTAGTGCAGTTCCCAAACTTGTTTTCACCTGCATCCAGGGCATGGGATAACTGGAGATGGAGCAGCTTTGAGGAAAAAAAGCTGAAAAAGCTCAGCTCCTGTGTCCCCTGGTTCTGTCCATGTTCCTCAAGTGTCCTTTCACTGCTGTAACTGCAGATTTAGGGACTCACTTCCCCAGACATATCCCCTCTGCTACTCCCAGGAGCTCTTCAGTAACCCACTCTTAAAGGAAGCACTCGTGTCTCATCTCCTGGGTTCTTCCCAGATTGCTTGATCTGATCTGCTCTTGTTCTTTCACATAAATCACATTCACACTTATTATGGTTGCAAATATTATGCCCAGAGATGTACACCACATCACACACATGCATAGATTTGCATATATGAGAGTGATAAAAATGGAGTCGGCATCTGAGGGAAACAGATTTCCTTGGTAAGCTCAAAATAAGTTCCAAAAGCCTATGTCTCATCAAATGAAGAGCTCTGGCTAGATTTTGGGATCTGCTGTAACTGGGAATGGCTGGGTGAAGACAGTTGTACTGGGGTGGGTAGATGAGCAGACACTTGCTGTGGAGGAGATTGTGCCCAAATGCAAAGCTGTGGAAAGGTGGAGGCAGAAACAGGGGAGAAAATTAGTCTGAGAGAGTAGTGAGGTGAGGGGGAAGGACCTCCTTTTGTAATCACCTTGGTAGGTACTCAATTAGGCTGTTTGGTAAAGGGTTTTTGTTTTTTTAGTTTTCTTTAAAAAAATTAGAGAAGCAAGTGAGAAATTCATACATCTTCAGAACTAAAGCTGTCTTAACACTTAAACAATTTCATTGCAAAGGTTGTGTGGGAAAAGACACCAGTTTAGCACATTCTTGTTTTAACGCAGAGGTTGTGGGATGCAGTGAATAAAGCAAGGGATTGCAAGAAGAGGAAAAGATAGTCACAAAGGAATTTAAGGCTTATCTAGAGAATAGAATTTTATCACTGTCTCTGGCAGAATTTATGTTGCTTAGCAACACACTTTAATCAAACTTTTCGAAGGTGGTCACTAATTGTGTGTTCCTTGTTTCCTCAAAGGTCTGATTTGGAGAAGTGCTGAGTATTTACAGCTGAAACAGGTCAATGGGAGAAATATTTTTGATGTACTGAATGATCTGCAAGTCTAAATACTGTAAAAATGTACATTGGGGCTTTCACTTGTCTACTAAAAGGTAGAGAATCTTTCTCTGACTCTGGCATTCATTTGCACATTTGAAGAAAATGGACACCACCTCTTCAGGAATGTTCAGGGAATGAAACATTTTGGGAGTTTGAATTGTGTGCTAAAAATCCATGATATTTCTACCTTGAAGTGCCAGGAATTCTGGCTGACGTAGCCTTTCATGGTACTGCCTGGTTGGCTTCAATTAATGGGCCTTCGAGGGTTTTCTTCTGGGCTTAGGGTCTCAGCAGCAGCCCTTTCTCTCTAGTTCAGTCCTGAGTGACAGGGTGAGGAAAAATAACCTTAAACAGCTATCTTAAGGAAAGCATAAAACAAAGCCCGTCCCCTCCTTTTATCCAGCTTTTCTACTTCTACTTCTGAGCTACCAGCCTCAGCTGAATTTCTAACAGATCACCTGACCTAGGGACCATTAGGTTCTTCCATAATTGTTAGGTGCATATCTGGGTTCAGATCATGTTCTGTTGAAGTCATTGTGGATTTGACCAGACTGCAGCAGAGGAGAAAGATCAGCCCCTTAACAAGATAGCTTTTGTCTCCTGCTCAGCAGAGATATCACAACCTTGTAAGGATAGCAGTCCTCTTGTTCGCTGTGGCTTAGAATGATGGTTGGAAACCTTTTCCTTCCCGGAGTCCAGACAGATCTTTTTGATATCTTTTTTGAGGGGAAAGAGCAAACGCTAAAATTCATCTCGTTTTTGTCATGTTACTATAGGATACTGCTAATGTGACTGTGAGCCACGTGTAATTTAGGGGTTTCATCCAGCCTCTAAAGTGCTGCTTAATTTGTATATTGATGATCATAGACCATCCAGCTCTACTAATGCATGGAAGAGTAGTAACAAATTTCTATATTAGCCTTTTATAAAAGGATACCAGCACGTGGAGGAGGTAAGTAAAACGTGTCCTATTCTCATCCGTTAGGAGTGACTGTGGTTCTTGATTCAAAGCCTGGAGAAATGTAAGCTATTAAAGCAGTACTTCCTACTTTAAAAATACCTGTTAGTCTAATATCTCAAAATATTTTCCACTACTCATTACACAGAAATAAAGAGATGCTGCTGCTCAGGGTGTACAGACCTCTCTGAGTAGCTCAGAGGTGGCTGACTCACAGTTCACTGCCAAATCAGAATGGTCATGCTTTGCACTGCATTTCACATAGATAGCTGCCTAGACAAACTATAAAGTAATGAAAAAGCTGCCTTGAGGGTCTGGAGGCTTCCGGGTCCAAATCTTGTATCGTTCTTAATGCAGATTAATGTAAGGCAGGGCAGCTTGGAGCTAGTTGATACTCAAAATAGGGTAAATTATGCCAGTTTTTATTACGTTCCTTAAACCTAATACAAATATCTCTGTTAACATTTTAAGTGGATTCTGACCTCATTTATGCTGATTTATGGTTGAAACTGTGTTTAGAGTTGTGACACTAACCCTGCTAGTACTGTACTAGTTTCTATTGACTGGCTTCACATGAATTGATGGAGCCCCTCTGGGTGTCCACACAAGACTCTGACTTAATGAGAAACAGTGCCAGGGAGAAGGATGACAATGAATATATGATGAATAATACAAAATGCCTGTTTAGGATGATAATTATCCTAAGGAAATAGGCCATTCTATGTCCCTCATGTAATTTACTACTGTCAACTGCACTTCACCACAGCACCAGTGAAGATGATGCCACACTAAATTCAAGAATGTTGCTGAATGCAGATGAAAGGCAAGTGGTGCTATTGTTTAAGCAGGCTTTTGGAGTCTAGGGTTAATTTCATTTTCTTAGTTGGTCTGTCTTTAGCATTTCTTGTCACTTTTTTTACAGCCAGGGTAAATGAAAAGTTGTTCAGGGGAGAGGAGAAGGATTTGCACTTGAGATCGGTGATGGCAGGATTTCTGATTTGTTGTGCTTTTTGAGACAGTTGAAATTTGCTGAACTTCTGGATCACCTTGACATTTACTCAAATTCCAGCAGAGTTATCTGTGAATTCCCACTGTGTTTAATAGCGACAGGATGGGGAATGACTAACACTTTAATGTGTGCTTAGCCTCTGATCTGTGATAGGTCTATAACTGTGTATTGAAAATTCTTTAGAGATGTCTGATGAAAAGTGATTAGTGATCAGTTTTAGATTATCGACGTAATTTCCAAAATGGAATGTCTAGTCTTTGGGAGTTTGTTTGTTTTAATACTCAGTAATGTAGCTTGATGGCCCACAAAACCCTACTTTTTTTTTTTTCTTTTACTCTTTGATGTAAAATTAAGGAATTAAAGAAAAGAATATATTGACATCCTTATGTGGTAGAGTTTTCTAAATGCTTGTCATGCCAAAGTGTCATTTTACTCATGCCAAATTCACCAGAAAGTTGTGCAATTGAGTTAAATACCACCTAAAGGAGAAAAATTGTTCTTTTACTATGAGCTGTTTCTGGGATAGGGGAGGGGGAAGGGTGTAGATCTCCTTTCCACTCAAATCCAATCCACTGCTATCCCTACAAAGACTATTAGAATAAATATTGCTTTACAACTGGTAGGATAAATATTGAGCGTTACTGGATTGCCATTGAAGAAAAGTGTCTTTTAAGAAAGCCTGAACCCAAAATTTATTATTTTTGGGTAGTCTTCTGGTTCTTTGGGAGTAAACAGGTACTACTTATTTCATTACTGTCAGAGGTTGCTTTGTGCACTGTCCTGACATCTCCCACTCACTCAGGCTGCTTTCTGAGGGCAGAAAATAATCAGATAAAGTATCACCATTGTGTGAATGTGCTGCTGGCATGGCCTTGTATCTAGCCAGAAGAGCTGGGCAGCGGCAGCACAAATCCAGGGCCACATTCTTCAGATCTTCTTCAACCCAGCTAAGGGTTGAGAAAATCACAGTTAAAGAAATCCCTCCTCAGAAAGAAAGATTCTAATACAGATGGGTCATAAAAAACCTTGTGTTTGTTCTGTACTGGTATTCGGTGCATATTTGAAGTCTTGAGGAGAATTCCTATCAGTCTGAGTGCTTTGGAATGCACCTGGTGTAAGCTGCTGTGAGAGCACCATTTATCAAAGTGTCATGTTCTGCAGAGTGCTGCGTCAGTCTTGTTAAATCTGATTAATCATCACTTGGACAAGAAAACTCTTGGAGTTACACGGGCTGCTGGCATTACTGAGAGTTATAGACTCAAGCTCCTTATGCTGTGCCAATAAGAAGACCATAAACACACATGAATTGGAGAACCATGAGGTGGAAAGAGGACATGATGTAACTTCCTGAGCTGGAGACATGCGCAGAAGGGATTTGGCCAAAAGTCTGACAGAGGGATAGTTTGAAGCAGGTGCAGCCTTGGTTAAACTGTTTGTTCTCCAGTGCAACAGTGGGGTCTCTCAAGTGACCTGAATTTTACACTGGTTCTACCATATGACTGCAACAACTTTCTGGAGGGGCTAAAAAAAAGAGAAAAAAAAAAAAAAAGCAGTCTTATCAACATATTGCTGCACAAAGTTGTGTTGGGGAAGAAACCAACATCTCACATACACAATACCATAAGGGTTTAAGAAACACATGATTCCTGTTAGGTATGTGGCTGAATCAGCTCCAAGCATGTGTGGAAGGGTGGGGATGAGTCTGAGTAATGTAAAATCAGTTGGCATCTTCTGGTACTGATCTGAGTTTCCTGTGTAGCTGAGGGGAAAACCTAGCTTTGCCTCCTGCCAGTTGCAGTGAAACTGGCCTGGGATGAAGTTGAAAACTAGATAAGTGACCCTAGTGTGAGATCCTTGCCAGTTCTGTCCTGCAGTTTTGACCCTAAGAATCTGCCTAACCGGTCTCAAAATCAAATATACAGAAACAATAGTATTGTTTGTTGCATAATTTTATGGTCATCCAGCCAGAGATGGTGGGTTTTGCTTTGTGTCCAGGATTCATCAGCCCTCATTGGGTTTCCCTGGTGGTCACTGTAGAGTTTCATGAACAGCTCAGCAGGAATTTATGCCAAGGGGAGAACCAAAATGAATTAGCTCAGTGTCTCCTGAAAATTTTAATATCTGTGAGGCTAATGTCAAACTTTCTTATTTTATGTTGACACAAGCAGTAGTTTACTATAGATTCATGTCAGTATTCCAAATATTTTTTAAAAAAATGCTAATCTCCTGAGTAGTTTGCCTAGCATTCAGGAGGTTATTTCAAATGGACTTAGATTTTATAGGCTGGCTGGGATGCTATGCGTAAAATTCAGTATATTCTAGTTGGAAGATCAAAAGACTGGAAGTAACTGGAGTCAGACTTCTCCCATCAGCATCATTGCTGACTTCTTCATGCCTTTCCATTCTTTCCTTGCCTTTTTCATCTGTACCTCCAACCTTTTCTTCATCTGTAAATCCAAGGCTTGAGTGGGAAAGGCTGAAAAATGGGGAAGGAGGCAGGTACAGGAGATACTGTGTTTAGGAAGTAGATCTGTAGATATGCAAATCCCACTGTTCTGTGTTCTCATCCCCAGTGCTCAGCATATGTGGGAGACTCAGAAGCCATTTTTTTGTGGATAATCAGGTGTGGGCTGGCTGTGTCTCCAGGGTCTGTAGTATGTTCTGCAGGCAGCTGCACAGCAATGAATTTGCCAGGGTTATTATCCTGCATTGTTCATTGAAGCGTTCTCTGATCGGAAGTCAGTACAGCAAGAATCTTAACTGAAAGAAACAACGCTACTCTGAATTGGCCTCAATTCAAGGACATTTCTCTCTCTTTCTGATATTTTGAAACCTGGTGTACTGGGCCTCTGGGAGTTACTGCTGTTAGAGTATATTATTTTGTACTGTTGCGTTGTGGGTTTTAAGGTTAAAATCTATTTATATTAATAGACGGACAACTGTTAATTATTTTTATAAATTAAGTGAGGTAGGCAGTGAGTATTATTGATGGGTCGGTGTCAGAAATCTGAACAAGAGGTGTAAAGCTCTCTTTTTCAAAAACTTTTTCAAAGTTTTCGAAGGACACTGGAAACTACTAGGTGCCTCTGCTTTAGATACACCAGGCTCATAAGAAAGGAAACGCATACATTTAAAATCTATGACTTCTATTTCCAGTTCCTTGGTTTTGCTGTCACAAAAAAAAATTCTTTCCTCTTGCTACTGGCAAGAATAAAAGACTGACTGAAACTTCAATGGATTTTGACTTGGAAGAAACAGGACCACACAGATGAAAAGAAGGAAAACTCGGAAACGCCGATGAAATCTCTGCAGTGGCATATTTCTCCTTTCAGTTCTCTTGAAATAGATACATTTTAAAAATTCCTACGTTTGGTGGCTTTTAAAATTTTTTTTCTTTTATCTGTATCCAAAGTCTCTATATCTCAAAAGACTGGAAGACAAAGCAATGAACAACAGATACTTAAATGAAGGTGGCGGGTTTTTTCTGCCTAGGATTTCTGCATCAGTAATTTAGAAAGCAATTAAAACTCCAGACCAGAAAAATGAAGCAGGCAGGTTCATCAAAGTCAGCATGAAACTCCTTCTATCTTAACTTCCGAACTAATATGAAGAGAGGAAAGAAGCAAATCCAAATTATTGCTTTTGACTCATGGCTTAAATGGTTGAGAAGGACCAAGAAGCCAAGAAATGCAGTTGGGTTCAGAAGGAACCCAAAGTGCACTATTTCTAGTCAGGAATATTGTTAGCTGGGATAGGGATAACAGAATAGCTGCATTTGAGTGCCAGAGTAGTTCCTGCCTCAGGAATCAGCTCAATGAGGGGGAAGGGAATGATTTCTTCCAAGATCTGTGGATAAACACAACTATGTACAGATGGATGGTATAAGTAATCTCTGGAGGATAGTCTACAGAACTACAGGGAAGCAGAAATGGTGGGGGGAGGTATGGAGAGTGATTTGCCTCTTGGCACAGTTAGGAACATGACAAAGTAGGAAAAAAAAAAATCAAAAAAATGTTCTTTCCCATCTTTATCTGACAAGCAGGATAAACAAACAGTGCTTCCAGTCCAGTACAATTTTTAGGAATGTCTTTTGAAAATAGTCTCAAAGAAACCACTAAATGCTGTATGTTTAGGTAACTGGTATGGGTGCCATTACTGTAATATCTAAGCAGTAATTAATGAATTGGAATGTTGACACATACACAACATGGCTGGCAACTGAGATGAACAAACCATGTTGTTTTCTTATCTGTCTTGCCTTATCCTGGCAGCTGTTCTGACTAAAATGACTTTTCCTCCTGCTCCTCAGTTCCTCCACTGCAGATTAAATTTTTCCATAATGATTTCACATCTTTGGTTTTAGATGTCAAAAAAAAGTTGCTCTTCCCTTTCTTCTGGGTTTGGATAACTTCTCACCCTAACATTGCTGGTTGTATAGGGTAAACTGGTAGAAGTGAAAAGTGTGCTCCATTTTATCCATCAGGGTTACTCTTCATTTGGGCTACAGGTTGGTGAGTGGATCGAGATGTTGATAAGGGTATTTAATTTTCTTCTCTACTTTCCTAACCTTCATGTTGTGTTGTAAATTTAAATTAAGTAAAGTAAGTTACTGCTGGTGAAACATAGTCTTCAAGTTTGTCTTGGGGCCAGTTTAATACAAATGGGATTCTGAGCTTACTCTTGGCTTTTATTAAATTATTTTGGGTTCATTAATGATGTGGTGAGGAAGTATAACGGCACTTTAAAACCTGGCATAGCTATGGATGATGCAGGGCCAGATTGTCTACTGGCTTTTTGAGGACTCTAAGACTTGTTGCTTTAACTTCCCCCAACTATCTCAGAAGCAAATATTCTCCATTAGTCCTTTTTCTTGCCTCCAGCAATAAACACTTATTTTTCACCGTTTTTCCAGGAATGTGAACGAAGGGAACTTATATAAAACTCCTGTATTGTTAACATGGACCTTGGAATTCTTTTATAGTGTATGACATCTCATTTTTTGGTAGCACACAGAAACAAACCCAATGATGTTGACCCTTTGGGGCAGTTTAAAAGGAATTTCATAAATTCACTGCTATTCAAGACTCTTCTACACTTGCCATGTATAGAAATGGGAATAAGAATAAACTGGGCCCTCTTGAAAATGTGCATGATGTACTGACATTGTTTTGAACGAGTCATGATCTGCTTTAGTCTGAAACAATATTTCATGTTGAAAAACACATCACAGTCTTGTTAACACCACTGAAAGTACTGGAAGAAAGGCTGCCAGTTAGCAATTCAGAAGAATTTAATACAAAGTTCGATTTTTCTCTCCCTTGTGTTAAGAAGTGTCTGGTAGCTGAGAAGCAACTCTTGCTAGAAACTGATAAACTGCAGTGGTGATGGTGAGGAACAGTTGCAATAAAGCCACGCTGTGATGGTTCAATTTTCTGTCATCATGCCACTGCCTCGGTGGATTCATCTCTTGGCTTATCCTGTAACATTAGATTCCTTCTTGATGCTGGAAAAGATGTTATTATATGGTGTCCTGTCCTGCTGTAAAAGGGAAGTCGGGGAGGATTCTTTTTGATAGAGTTCTTGGATGAAAATAAAGCGCAAACGTGGCAATATTACATCTGAGAACTGTTTATTGATAAAGAAGGGTAAGTGTTCCTACCAAAGGGGGATGGAACAGAGAGCAGAGAGGGAAAAAAAGACAGAGAAAGAAACAGAAGACAGGGACAGCGTTACCGCTGTCCTCGTCAGCTCGGCAGATGGAGCGTGCGTGCCGCAAGCTGCAGTGAGTCTGCGTGGCTCCCGTGGCGGGGTGGGCGTGATTTCCAAACAGCAGCAGGTTGCGTTTCCCTTCTGTCGGCGGAGAACAGACTGCCGTGGCCACAGGCACACTTCTGGAGCAGCTGCAGGTCCCCGGGATTAGGGCACAGCAGCTGCAGGCTCCGTCAGGGAAACAGCGGAGCACCAAGTCGTGGCTGGTGCGGCGAGCTGGCTGGTGTGGGAATGCGGGAAACGTGGCGGCGGCCACGGCTGGGGGCAGGCAGCGTCCCCTCCATCAGCGAAACAGCAGACCACCAGGTCGTCGCGGTGATGAACTGCCTCGCGGAAGCGGCGAAACAGGGCAGGACAGGGAAGATAGCCAGGGAAGGAGCAGGACCGCAGAGAAAAAAAGGCGAGGGGTGAAGGGGGGCCAAGCTAACCCTCTAGGCGAGCCCCCGCTCCCTCCAAGAAACGCAAAGAAAGTGGCCCCCTCTTGTGTCGCAGTTAAATGCTTTTATGTGCTAAAGCTTCTCCCATTGCCCCATTTCCCGGGCGTTTTTTCGCGGGCATCCGGGACTCTGCTGACAAGTGGGGCGTTGCGCTTGCAGCCCGATCGTGGAAGGTTTTTCTCCCCGATTGGCTCTCAGGCAAAGCGTCCCCGGGGTCAGGGCTGCCAGCACGTGTACAGCCCCTTGCAGGAATTCTTACCTCATGTGTAACAGATGTTGAGGCATAAATAAAAATCAGATTCATCCCTCTCATATGGCCAGAAAAACATTTCTTTTTCACTTGGTGATCTCAGAAAATTCCAGGACATCAAGTTTAAGTGCTGAGGATTTAGGTTGTCCAGTGAGCTGTGAGATGATCTGGATTAGTGCCCTGACTGTCAGCCTCAGGATGACTGGGAATCTGGGACTCAGTATAATCAAAATAACTTTGCCTCCCCTTTGCCATTAGATTTTCAAGGAGGGTGGTGTTTGTTACATTGCTTCTGTTTAGGTGTCAGCCAGGAGAAAAGGACTCTGCCTGTCTCAGGAATGGGCATTAGTTTGTGTTGACTGAAGTTGGACTAAAGTTTGTACAAGACCCACAAACTGCCACTCCTAGTTCTGCTGAGTCCTCAAGGGACTTTGAAGGCACCCTTTCCCCTTTTTCATTTATGTCCTTTGTCAAAACCATGGGAAATGGTCATAATAGTATTGCTTAAGCATTTTGAATTTGCTGCATAGTATGAATCTCTTTGAAATGTTTCCGTATCTCGTTCTGGAGTGCAAGTTTCCGTGGGCTGTAGAATTCCATGGGATTTGAGGCTGTGTGTATTTTCTAGGATCAAGCACCTGATATTGTTGCCATACCATTATTCTTGAGGTTAACTGGAAGACCTTGATTTGTACCCCTTGAGCGTGCCTAAACAGTAGTGAATACGTAAATTCTGGGTGCAGCCCCTTCTTTGGAAGACTGACAAAGAAGTAATTTCTCTTTCCCGAAGTGGAAGATTTGGGAAAACAAAAAAAAAAGTGCCTGTGGCAGCTAACAGGACAGTCCCCAACTGTTTCTGCTACTCCTGATGAGTAACTGTCTTTAGAGAGTGCAGAGAGCAGCTAGGGTCAGAAACCTGATGAGACATCAATACTGTGTGTGCTGCTCAGGAAGGAACTTAGTGGTTTCTTTTTAGAGGAAACCTTATTAATTTAGCATTAATAATGTATTGAACTTTAAAGGCTCAAGGATATTGAGGCCATTTCTTTGAAGTTGCTGAGTGTCCCCACATCATGCTGAAATTGATAATTGATGAGAGTGGAGGGTGTGCAGTGCGATGGAAAGTAAGACCTGCTCTGAAGTTGATATCACAAGATACCTTGCTGCTTGTTATTGCATTATTTTATAGAGCTTTTCAGACTTTATATCTAGACACAATTAAACAACTTGAGGGAGACAAACTACCCCATCTAACACAAAACAGAATAGGCTGCTGGGTATGCTGATGCTCCCATCAGAGACTCGGGGAAACACCAAGACAGCCGAATTGTATTGATGTGGTTTGGGACCCCTGAAGCCCTGAGGTGCCATCAGTGAGTGAGGTGAAAGGTGCTGAGTCCCTCACTCTTTGCAATCAATATTATGTTCCAGTTGTTGCTATATGGCTATTTTTTTCCCAGCAATAATTTAATTGCTTTTATTTCTTACAGTACTTCAGCTCTGGTGAAATTTTGACTCTTGTGCCAGAGAAGGAAGAGAGAGCAGTACCTCCTTCAAAAGTAATGTGAACCCCGTAGATCTGAATGGGACCTGAGGAAGCAGAGGCTTGCATCCCTAGTTAGTAGTAATTTGTGGGTAAAACCTTTAGTATTCTTTGATGCAGCTACTCAACTTCCCCAGACAGCAGAGAGGGTAACACGAAAGTTCCCTGTCTCTCGGTTGTTTCAGAAGTGAAATTTTGCCAAAGAAGAAAACACGAAACATGTATTACTTTAAAAACTGAATCAAATACCATTAAGTAATGCTGCCTTAGTATTCCAGAGAGTACTTGGAGAGAGCAAACACCATCTTTTACATTATGTGGTCTAACTCCTGGACATTTTTGTCAGTCACATTAAAAGGAAAGCAGCTTTATAGGGATGTTTAATAGTCTACAAATTAAGTTAGTGGTGGAGAGTTCAATGTCCCGACGGGTGTTGTTCATAAACATTATTTGGAATGATTCCTGCTTACACATAAGCTTCTTTCAACACTTTTGATAATATTCAGAGGTCAGAAGACAGAAGTTGTTGAATAATTACATTTCTACCCTCCTCAAAAGCCAGCTACAGGGGGCTGGTAGGTGCCGCAGTTTGCTTTGTTGTAGTACACCACCACATTGTCACTGCTCCCTGCATCCATATGAGCCTGCCTGTATGAAATCTAATCCTTTGGCCAAGGTTTATAATTAGAATCTTAACAGGGCAGGACAGGTGTGGACAGGGAA
>VZRR01004400.1:341138-362163 GCA_013398015.1 Oreocharis arfaki | reverse complement strand
CATCTGCCTCAACTGCAACACATGAACACAGAACATTTATAGTTTTTTTGTCAATTTTCATTTTCTTATATTTAAGATTTTTTTTTCCTTTAATAATGAGGGATAATAAAAAAGAACCTCTGAAAGCAAAGGGAAATACATACACTGTGCCAAAATATGCTAAGGGTATCTAGATTCATTTCAGAGCCTGCCCCGACTTTAACTTCATTGACATGAAATAATTACATTTGATAAGAGGTTTGGGTGAGGGTTTGTTGTTTTTTGGGGGTTGTTTGTTTGTTTGTTTTTCATTACTTTTGAGAGATTTCCTCCTCAGGACATCAAGTTCTATAGTCTGGGCTGATAACTAAACACTGAATTTAGCAAGAGTTAAAAACATAGGATGCCTGTAAAATGGGATCCTCATTGCAGAGTGATATTTAAATTCAACATTAATACTACTTAGTGTAGCCAAAAGAAACTGTAGTGGATGCAACAGTACATTTGAGACTTGAATCAAAATGAATTGGTAGCCAAACCTACCGTGTTCCATTCATCCTTCTAACCTTTCATCTTGTATTTGTTGCATTTATTTCTCTGCATCAGAGAGCTGTCATAATATTTGAAAATGCAATAAAAGCACAGTGTAGCTGCTCAGGAAGGCCTGAGCTGCAAATAGTTGGAGCAGGGAAAGCATTCCAGAGAAATATCCCAAAGTATTTCCTCTCTCATTTCTGGAGACAGAGTACTAGGCTAGAGGGACCTTGGGTCTAACATAATACAACATTCTTCATGTTTGTAAATATTTGATTTGGGATTCTCAGGGCAGGATTCATTTCTTAGCTGTGCACATTTTGCTAGATAATGAACTGGAATGCATAAGCAGCAATGCAAGTGGTTATTTTTGCCTACAGAAAAAAAGCCCTTGTGTAACTGGACCTACTTTATTTCTTGCTGAATCATATCATATATCCTGCAGTAGTGTGCAATTTAGTAATCAACCTCGAGCTAAACATGTGCGCTGCTTGGAATATTGCATATACCTAAGGGGACATGAATTCCATGCTTCTGTGGGAATGCAGTGCCCTGGGGGAACATAGAAACTTTGTTTTAGTATGAAGATGTAGTGTCTGTTTTGTCAGAAGTACTTGTACTGTAGTTTGGTGAGCAGTTGCATCTCACTGGGACATCAGGAGAATGTTAGAATGGGCAGGTTACCACAGAGTACTGGTGCATACTTATTTGTACTAATTGATACCAAGATCACTTAAACACTAGAGTTTTTGCCCTCTTTTTAGCTCTGATAAATCCCATTAGGATGTTTACACTAGACTGTGCTGACTGGGTTTCCTGGAGAGCTGAAAAGATTCAAGTACCTATTTCCTGGAAGAATTCCATTGTCCCTTTCAAATTCCCACACAAGGAGAATGTAATAGAGACACTTTATCTAGCTGAATTTAACATAGTGTGGCTTTCCCAAAGTTCCTGAGAAGATTTCATTCAAAGGATTAGTCTTTTAAAGCATTTTGCTAAATGGAATGTGTTGCAGTTCTGGTTATGAGCAACTTCAATCGCTACTGTCTTTTACAAATTAGTAGGATGTTTTATGTGAGTGACTGCATATATGTCGTACCATGAACAGACACAAAAAACTGACAGAAGAACTGCAGAACTGACACAAAAACTTTAAAGTGTAAGTTACCAACAGCGCATCCCATAGCAATTTCAGGTTGATTTCATTTTTGTGTTTTAACTGAAAGATATGTTTAGCATTTTTAATGGATTTTGAATCTAGCAGTGTTTATTAAATAGCTTCTTTTACAAGCTTCTTTCATATGACATAGAAATGGAAAGAGGATGATGACTTTGGTTCAGATTTAGATGAGCAGCTTCTGTAAAAGCAGCTGAAGAATGAAACAAATTCCAAAAGAAGTATTGATACATATGATAAATAGTTGGCATCAGTCATGGTGATTTTATTTTTACTTTTACCTGCAATGTACTACATATAGAACATACTGATTTGTGTGGGAATTGCACAAAACAGTCACTCAATGCCCTTCTTCCTGTTATTGGGTACTGATGTAGCAAAAGAAAGTGACCATAGTAGAGCAACTGGGAAAAGCAATGTGGAAAAGCTACATGGTATGTTGATCTCAAACCTAAGGAGTCTGAGTAAGGATTAGGTAATTGTTTCCCAGGAGAAGATGCATGCGTATAAAACATAGAAAAAATAGGGGTTTTCCAACCAATGTATGTGTATCAGGCTAAAAGCATCAACCTCACATTAGTCTGATAAAATCCTGAACTAACCGCCCTATGATATAGGAAGAGGAAACCTGGCACTAAATCAGTCCTTGGGTTTTCCAACACCAAAGTGTAAACCACATTGCTTCAGAAACATTTTCTTTATATGTCATGCTCCTGAGCAAAGTCTTGACTTCACCCAATGGGAGGTAATCTTGCTCCTATCAACATTCTTAAGAATTTGTTCCTGACTTTAGAAGAAGCAACATAAGGTCCCTAAAGGAGCACGGTGCATTCCCCACCACTGGCTTGCTAGAAGAAATAGTACCCAGGAGCATAACCCACTGCAGATCAAGACAGCAATCAATTAACTTTTGATAAAGTGACACTGTTACTAAAGTAATATAAATCAACATAAAAGAATGAACTTATTTTCTACACTTCAGCTCTACGGAAAATTTAAAATTAATACACTCCATGTAAAATTTGGTTTAAGTCTAGCACTATAATTTCATCACAGACAATGCATATGTGTGGAACAGCTTGTTTATTACTAATTTTGGTTTAAATCTCTGTTATATATTAATGCATTTCCCTACTGAACTTAAAAAGTAATGTGATTTTTGTTGTCTTAACACCTACCAGCACTAATAAGAAATGAATTTACTCTGGATACCTTGATTATAACTAAGTGTATTGAAATGCAAATCTGGGCTGTTGTGTCTGCCTTTTGATATCTGAGAAATTCTAGGAAAAGATGCACAAGAAAATACATCATGACAAGCTTCCAAAATCCAGAGTTGTTGATTTAGGAAACCCAGTTTTCCGAGTCAGATTTTCTCATTATTATAATTTCTGTAAAATTGACATAGCATGCCTATTCATGTACACACACCGATGCTTTGATTTACAAATAAGATGGAATAAAAAATATTTTCCATTACTGATCTGTTTGAAAGAGAAGTACTTTTTGAATGTTTTTTTTCCCTAGTAACACATTACCTTCACTAAACATGAAATCAAACTTCAGTTTATTACTATTAAAAATGAAAATAAATGTATCATAATCACTAGACTAATATGATCCTATTATCATCTTATTAGATAAACAGTGACAATGTTGTATTTCTAATAGCCTCTAGAGATACAATAAATCTAGTAGGGGAATGTCAGCCTGGTCCAAGACAGATTAAATGCAGAGAACTGGAGTATAGTTCCCAGTAAACAAACACTTCGAGGTCAGGAGGTCATACTTGCTCAGCTGTTCTTCATAAGCCCTATTGGAAATAACTTTCATACCATCACTGAATATATTCCATGCTACCTAATAATACCGAAGGCTGAGTACAGTTCTAATATAAATGATTTCTAAGTGAAATATTGGGTGTAAAATGATCAAAAAGCAATATGTAAACGGAAAATCAGGGTGATGTTAGACGTGCAGTGGGTGCAATTCGTAAGACTTTTTTCTCTTTTGTGGGGGAAAATTCATCTCACTTGAAAGCTTGTGCAAATTCCCACTGACAAATGAGCTGATTTGGCCCCAGCAGCCCCGTGATTAATGCATCAAAAACTAAGACTAACTGTATTTTAATTTAGAAAACAACTAGGAAGAATATTCAATGAACTCTCCCTTGGCAGTTGACTAATTGCAGCAGAATGGGGACCACAAGTCAACAAAGGTTGGGAAGGAGCGAGAGAACTACAGAATGAATTTGCTTTTGGCATCTCTTCTATCAGGCAGAAAAATGCCTGGATTCCGGGAATACTAAAATAAAGATATCAATGTGTGGATTATGATGGGTGAACGTCTCAAATCTGGTAAGATAACTTAGTGTTTTTCAGACTCATACATCTGTCACCCAATTTTATGGAAAAGCTGCACTACTTACAGGCCATGTAAGTAACAGATCCTGTTGACAAGTTCAGTCAGGCCTCAGTGGTAGCATCTAAGCAGGCAGTTTCACAAAGCCTTACAAAGTCTCCTTCAGCACAGACACAGTATATTCAAAGTATGCAGATATGCAGACCAAATGCTGCCCACTGACATATCCTAGCAAAGATAATGGAAATAAACACTGTAAAAACAGATTTTTACCATGGCGTTTGTGTACAAAACACTTATTACAGGCCCAACAGATCCTTTGCCATGTAGTGAACTAAAGCCATATGTCATGGCTGTAACCTTACTGTGGTTTCAAAAGAGTAAGAGTTGTTACCCATATTAATAATGTAAATTTTATTTTGATTGTAAGTTTCCAGTTCCAAAACACAACAACAAGCAACCACACTTTGCACAACAAAGTATGCTAACTTGGCTACAATATAGTGTAAAATATTTATTAGCAAAAGAGACAGCCATTTATTAAATGTTTCTTTTTGTAGAAAGTTCCAGAAATGTAAGCTCTACAGTATTCTGCCTTTTAAAGATATCACTTATACAAGGAAATTAATTTGTGAAATAATAAAAGGTATGAAAATTGTGCAATTAGAATATATTTGCATTTCTAAATGGTGATGATCGAATAACACCAGAAAGACGACATTACTTTATGTAATGTCAGACGACATTTCCTTATGTAAACTTGCATAGCAAATCCAACATATTCTTCTCTGTAGAATGTTAATAGACACAATAGAATAATAAATCATCGGGGGGTGAATTAAGGACAGATTTTCATTTTAGCACTGTGTTTCCTAGTAATTGAGTCGTATGTAATGTATGTAGCAATATGGTCATTATTTTTTTCATAGACTTTAAGATCTCATAATGTAAGAGTTTCAGAACTCAAGCAGTAGGAGAAGGTGAGACCCAAGATCTGTTGGCTGAGAAGTTTTCTGTACAAATAGCAACACAAGAGCTTTAGACCTGTCTCCAAGCTCAACACGGGGCTATGGGGAAAGCAGCATGAGTCGATCTCTGCATTGAGACCCAGGCCAGGCACAGCCTCTCACAAGTGCACCGCATGACCCGACAGCCTTCTTCCTTGGTGCCAAGTCAAGGCTGGTAAAGAGCTCCTGCATCACTCAGGTGGTACTGGTCTTGGCAGGGAATTGTGAACCTGCACCAAGTTCCCCCAGTTAGAGCACAGCTGCTTAGGGAGCCAAGGAGCAAGAAAAACCAGTATAATGGTGGAGACATAACAACTGCCCGAGACAGGCTAGAGGAGCCGGAGACAGCATCAGTATGAGGACTCAGACATCTTTAGATCCTCTCAGAAAAACACACACCATTATGAAAAATAAGGAAAGCTGCCACACTTCATGCAGATACAGCATACAGACACTTCTGTGCTCTGTCAGTGGTGGCAGCCAGTGCTGGAGAAGGACCCAGAAGGGGGATAGAAGAGGCATGCTGTATGTCAAAGTGCCTTTCTACTCTCAGTCCCTCAGGGTTAAGTGCTGTGCCCCAAGGTACAAGAACTTTTAAATCTCATTGCTTGTTTGTTTCCTGCCACATGCAGTTTTCCTGCCTCTGAAAACAAAATGTTAGTCATTTGGGAGCTTCCTATTACTTTCAGATAGCAAAGATAAAAGGCTGAGAGAAACAGTAAATCTACTAAAGTATACCAAACAAAGGTATTTACCTGTTCTATATCTGCTAAGATTTCAGTGACACCTACTCAGTGGTCATTCACATGCCATTCTGTGTATGCCAGTAAGAGGTACGCTGGAGGGGAAAAACCCCTTGCAAACATCATAAATAAGAAATGAAACACTCCCCCAGACCTGGGTCTCCAGTGCACATATATTAATTACACACCAGAGGGTAAAGCCTCAGAATGTGCAAGTATTTAATTCATTATTTGCATTTATTAAAAACACGCCTTTTCACTTTAACAATACAGTAACCCAACAGTGAAATAACAGCAATTCAAATGCATTCATTTACAGACGTGCGGTTTCTTGTGCCCATTGTACAGTGCAGTGCTGCCAAGTCTCACACCTTAGGAGTAAGCTCCTGCTCTCTCTTCTGTCACACACATACATGCACACACATACAAAATTTACATGTCTGCTCTCACCTATACTCTTCTGGGAAAACCCACAAATTTCATCAATCTCACTCTACAGATTTAAAAATCCTGGCAGCTTTTGAATAGCTTTTCTTCATCAGCTGCAATTAAGTGTCGGAAAAGAAATCCAAAATACACAGAGAGAAACTTTCTCCTTAATAGGAAATGTTAGCAATAGTACGGGATTTCTAATATGTTCCAAAGTTTTGCCACACCATCTTACTGGAAGGCCAAGACTGTATGCCCTGTGATTAGGTTCCCTTAAATGCTGGGCAATTCAGTGTTGTCAGCCATAACATAAACCATTATTTATAACTATTTAACTGTTTTAAGAGTATAGTTAATAGCTTTCTGTAACATGATCTTAAAGAAGTTGATTAAGTGTGCTCTACAACATGACCAGAAAGAGCTTCCGATTAGTGACATCAATATATATATTTTACATCTCACATGGCCCATACTTTTAAAACTTGGAAGTGTTGAAATAGGAGTCAAACCAAAATGAAATCTAATCATTATAACTGAAGTGTTTCCTTACCACACTTCATCAATATCATCATGTCATGCCAATAGATTGAATATCCACAATATCAAGTTCCTTTCACTGGTAATAAAACCTAGAAACATATGATTTTTCTGTCACTCACGCAAAACAAAGATAGGCCTCAGAGGGGAGGAATTCAAGGATGGTTCAAAAACTCATCATGGGTTTGGTTCAGACTGTAATACAGAAAGTAAACAAATGGAAGAAAAAAATGTTAGGCTCTGGATCTGAATAAAAGTTCACATATATCCAAGGTCAAACAGAAGTGACAGGGATCCATTTTTAATTTCAAGGCTCTAAATTACTGAAGGAGCTCACAGGTTTAAAAAGATAGCGTAGTTATGAAAATAATGTTTTGCAAACACCCAAGACTCTTTCTTGGGAGTCTGTAATTGCTCCCCACTTCCTTTGGAAATTCTGGTTAACTGCATGTTTTTATTCCTCATTATTACAGTTTTTATTCCTCATTCATCTCATGCCTGAGGAAGGACTGGTCTCATCCTGGCAAAGTCTCAGTATAATTAAAAAGCAGGGAAATTTTTGCATCCCAAACCAGCTTTCAAACTTCTTTGGAATCTCGTAATGTTCAAATCCAGTTACTGCATTGACACACACTTTTTACTTTATTTTCCTATCGTGACCACAATTATAATTTGCCATTGTATATTTGTCCTATATTTATGCACTTCAGAAACAAAGACCCTTAAAAAAGGGTTCTGCCAGCTTTTTATTTCAAAGTCAATACCCTTGTGAAATGTATTTGACATATATTCCTTGGGGACTGTGCATATAGACACAAAAAGAGAGAGAACACGGGGTTTTTTCAGCCTGTAGAAGAGAAGGTCTCAGCGCCTATTACTGTGTACAACCAGCTAAGCAGAGGGTGTAGAAAAGATGGAACAGAAGTCTCTTCAGAAGTGCACAGTAAAAGAACAAGAAGCAAGAGATAAAACTGGAACATGGGAAATTCCAATTTGATATAAAGAAACTTTTTCTACAATGAGGGTTTTCAATCACTGAAAGAGGTTCCTTAGGTGACAGTGGAATGTCTCCATCAGTGGAGATATTTGAAATGTGGCTGGACAAGGCCCTGAGCAACATGTTCCTTCGAGCTGCTCTGCACGTCCCTTCCAACAAACATGGTTTTGATTATATATATATATATATATATATAGCATCATTAAAAATATACTCGATACATAATTTCTTTTTAAAAAAATATGCACAATTACTGGCTAAACATTGATACTACATGGTTAAAGTACATTCTGGTATACATGAAAACTTGTACAGTTTTGTGGTAAAATACTGGCTTGAACAAAACCAGTTTCCTGTTACTGAAATCGGTGGAGTTGGAAAGCTGAAAAGCAAGCCAGAAGGAGATGGGATTATTGTCACCATACCTGTAATAAGCTCTTCTAATTGAATTGGTGTGTCAGTGTTAAGAGAATCTCACATCTCACAAGAGTAAGGTTTTGTTAGAAATGCTGATATCAAACTTTTTTTTTGTTCTAAATATTTTGGAGAGAATGTAAGCAAGGACAGAAGACTAGTGTTGGTGAGATTTTTTGGGTTTGTTTGGGTTTTTTTGTTTGGTGGGGTTTTGTGGGGTTTTTTGTTTGGTCAGTTGTTTTTTGTTTGTTTTTGTTTGGGTTTTTTTGGGTTTTTTTCTGCTCAAGAGCAAATTTCCTAAAAGATTTATATCACATGGGTGAATTTCAGGAAATAGTATCTGTCTAGCAAATTCAGAGTTATTAAGGCACTCAACCATTAATTCTCAGAGCCAAGAGCAAGTTTCACCAGTTCCAGTCACATTTTTCTTCATTCAGATCTTTGTACAAGGATATTGATTGTTGATTCTGGGATCACTGTGCACCACTTGTGCATTTTGGTCAAGTACTTCATATCTCGACGGGGAAATAACAAAATTAGAAAAGACTCCGCACCATCTTTCTATAAAATATCTATAAATTCTAGAGGGATAAGATTGGCACCTAAACCTAGCATGCAAAAGCATACATGAGAACACATTAAGCCATATGTTTATTTTAGTCAGAAATAGTTTTATATTTATGTATATATTATAACCACTATATATATGTGGTTAAGATAGCGAGTTTAAAAGTTTAAAAATATTTTTTCCTGAAAATTGTGGATATAAGTACAAGAAAATAGAAGTTTACTCTTGATTTATTTGTCCTAATATTTACACTGTACATGTGAAAGCCAGCATATGTAGTTTGTTTTAACTCTTCCATATGCATTAAGCAACAGAAATAGTAACTTAATACTGAATTATGAGTAAACCATAACTACCTTTATTGACTGAATGAACATTTATTAAGTGAACATGGAAATACCTCCAGTTTCTTAAAAAACTCCGAACAGGGAAGAAGTACTTTTAAAAATTAGAAAACAGAGGAGGGTTGTTTGTTTTACCAGGCATTCACTTGTAAAAACTTCGTTAACTGCAAAAGAAAACGTTTATTTCAAATTTCCTATCCTATTCCCATAACCCTGCATTATAATAGCTTTAAATGAAAGCAAAACTACTTAGTCTTACCAATGCTGATACTCCCCAGCTGGTGACTGTAAACCCCGAGTTCTTCCTAAGTTCCAGCCCACATGAGAACAGTGTCTTGTGACTCTTAGACAGCCCTTTATCACATCATACACAGCAGAGAGCAGCAAGGAGAAGAAATGGAGGGCTGAGATAAGAAGAAATAGCTCTTCCTACTCCCTTACAAATATTTATTGCTGAACAAGATATTGGTTTCATTTTCCACTACAAAAGTTTGTCTGGTCTTACAGGAGAGATTGCTCTACGTACACTTCTTGTGTCTTTTACAATGATCAGTTAGTACTACGCAGAGAATTTATTGCTTTCCAGGGAGATATGGAATATATGGATGATGTAAGAGATTATTCATTGTGGCTACAAATCAAAGGATAACTTAGTGACCTGTGATACACCTGAAGATGTAAGATTGTTTTCAGAAACAAGAAGTGCAAGTAAAATGAATTACCATAATTACTTAAAGACAGCTTCTATGCTCCAGCTTGGTTTCATTTCTGTTAGGATTGACCATGAAAAAACAGGTGAACTTCTCAGAAACCTAACTCAATAATTCTAATGCCATAAATGTAATTTTATAATAACACTATGTCTCTCCACATAACCTGTTTGTTTCAAATACACGTGAAAACACATACGAAATGGTAGCAGCAAAGAGTTTAAGATGATTTTGACGACTGTAGTGGCAATCACCACTGGGTACACTGGGACAAATCCTGCCTATCAGTGATGGGTACTCACCACTGCTTGCTTTTACTCAGCACTATGACTCTGGTAAGTGCTCTATGAGCTGCTTTTGGACGAAAATTGAGCGGAGTCTGTGAAGCAGTTGCGAGCATAGTTGGTAAAGCCTTCATGCCCAAACCATTTAAATCTAGATTGTTTTAAAACTATCAGATGTGATAAAATGTATTAATCCTGTATAAACGTGTGGCAACTAAAGTGATTACGGTGGTGGAGTCACCATCCCCTGGACGAGGTGTTCAAGAAACGATTTGACGTGGCATTTAGTGCCACGGGCTAGTTGACAAGGTGGTGATTGATCAAAGGTCGGACGCAATGAACTCAAAGGTATTTTCCCACCTTTCCGTGGTTCTCTGAGTCCGTGTTATGTGTGATGTAACGTCCTTTCATGGAAATCCGCCAAGGTACCCAGGCAGAACCTTGTGTAAGAGTGTACAGCCGCTGTTATCTCACCCCTCCGTTGCCCTGGGAAGACCTGCAAAGGCTGGCAGATTAACCGTGGCGACCTACAGGGTGACGGCACGCCTGTGTCTTGACGTCGGACGGAAGAGGAGATGATTAATTCGGGGTGAGTGAGTGCGACAGAGGTGATGTTGTAATCACGGACAAGACGGGAGGGCACCGTGGCAGCGCTGTACAGAGGTAACAGCCGGACACACCGCTGTGCCGCTGTGCCCGAGCCCCACCGAAGGCGTGTGCCTCCTGCGAAGCGGAGACTACCGCGCGAATCTCCGGTCCCCAGCCGGATCCCTGCCGGGGCCCGCCCCGCGCGGGCGGGGCCGGGCTGGGCTGGAAGTGACGCGGACGGACGGGCGGAGCTGCGCAGCGCTGGTGGCGGAGGCCCCATGTTGATGTCCCCGGCGCCCTCCGCGTCTGCCTAGGTAAGAGCTGTCCGGGGCCGGGCTGGGGTGCCGGACAGGGCTGACACGCTCCCTCCCGCCAGCTTCCGGCGGCTTCTGGGCCGGGTAGGCGCGGCCGGGCCGTGAGGCCGCGGTTCTGCGCCACCTGGCCCCGCCAGCTGTTCGGGCCCGCCGTGGTCGGCAGGGGAGCGGCGGAGGCGGGCTGCGGGAGCCGGCTGGGCTCCCCTGCCCGGGGAGGAAGGCGAAGGCCTGGTGCCAAGGTGACCGCGTTGGGCAGGTGGCGGAGCAGCGGCGGGGAAGGGGGGGGAGGCGGCGCAGGTGGGGGCCGGGGATGTCGGGGGCCCGGGACCGCAGCCGGGGGACTTCCAGGAGGAGCTGATTGCGGAGGTGCGGCTTGTCCTGCTTTTGTTTTTCCTGCCTGACGAGCTTTTCCTCCTTTTCGCCGTCCTTTCCGCTGCGCAAAGCCAAACGCGTCGTTCAGCCTTCCCGTGGGAAGCGCTTGTCATGTCAGTAATGAAGCCTATGCGTAGCTCTTCCTCCTCCTTCTTCTCCTCTCCCGTTTCCTAGCCGGTAGCTGTGAGTTAAGCAAGCAAGCACCCAGCATCCCCATAACTATCCTTGAGCTGTAAGTAGATCTGAGCATCACCTAAGCTCTGGGGATTTTCCTGCTAGGCAGCAGTAATCCCAGATGATTGTGCTGGTCTGTACAAGTTAGATTTGTGAGCAGTTCTGCTTTGGGGTTTGAAACCAGCCTACCTCTACTGATTCCACTAGGGCTAGTACTCAGCTGTGGCAGCTGATGGCCAGTGTGCAGAAATGGGTATTTTTTTTTTTTCTTTTGATTGGGGTTTTGTTTTTTGGGTTTGTTGTATTTTTTATTTTTGTTGTTTTGGTGGGGTTTTTGGGGGGGGGTTTGTTTGTTTGTTTGGTTTTTTTGGTAATATGTGCTTAGGCTGAATGATACAATTTTAGAAGTAGAACTATTGAAAAAATTCAGTTGGTTTTGTTATTAATGCTGTGTTTACTCTTTTTTGTATTTATTCTGGCTGATGAAAATTAAACACACTATTTAATGTAAGTGTTATTTGGCCAAGTTACTGAATTACTAAAAATGAATTTATTTGTTGGACTTGAAAATAACTAAGGTTATTATTTTTCTTTTAGAACTATAGAAATTGCTGATGCATACCATTTATAATTGAATCGAGAGATGCCTTGAATGTAATCCTCTGTTTTGAGATGTGTGGGAGTTTTCAGGATTTTACTCTGCTGTAGCAGTTCCTCTTCTTGACTCTGAAGCTACATAACTGATAGGAGTTATTGTGTACCCTGTTGTCTCTAGAAAGCTGTGTTTTGATCTTTACACAGTTTCTTGCTTGTGGAAGTTCTTGTTTTTCTTTATATCTATCAATCTTCACAAGCTAGGTGTTTTATCTTGTAACCTGTGTTGGTCGGTGTACAAGACTGTTTTTATTTACCATCTGATACATTGAAATAATGTCATGGCTGCCGTGTATGTACTTCATGTGTTACTCTAAATTGAGCAGTAATAAGCTTAAAATATTGAGGGATTAAAACAAACAAAAAACCCCCCTGTATTTACCTTTTCCTTGTTTTGGATGATGGATACCTGTTTACTTCAGAGTGCTTTTTGTTTCAGAAAGCACAAGGGTATCGCTACTTATTTTTTAACTAGTGAAATGTTAAAAGGCTGTAGGAGATACACAGACAGCTTTTAATCCTTGAATTGCTTGAGGCTTGCTGTGGCCTGTCATTTTTGGTTTTGGTTTCCACATGTATCTTCAATGAAAGCAATCTGTTATGTCACACACTTGGCAGTTACCTCTTTCAAGGTGTGAATGTGCTTGGTTGGTATAAAATTACTTTCATCAGCAATTGCAAGAACAGGATAGCTCATCTTTCTAGAAATGTCAGATACATAAGGCCCTAATCATCCTAATGTCAAATGTTTTGACAAAGTTGTGATTGTACATTGGAATCAGACACTTGAAACTTCTCAGTCGCATATATTCTATTTTTGGCAGATATTGCTGAACCTGAGGAAGGGATGTTCTTGTTCTGCTTGTGAAGCATCTTGTATTACTGTAGTTTGTAGCACTGTGTATCCTGAATTGAGGTGGTGAATGGAAAGCACAATTAAAAGCTTTTGCAGTCCAACTGATTAGTGTTAATCCCTCTAACTGCATGCATACCTCAATGTTGCTGCTGTCAATGCAGGCCATTGTTTATGGTAATGAAGCTAAACACGCAGTATGTGTTACAGTGAGAATAGTAAAAGATGCCTACAGACTACTAAACAGGGGCAGGAAAACTCTTTTGAAGAAGAATTCGGGAAGAAAGCTGACCCAAACAAAATCCTCCTGTTTATATAAACATTTTTTGAAAAAGGTCTTAAAATGGAACTTTGATACTTTTACTGAGAGGGGATGAAAAAGTTCACGTGTAAAAATGCTGTGAAAAGCACTGAGCAGTACAGATTTGAGAAAAGTTTAAAGCAGGGAAGCTGCGGAACTTTTGTTTCTCCTTCTCTACCATGTCTAGAACCATTAAGAATCTTTCATTAAGTCAGAACCCTGCTTTGTTTTCACACCACTGCTTTTATTTTCCATTTTCTGACACTGAGCTATAATACTGGGGGCATTCAGCTAAGCAATGCTTTCTCTCCATCTTGATGTCACTGCTGAAATGTCTACTCTTTTATTCTGAGAGGTGGTTGTTTTGGAGGGATGCTGAGGCAGTGCGCTTTAGTGAATTTAGTCTATCGCTTTCCGTTTTTGGAAGAGGGGAACTAGTTGTTAGGTTTTCCTGTCATATGTATTTTGACTGGATTAATTTTTGTAACGTAACTAGTTTTTCCACAATGTTCAAATAACAACTTCTACAATTTTGTTACAGGTAATCATGTCATCCTTTCAAGAAGTTCCATCTTCAGCTAGCACTTTGCAGACCTCCAATTTTGCGCATGTGATTTTTCAAAATGTTGCAAAAAGTTATCTTCCGAACACACATCTTGAATGTCACTACACTCTGACCCAGTTTATCCATCCTCATCAGAAAGACTGGGTTGGTATTTTCAAGGTAAGTTATGCCTGATCTATTGTTATTTTTCAGATGTTTGCTTGCTCTCTTGCAAGTTTAAAAAAAAAAAAATCTCAACAACAGTAAAAGCTCTCTCATAAGCTCTAAGTTGAACATTGCTTAAGTGATGTATTGGTTCCTGCTGTTAGAGTGTCAGTTTTGTAACAAAGACCAAACTGGAGATCAAAACTAGAGGAATGAGTCTAGCTGGAAGTCTGCTGAAGTAAAGGGAAGGTTTAATGTGTGAAGAATTAAATGGAGATGATTTGAGATATGTGGTTACAGAGTGACATCATGAACAGGACTCTGTGAAGAATATGAGACCGTGTGTGTGAAATGTGTGTGCAAAGAACGAAAGCTAAGCTGCAGATAACCTGACCCACGTCCCTGACTAATTTTTGTTGCTAGAACAGGCTGAACAGTATAGATCACTAAAGTTATTCGAAACAGATCCTTGAAAAAAAAGATATTCGGAGATATTTTTAAAGGTTAGTAAAGTTTCATATGTGGGATTAGAAATTGATTAATTCTTATATCTACTTCTGTTTAACACCTTGATTTGTGTATCTTTGTCAGTATAGCTCCTAAGAGATGATGCTTAAATTCCTTATTTGAATTTTATTTAATAGAAGTTTTGATTCAGGCTTTAGCAAAGTGATGTTTTGGCACTGGGAAGGGGAGAAGGGTGACAGACTAATTTGTTACTGGAGGACTTTTCATGTAGAACTGAGTCCAGTGTTTAGGAATGTAAATTCTCGATTTCGTTGTAACCTGCAGAGTGTGAGTCTTTATTCAAGCTAATTTACTCCTCTGCAATGTAGAAATACTGTGCTTTGTAACAAAGCAGAGGCGTTTTTAATGCTATGCGCAGTGACTGTACAGTCGCTAAATTGTGCCAGAGAGGCATTCGCTTACAAACAGGCACGTTTCCCTAGCAAGTTGTTTTTAAAAATAAGTGTATATGTGTCTTACTTGCAAAGTTTTGACAAATGATGTAACTGAGCACACTTGAATGTTTAGTTAATGGCATTTGTGAGATGTAAAAAAAACCCTCTTTATCAAAACTTTATAGAAGGTTCTGTTTATATTGCACATAAGCATCTTGAAATTACTGAAATGTGAATGTAATGGCTTTGTCTGTTGGCCTAAGTGAGGGAGGCAGTCAGGACTCTATAATTACTAAATAGGTAAAAGAAAAAAGAAGTTGGGAAACAGTTTTTGAGTGACTACACAGAATGTTGTGTACAATGTACAGGTATCTGATTTCATCCTGACTGTGATGATAGATTTCGTAAACTATTGAAGTTATACTTTATTCCACTTTAACAGCAGCAGGTAATACTTTAGGAGTCATTTGAGAAACATGTTGAACTGGCCTAAGGTAGTGCTACTGCTCAAAGAAACATCTTTTATGCAGGATGGCTTGTTGCTTGTGCTTCCTCTTTATGTGAAACAAGATCTTCTGTGATGAATCAAGTCAGGGAATTGATTGAGGTTAAGGCCGGTGTTTTGTGACTAGATTTTTTAAATGGAATTCCCCAGCTGAATTTCCAGTTTGCTTTATTCTCATCAGCACAAGGGAAGGAAGCATTACAAGATGGGAAAAGAATAAAAATGGCTTTCTTTTAGTGGTTATATCAGCTTATAGCTTTATCAGCTATATCACTAAATATTATGAATATACTTAGTATAGTTACAGTACACTGAATTAAATGGAGATAGCTGTCTAACTGTATCTGTGTCTACAAATATGTATGTGTAGTGTTTGCAGTAAAATAAACTATGAAAATGTAGTCATCTTGAGATACATAATAGAAGTTGTGCTATACTGTGATCTGAGTGTAAAAATGAGTGACTTCTAAAGAATTGATTGTTCACGAACAAGTAACAAAGCACCTGGAGGTGGCTTGAAACCTGGTGAAAGCAGGCAGGGGTTCTATCATTTACCTCTCTAAAACACATAGGAAGGATGTGATGCGTGTTTAGTAAAGTGAGTCCATGACTGGAAAAAAAAAAAAAGGCAAAGGCAAAAGCAAATCTTGACTAATTATGAGAACAATAATTAATGACCTTCAGTACTGACCCAGTATGCAATGAAAGGGGATTTTTTGTGAGAGAACTCAAAGTGTGAATTCACAGACTGTTCATGTAGAGAGAATAAAATTCACCTTGTCTTTTTGAAGTGCATGAGTTGCTTAGAAGACAAATCTGTTCCAGCTGGTATCATTTAACCTTTGTCTGAAATGGCACAGAAGGTAACTAGTGTTGTAATAGTGAATAGTGGACAGACGAAAAAGGCACCTAGTTTAAAAAAAAATCTAAAAACCTCAGCAAAAAACCCCAGCAAGCAGTGGTAATTCCAGATTGGCATAGAAAATAAGTATGAAGTAAGATTCTTCCTGTGCTCTGTGCACATTATGTTGTTTTTGTTTCTAATATTGATTTTTGTTGAATTTTAGGGGTCAGTGGCTTCAGCAGTATTCTGTCTTGTTTGCTCTACTGGCTAGATAAGAATTTTTTTACTGAACTGAAAAAAAACCTTAGATAAAAAATTAGGTACCTTTTTAAGTGGATGTTTTTTATTTAGGATGCAAGTGCATTTCTTCAGCAACAGTGATGTCTTGAGTAAATATTGGTTATCTGTCTCCTTATATTATTGCTTTTGTTTTGCTAGTCCAGCTGTTAGTGCAGCTGCACAGTGAAATGGATCAGTGGGATGATCTGCCAGGAAAATACAGCCTCTCCTCCCCCAGCTTTTACCATCTCATTTCACAATTGGTTTGGTTCTTCAGTTTGATCATGGTATGGGGCAGTGGGCAGCTGTGCTGGCATCACCGTGATGGGAACAAGGGGACTGGAAAGGTGTATGTGGGAAGGGCTGTGCCTGCTTTATTGACATGGCTGCTTAATGTGGAGTGACAATTGAAGCTTTTTTTTCAAACTTTTCTAGAGTTTTCTTCTTAAGGACAGCTTACTTGAAATTGTAAAACTTAAGACTCTACCAACTTCTCTGCGTATACTGTAGGTGAAATGTGATTTTTTTTTTTTTTTTCCTTCCAGCGTAAGTTGCTAAATGTTGAACTTCAGTAATAATGAACAGAAGGCTCTTTGTGATGGCAGTAACAGGTTAAAAACTGTTCCCAGGAAAGTAATTTTGTGTTGTTTAGAAAAATGAAGACCCAGTGTTCATAAACTGAAAGTAATGTTGCATGTAGGAGAATTATTTCAGATATACCAGGTTTTTTTACAAGCTAGATGTATCTAAATGCATATGCTAATTCTGGTATTGGACATCTGGCAGAAAATGGGAGACATGGGAAGTACAATAATGAAGGTACTATTCTTTAGAGCAGAAGTTCTGCATATGCGTCTTTTATTGGTTTTGTGTTTATTTTTCTTACTTGTCCTCTACAGGAGAGGAGTCAAATGCAGGTTTTGACTCAGTCTTCAAATCTGTTGTCTGTCATTGCTGCTATTTGTTTTTTGCTTTTATGATATTCTGGAGAGTCATCTGTAATCAAGTGCTAAAAGCTCTTGATCAGTTATATCCTTGCATTTTACTGAGGGAAAAAAAAGGCATTTTTTCAGATAAATAGTGGTGTAGTATTTGGCATGGGCATCCTGAACCTGAGTTCCTGTTCATGCAGTTTTATGAGAATTAGAATTTGAGATCAGCTTTCCCTCCGAGGATTACTGAGGGTTTCTGTGCAGCATAACCGGATGGTTCCTAGTGTGGAGTCAAAGGTGAGAAGACTTACCGTCCTTGTTTGATTTCATAGGAGATCTGTATTCCTAGAGTGATCCAAGACTTCTTTATTTGTTTCTGCTCATCTCAAGTTAATCAGAATCTGGAGAGGCCTTTAATGTAACCCAAATCTAAACCTTTGAAATGAGGAAAAATAACTTAATGTGTGCGCTACATCTGGTTGCAAAACTGGCCTGTCTGTAGGTAGTCCTAATTTCCGGCTAAGGAAGTCTACATCTCATGACTATAAAATAAAATAATCATATGGCTGAGTGATATTTTTTGCATTATTAATACATAATGTCCAGATTTGCAGAAGTGTTTGAAAAACCTGCTTGGTTTCTAGGAAGCAGCACCTACCTCTCTGTCTGGAGCTTGTGTCTACAAACAGGGCTCTCAAATGTTCGGTATACCATAGAGGCAGGTTTGCTCTACATCTCAACAGCATGAGGAAGGGCTCTTAGGGGCGTTACAAAGATACATTGCATCAAGAGAGTAGTGTTGAAGGTGTAGGTGTTTGTCGGGCATATCATAATACTTTGTGCATTTCTGAAGAAATAATTTAGCTGAGGCAAGCATGCTGGAATAACCTGCAGTATCAGCAGGTAATCAGTCTTATATGTGTTAAGCTAATGACTTCAGTCTTGCTGTGTCGTTAATTAACTATTCCATCAAAACTTTTCTGTGCCTCAGTTCTAGTGATACATTTTTCTAAGTCGTCTACATTACCCTCCTTCTAGGATATTGAGAAGTTGTAAACATGCTTTGATATTGGCTGTCTCACGGTACCCCTAGAGAAGAAAAGGAAATATTTTCGTTCTTATCTTCAACATTTTTAATATCCACACCTTGAAAATGGTGACCTGAAGTTCTGCTAACCTTACATATGGAAAAACTGAATAACCAGAATTAGGAAGATCTTAGTAACTTATTTGAACACAAAAAGTACCTTTTCCTCAGAGACAGTACTCAGTATTTATGAGGCCACACCTGAGCTACTTTTTGTGCATCAGTGCAGTGCCTGTATTGACGTGCAACTTGATTTCTGTCTTTTCAATGTCCTTATTTATAGTAGATCTCAGAATTAAATTTGATCTGTGGTCAAAAACTTTTGTAACACAGTTTAACATTGTATTTGATAGAGACTTAAGAAACAACTTGGTGTTTGTGTTTTATCAAGGCAGTTTAGATATATCTTTCTATAATACTCTGGGTTATTTAGTCTCCTTTGGACTGCAAATAACAGTACATCTTGTGTGAGTCATTTCAATATCCTGATTTTGTTGTAGATTGATAACTTAAGCAAGAATTACTTCCATATATACAGATTACATTCTGAAGTACAACACAACATCTGGATGTGTTATTAGCCACGTGCATATAGAAATACCATTTTTCTGGCATGATATCATCACTGCACAGCTGGCCATGATAGATACAGGAATGTGCAGTGGGCAGTATGTCTTGTTGTTAAAATAGTTGGGCAAAGAATTACTGGAATTCAGAATGTTTTTGAGAATTGCTATATCTGTGAATTACAGTGATTCTGTTGGTTTCTGGTTTACTTTCTTTGGAAAGTAAATAACGCTTGGCTTAAAAAAGAAGGTCCCTGGCAATATTACTTGCTGTTTCTATATGAGATGAAGAGGAGGATAATCTGGGTTTATGTGATGTTAGCTTTGACAAGAAATTTTAGCATTTTATTCCAAGTGTCAATAATTTTTGAAAACTATTTGGTGCAGTAGGTTGTAGAATTGGCAGAACAAAGTAGTCAGTAGCTGGTAACAATTTTGAAATAAAAAATTGTGCTAATTGATAGTTCTCATGAGATGTGGTAGCGAGGGAATACTTCATTTAAACCTCACTTGCTCTTTTTTAATGCGTTTTCATGCTTATCTCCTAAAGTAAACAGGAGCTTTGTTACTCTTTGATCTGTCATATATTTCTTTGGACAGTTATTTACATATGTAACAGGTTTACTTTTAGGGAATTCATATTATACCTAATAGAGGAAGTTGATCCTATGGTCTAGGTGCTCTGTCAATGTCATTTTGACACATTGCTCTGAACTATGAGGTAGAAATACAACCAGTAAGAGATGACCATAACTTAGGATCCTGATAGTACCTTGATACTACAACAAATAGCAGATGTTTGCAATAGTCCGAGTTAATGTGCATTTGCAACATTCAGCAGAGATGAACTTCTTCAGGTCTGGGACTGAGAGAACATTTTGAGATTACAGCCTTTCATAAAGAATCTAGAGTACTTTGCAGCCATCTTCTGCCCAAGAGTGTCTCAACCTTAGGGCTCCTGTTGTATAACTGATTTTAATCCCAGCATGAGTAGCAAGGTCATGTCTGAAGTGAAGGCTTAAGTGTCTCGACTTGAGGTAAGTCAAAGTTGCAGGAGCTATAAGGTGATCACAGACATACTAAACCCCCCAAGGTTTGACTTTGTTTACTTACTTTGAAATGTCTATGCCTGAATGTTACTACCGTGTACTTAATACTTGAATAAGTACTTTTCCTTATGTCCGTGTTCTGAATTTTTTGGTACAGTTTGATTCTTTCAGAACTGCTATCTAGATACCATTATTTGCTGATGGTGCCTGTGTTCAAAAGTACATCGCATCAATGGCATGCCAGTGTTAACTCTCAGTAATTTTGGCTGGTATGAGCTTCACTGCACCCAGGTGTTTTTGTTTTCCTATCTGCTAGTTGTTCTAAAAAAACTTGGTGTTTGTAGCTGCCTGTTGTAGACTATGTGCTACAGTTAGCACAGGCATTGCTGTGACTTTCAAGTAACCTTACTTTAACTCAGGGTTGTAGCCCAAACCAAGCCTGCTTGGAGAAGTCACTTCCTATGATACTGGTTTCAGTGGTGTTTTGCTTAGACGCCTTGTGCTGTCTGTGGTTTGGGGCAAAGTAAATGTCTCTTACTATGTGAAACGTGGAAAGGCTGCTGGCTTACTGTTGTCAGTAATAATTAAACTGTGTAACATACATCCAGAACCTTATCTACCATGTGTAATTTTGCTTTTTTCAGAGGTAGCACACTGTATTTTTGCAGTACTTAGGGTGTTTTGCTAGGTTTCTTTCTCAGCTATGTAATTTTAAATTAGAAAAGGGCGTAATTTTTACTCTAATAAATTTTGTAGTCTTTTTTTTTTGTGTGTTTTTTTTTTTTTTAATTGGGCTGTAATTTGTGTGGTTT
>VZRR01004400.1:288635-340984 GCA_013398015.1 Oreocharis arfaki | reverse complement strand
TTTTTTTTTTTTTTTGTTTTTTTTTTTTTTTAATTAGGCTGTAATTTGTGTTATTTTTTTTTTTTTTTTAGTTGGGTTGTAATTACAGTAAAGGCCCACTGATTATGCCCAAGTTGGTTCAGCTAAACAAGTATTTGCTTCTTTGGCTTGCTGATGTTGTGCAGATGGGTCAGGCACGGTTAATGTAACAGAATGAACGCTTCTATTCTTTGAGCTGTGTAGCACCTTTCTGATGCCAGGGAACACTTCTTCAAGTGAGCATCCCGTGCTGGTGGTCTTTCTTTAAGGTCTTTTTCTTTACTTTGTCTCAAGATTGAATTGACTGACTTTACCTAGGGATTATAAAAGGAAAGAAATTTAACAAAATGGAAAAGCAGAAAAATCTTATTTTCTGGAACTCAAGAAATGAGAACAAAGTTGGAAATAATTTTTACAGTGAAAACACTGTGCAGTTGTAAGGTAGAGCTTTCGCCTTAGAAAAGCTTACATTCTGTGTAATATGAATGAGATGAGAGTTGAAGGAGATACAGTGAAATGAAGTGGTTATTTTCTCTCAGGTGGATATTGGATAACTCGTTATTGCTGTGCAGACAGGCACTCCCTGTTCAGGCTCCCTCCTTTATCCTCCCATTTGTTTTTTGACTTGGCAAATTTTCTTCAAGCTGTTTTGTTGAAACATACTGTGGGTGAAATGTAAATATGGGAAAGCTAATCTCACTGTGTGACATTGCAGTAAGGAAGGGGCTTATGTCTGTGGGGCAGCATAGAAGAAGAAAAAACTTCTGTGACGACTACATGTCTATTTGTTTATAGAAGGAAAACCTGTCTAGTGTGTGTTACTGGACAGCTGAGTTGTCCCTACTTGCCCAGCCAAATTGCAAAGTACTTGGTGCTGGACTATTAACCTTTACCAGACTTCAGCATTTCCACTGTGGCTACTGAGTTGGTTTATATGACTGAAAAGTGTTTATGATGTCCTAAATTCAAATAAGCCTTTTTGCTCGAAAGTAGGAAACAGGCATATCTTGAGTGGATTACTCTGTAATGGCCTATTAAAGCTTTCCATTTTATGGAGGGAAAATTAAATAAAGTGAAGTTTCAGTTATGCATTGTACCTAATAACCTAATCTGGATATGACCTTTTTGTGTGGGATAAATGATGTGTAGTCATGTTTTGGTTAAAAATGAATTTCAGGGTGGAGTTTGAGAGAATTGAATGCAGAGAATATAGAAGAATGTGTTGAAAAGCTGGTTAGCAGATGCGTTATGTGTAAAGCAGTTATAAAATTGATTTTTTTTTCTTTCTGTTGGTTTCAGAAAGTTGCATCATCAAAGTCTTACATGGTCTTTTGACTGAGAAATAAGAATGCTTCTATTTTATGAGTTTTGAACTCCTAGCAAAATGTTTTCAGCGGTTTTAGTGAGTTCCTTAAAAAGTAATGGTATCAGCACAGTCAGTCAATGCAGACGGCTGCTGTGCTGATCAGATGATGAACCTGAGTTCAGGCTTCACAACTTGTCTTGAGTGTAGTTTGACAGGTCGTTCTTCATTTTCCTCCTCTGAACTTCAAAAGGCTTTGGAGTTCTATAATTTGCAGTGTTTGCATGCTTGAATGTGGGTTCTGTAAGGTTTGCCATGGCCTATGCCAGGTTTTTAAGCTGGACTAATAAACTGTGCCTGTTGTGCTCTTCCTGGCTCAGAGAAAGTTTCCCAGTGTGTCCTATAGAAATTTCTCATTTATTTTTGATTTCTGATAGTAAGAAAGTACTACTGTGCATCAGCTTTAGCACTTTGACTGGGACTTGATTTCATGTTTGTAGTTGACTTTTTGTTGGTTGTGTTGGGGGTTTTTTTTGGGGGTTTTTTTCAGCTGATATGTGAAGTTAACTTTAACTTTGGTTTCGCATTTTGGTACATAAGAATGTATTCTTCATACCAGAATAGAACTGTTAACTTCACGTGATTCTTCAACAGAAATTAAGTGTGGGTTTCCACATCTTTCCCCTTGTTACCATCTTTTAACTGCTATTAAGTTCTAATTATTAATGTAAATAAATATGCTTGCAGCTTCATAAATTTTCATAATTTTCATAAATTTTTAGAACCTGCTTAGTAAATGAAGGACATGAAAAATGATACAAATAATTGGAGACTTGATTTTAAATATATTTTTATAATGGACATAATTTTTCTCAATGGCTTTTTTCCATTGCTTTGAATTTCAAATGCAGAAATGAAATTTTCAAATATTTCTTACAAGCAGTGTTTGTTTTCTGTAGTGTTTTCGTGAAAAGAGATGGTCAGTGTTAGTCATACCAGCTGTTTTGGCAGTCGAAGTGGTCAAACTCTTGTTCTTATAGGCCTGATGATTTAAATAGCCATTTTCCTGTCACTGTAGTACAGGTGTTCACATAGAATGGGTTCTTGTAGGGAATCCGGACTCCTCTCCCCTTTCAGAGACTAACTGGAAGACAGTCTGTATTATTTGTTGCAGGTTTTGTTGGTACGATCAGCAGTAAGACAAATAGTCTAGCTTTTCTGATTCCTGTCATTAAAAATGAAACTGTTTTTCCGAATTAACGTGCCTGATGTTGCTGAGGATGCTGTTTGTTTTGCTTTCAAAGCTGCAGGGTTTTACTTATCATATAAACTCACTGTGGGGCTGCTGACGAATATTCCCATCTTCTCTTCCTATTTTTCACATTTTGTTGATTTCCTTTGTAGCTTTTGCCACTGGTTTTAGTTTATCTCAATTTTTATTTACTTTTCTTTAAGCGGTGTTAAATTTTATTGGTATAGTTTTAGCCCTATCTTTAGACAACTGCGGGTTTTCTTTCTGAGCTGGAAGAAATATCTATGTCAAAGATCACATTTAAATCATTGCTGAGCCATCCAGTGTGTGCTATAGTCTTATCCCTGTGATCCTATAATCTATTGCCATAGAGAAGCTTATCGCTATGTATATGTGCATAGTAAGTATATAGTACAGTATTTTGTAGTTTGGAACCACTGTGTACTCCATACCAGGCTTATTAAAGAGACTATTGACAAAATATATAAAGTACTAAAGTAAAAGTTTATTAAAACCTCTTGATAAAAAAACAGATTCCTTTTTTTGGTTTTTTTTAAGATCTACATCCTACACCTAAACCAGGGATTATTTAAATTTGGTTTTATTTTATTCTCAGCTTATCATTATGTGGTTTTACTCCTTCTTTCTGCCATCTAAGAAATAATGCTGTGGAATTGAATGATATTTATTGTTATGTCGGAAGGATGATGAAAATTGTTACGAAGTTAAATTTGCTGCAGAACACTCACCTTCTCTTTTTAAAATGTGTTCAGCTGTGAGGGAGATGAGATTTGTTCATACTTCTTTCTGTGCATTGTCACATTTTGGCGCATGCAACCTGTAGCAGGCAAAACCCTAATTTTCTGTAATTCTGTGCAGTGGCAAGAGTTGTTGGGCAATCTGCACCTGCTGATAACTGGCGTGTGCCCATTAAGAAATAACAGAATTGTCATGATCATAAGACGGGGAGCCTCCTCAGGGGAAACAGATGATGGATGACAGGAAATGTGGGGAATCATTACAGAAAACACTTGTGGGGTAAACTTCCCAGGGTATTGCCTGCTAGCTGGTGATATGTTGCAGTTCTCTCTTTACCAGTAGTCCACAGATTAGAGTTATACTTAAAAATACGGCACCTGCTGAGAAACAGACCGGGGAGGTATTTGTTTTCTGCATAATTACTCTTTTTGTTTGTATCAGTATGGCTAAAGTTTTAAATGACCTCCAAAAATCCTTTTGTTGATTACTGCTGCAGGTAGAGTATTGTTAAAAATAACTTTTGGTTTCAGGATAAATCACTAAATTTACAAATTAACATGTGATATCTAAGAAAAAGATTAAAAAAATTCCAGGAATGAACTGCATCAGAAATTGATTTGATCTCCTATAGGGACCATTTTCGTGTTTATGTTCACTGGAGTTTGTTTCTTCTCTACAGTTTCCAGTGTTAATTATCAGAAGGAACAATGTTCTTTTAGTCAAGAAAATAGCATCAGAAGCAGTGTGTGTGTATTTTGGTTTTTAACAGAAATGAAAACTAGAGTAAGATGAAAAGATTATTTCAGTTCTATATAGTATTTGTTCTGGACATGATAGTTTAGTTTCTCTTCTAAAATGAAAAAGATGTTGACTTTTCACTCACCAAGAACTATGTTTAGAAAGCCGAGTGCTTCAGTTTAGGACACCAAGTAATGGTATATACTTCTTTATTCTAAAGTAAAAGCAAGTTCAGAAAAAAAAAGGGGTAGTAACATCTGAGTTGGATTTGAAGACATGACTAATGTGAAAATTTGCAAAATGTTTTTCCTGTGAACTTTTACTGAGAAAAAATTCCTTTTACCTCCTTCAAGTTACTGGAAGAGTTTTCATTGTTATTTCTGAGATATTTAAGAGGGTGGGAATAACAACCCCAGGAAATCTCATTTCATTGACATCTTTACAAGCTGCTTGATAGGAGATATCGTAGAAATCTTCTTTGCTAAGAATAGGCCTGAGATGTAGTAGGTGATTCCATTCTAGTGGATGTGTTGAGTGTCTTCACTGATTCTCTTTCATGCATGTTGCCTTACAGAAGTGACTGAAAATGAGAATTTCATCTGGTTTCACGGTTGTTAATCTGTATTTTTAAAGAATATAAAAAAGGCTTCGTTATCTTTGACATTAGGTTTTTCCATACTTCTTAATCTAAAGTGAAGAAGTGAATGGACATCTATGGAATAATCTATTCAAAAATTTTTTTATTAATGCTATGTATTAATTTGCATACATGAAGTGTATGCCTATATACATATATAATTGCTGTTTTGCTATTGAATTACTTTCACTTCTGATGTTTTCTTTGCCTTTGCCTAGCTAAACATGTGTTCCTTTTCTTTTCTTTTTATTTGAAAATTCTTTTAAAAACTCAGTGATTAATGCCTTTAAAATACACTACTGTAATGTATTCTTTATAAAGGAGGACTTCCAAACTCAGAGTTTGGAAGTGTTGTCTGTTGAAGCAATGAAAATCATGATTGGTGACTTAATCTTTTCTTGGTTGTTGTGTGGTTTTTGCATGTGGATATTTGTTTTTTCTTCTCCTCTTGAAATACTGTCTTATCTGATAAAAATTGAGAGACAATTTATTCCCTTTCTATATCTTAATTCTTCCATGACAGTATACCCAGTTACTGATAAAGTGTATAACATTTGCACCTAGCATTTGACAAGGTTTCGGTATTTTTTTTTTCATCAGTGGAATAAGTCAAATATATTTTTTCTTTTCCTTTACCATTATGCTATTATTAATATCCATTGCTTTACAGTAGTTGCTTTGACTTTCTGGTTTAGTTGCATGTTTTTCAAGCCTGTTGGAATATACATCTTCAGAGGGTAGATTCATAGGCTCATAGAATGGGTTGGAAGGTATGTTAAAGAACAACATGTAGTTTCAACTCTCCTGCCAAGGGCAGGGACGCTTCTCACTAGACCTGGTTGCTCAGACCTCCATCCAGCCTGACCTTGAACACTTCCAGAGATGGGGCATCCACAGCTTCTCTGAGCAACCTGTGCCAGTGGCTCACCACTGTACAGAACGGCACTCTTAGGAAAACTTCTGAAAGCAGATGTTTATTGAAGGTAGCAGGAAGACTGTGCTGCCTTAGGTTTTCATGCAGATCTGGTTTTTTTCTTTGTAGACATAGTTTGTATGCATGAGAGAATTAGCATTCCAGTGAAATGCTGCTCTTTGGCATTGCAGAAGTTTTCAAAAAAATTCTAGTGTCAATTGTGATCTTTTCAGAAGCATAGAAAGCTTCCCCCCCCCTCCCCCTTTTGTTTTCTGATGAACCAGTTGGACTGTGGGCACAAAAGAGTCAACACTGGCAGAACCTACCAGTGTTTACCACTAAGAAAATCTTACTATAAAATCAAGAATTAATCTTTCTGTCTTTTTAATATAGAAATGTGTATCTTTATAGAAAAAACTTAATGTACCAAATAGTAGTTTAACATACAGTGAAAACTGTCTGCTGTTTTACTTTATATAGACCCTTTTATTGCCTTAGATCCATTTATTGCCTTAGGTAACAAGCTTCATAAAATTAATGCTAAATCTCTGACATGCTTGTTAAAATATTCCTGATTTGTAAACATTGTTAAGTATCTTTTTATTGCATATTGAAGCAGATATATGCATATTACAGTGTTACAGTATGTTATAAAGGCTATACCATGATATCTTAACTGTGTATATCAAATTCTTCTGTTTAATGTTTTCTCTTTCTTTTTTTTTAAATGCTTTTTTTTGTTGTGGTTTATTTAATTTTAGGTTGGTTGGAGTACTGCAAGAGATTATTACACGTTTCTTTGGTCACCTATGCCAGAAAATTATGTGGAAGGCTCAACTGTTAACTGTGTGCTGACTTTTCAAGGTGAGTATAAGGCAGTTATCTATCCGTATTTTCCAGCCTACACAGCTTTTTTAATACTTGAAGTGCTGAGCATTGTATAACAGTACTAGGGTTTTAAAAAAATAAATTGGAGGAGAATTTTCAGCATTTCACAGTGGGAAGTTTAGTCTTATTTTAGATGTCAAGGAAATTGTAAAGGAAAGTATATAACTTCGTATGTCTTTTACATAGTAATGGCAAATATTCATGACTAATAGAGAAGCTCTGCTGGAGACTATTAAAATACAGAAAATGCGTTTGTTTAATCATCAGCAGGCTTTTTTAATCTTGGCATCTCTTACTGCATTGTCTTGCTGCCTGTGTCTTTACACAGTCTTTAGTCTCTGGACTTTAGACATTATCGATGTGACATGATTCTTGTCAAAGAATAAATAGTGTAAGTGATGGTTTCTTGAAGGTTCAGAGTTGCATGGGACCCTTTGGCACAAGGAATTGATAGAAATGTGTGAAGCTTTTAAGAAAAGAATAAAGAACAAACCAGAAAATGTTACAACACTGTACAAGTCTATAGTATAATTACATTTTCAACACTGTGTGCAGGTCATATCCTCTCCCTCCCCTCTGCAGTCTCGAAACAGGTCTAGTAAAGTGCAACAAAGAAGATTAAAATTAAGAAATAGCTACTCTGTAAAGGTGTGGAGTTATAAAGATGAGAGCCACACTTGTTAAATAGAAAAAGGGACGATGGCTGTGGGTTATGACCTGGCAGGTTTATGTCTGACATTAGGAAGAACATTTTTATCAAGAGGGAGTAGTGCAGCTCTTGAACAGGTATCCTTGGTTTGGAAGAGTGAGAATTCCGTACAGTTGTTTAGACACAGCCACAGTAGTCTCAGACAGGTGCTGACAATATCTCTTGAGTGGGAAACTGGACTAAATGACCTTCCAAACTTCCTTCTGCTGTGTTTCTCAGGCTGGGAAAGGGAAATAGTGTGAAGTGACTGATGTCTCTAAAACCAGCTACCCATGGCATGAGTGGATTAGTATCCATTCTATATATAGAAATAAATAGGAACCATTGATGTAAGCTACAAAGGACAAGTTCGAAATGGAGCAGAGATGATACTTTTATGACACGCCGAACTTGTTGCCACAGGACATGACACACATTCAAAATTTCATGTGAAAAGAGCACCTCCACTAAATGAATGCTTTTCTGCTTACAGACAGAATTTTATGTGCCATCTTACCTTCTTTTTTGCTTCCCAGACCTGGCCTTAGTCTTAAAACATTAAAAAAAAAAAAAAGTCCTGTAATGATGACTATATTAGCACGTTGTCTTATTAAAGCTGCAAATAGTGATAGCTTGGATGAGTTCAGTTCTTTCTCTTTTGCCAGGTCTTTTTTCCTTATCTCATCTCGATGATGATCATATCCATGCGTTTTGATAACATGATAACCATTTTATAACCTTGAAGTTGATTGAAAAGTGTGTGTGCTCCGTAGAAACTGGAAGGAAATCATTAATTTCTTTTATAGTTACCAAAGTTCACTGAACGAATGAGATCGGGTTGGACTGAAATGAAAAGTGATCTAGGAAAGTAGGACTCTTCATGCCGTTATCAGTCCTTTGTACGTAGAAATTTTACCACACATGAAGAGACAGTAACTCTGCCCATCTGTTACATTCCATCCTGACAGATCTCCACTTTTATAGAGCTGCCAGATTGAATCTCCATTCAAACAGTCTCCCAGTTATGTTTGGCAAGATATTTTAATGCTGCTGAGATGAGATCAGTAGAGCTTACAGGAGCTTAATTGTCTGAGCTAAATAGTAAATGTTGTGCAGAGTGTTTTTTTTGGTTTGTTTTTGTTTTTGTTTTTGTTTTTTTTAGGATCAAGTAGGTGTGGTAGAAGAAAATAATCAGAAATCTGTTTCTTCAGTACATGTTAGATACAAGAAAAAAGATTTTCAGTAGTTTTAAAATCAGGTTGTCTGGACCAATATTAAAATGTGCTGAAGCAGCAATGTAGATTGTTCTGCATTTATTTCTGCGTAGTTTCATCTTACTAGAGCACTGAATCAGGTAAACTGAACTACAGTGCTATATAGGAAAGTGTAGCCAGGCCCATGATGTTTTGAGGTTCAGATACTATTCCCTGAGTGACTGTTAATAAAGTATAAGACTAGTGGAAACATGAAGTTCTCGATACAAGTGCTGTCTATACAGCAAATGTAATGTTTTACCATTTCTAGGAAAAGTAGCTAAGAGTACTGGGAAGAGACTTCCAGGAATTTGGAATAAAAGTTGGTGAAAAGTTAATGATAAAGTTAGAAAGGGAGAAGATTGAAATGTGGTGAAATAAGAACTGAAATGGGTGACATCACCTGCTGAACTGAACATTGGGTGGGGATTTATTATGTTAGTATCATCCTCAGGCTGGCTGCAGTATCTGAAAATAATTATTCTGAGTAAAGCTGGCTGCTTTTCTTACCATTAAACTGGGTAAGGCATGGGTCTTGAATTTACTAATAAAGGTAAAAATCTTAGTAGTTCTGGAAATGACTGTTTAACATTCATGAATCTTACTGTGTGATTCTGGGTCATGCAAGAGGCTTGAAGCTTTAGTGGGCAGCAGTTCAATTGGATAGTCACACAGAAATTCTTCTCAAATTTGCTTGCACCGTGTACTGTTACATATCCTCAAGAAAGAGGATTTATTCTTACCTTGCAAAGTCTGGAAGAATTTTTTTCGATTTTAAAAAATAAGCTCTTTGTAAAACTCCAGGCTCTTCCATTTCAGCTGGTATCATCCATTCAGAGCATTTCTGTGCTTTGGCATTTAAAAATAGCAAAAATAAATTGTGTTTGTCCCACAAACCCCTCTCAAAACAACGGCAACAACAAAACCCTATGTACAAATGGTACCCGGTAAAGTAGCAGATGTCTTGTCGTTGCATATTGTTCTGTCTTTTTCTGTTGTATTTGGTTTTATAGGTATTTCAAGGCCAAAAGATCACTTACTCTCTGTTCTGTGACTGTACAGCAGTCACACAGTAATGTGGTCATGATGCAACTTCATGGCATCTGGTTGCTAATGATTCTGTTTCATAAATGTATGAAGAGCAGCTATTACCTAATGTATGTGAGGTGATGTGTACATATAGCAGCTATTGCCTAACACTGTTTAGTCTTTGTCTTAAATACTAGTAGAAATTGCTGGGGGATGATTACTAAATAGGATGACTTTTTCTTTCTGCTGTTTTGATGATATATCTATGCCTTACTGAGGCAATGAGCATGAAATCTGCAAGTCAAATATGATGTGGTAATCTGTCTACAGATGGAGACTTGTAAGCTTGTGTAGAATGTTTCTTGAAATATGAATTTATTTTGTCAGGATATTATCTACCAAATGATGATGGAGAATTTTATCAGTTCTGTTACGTGACTTACAAAGGAGAAATCCGTGGAGCAAGCACACCTTTCCAGTTTCGTACCTCCTCTCCTGTTGAAGAACTGCTCACTATGGAAGATGAAGGAAACTCTGATATGTTAGTGGTGACCACAAAAGCTGGACTTCTTGAGGTTTGATACAAAAATTCTTACAATGCAATTTTTTGTATACTATATACATACAACCACAGATACTGAGGAAAAGACCTACATGTGTCTGTGTAATGTGTGTATTTCTGGCTTGTTCTATAGTATTTGGTTGAAGTTCAGAACATTTACAGGTTAAATCAAGATTTAAAAATGTATAGCACTAAGCATGGACTGGGAGATGTAAGAGTAGATATTGCCCATCTCTCACATCTGTAGTCACCAACTAACTGGAGGGAAGGAAGATACCGTTTATGTGAAATGGTGGTTCTTGTAAGGAAAAAGTGTTATGGAACCCGTATACTTGTATTTGTACCCAAGTTAAGAGCCCTGGAGACTGAGCTGAATAATTGCAGGTGCCTAAGCATATTAGAGTAGCTCTTGTTTTATTTAAAGCAGTTTTCTATGTGTTGTGTTCTTTGCTAGAGCGATGTGGTTAGGCTTGTGTGCTTCTATCCAGAGTCAAAGTGTTTTGCATTGGCTTGTTGCTCTTTGTAGACTGAACACTATTTAAACCCAAACAAACAAAAAGAAATCCAAACTAACTTTTGTTTGAATTTCTTCGTGGAAAATTGCTCAGTACGGTTCCCTTACCTTGCCATCAGATGTTTTATCCTGTTGTCAGTTATATCTAGGTGCATACATGCATGTATATGATTTATAGTTTTCAAAATTTAGAGGTAACAGACTTAGTACAGAGATACATCTAGGATATTTTTGCTTTTCAGATATGTACTTGTAGTACTACAATTAAATAAATTCTCAGGTATTTTTTATGATCTTGGTTTATAGAACTGTAGAATGGTTTGGGTTGGAAGGAACCATACAAGGTCATCCACTCCAACCCCCTGCAGTGAGCAGGGACATCTTCGACTAGATCAGGTTGCTCACAACCCCCTCCAGCCTGATCTTCAGCTTTTCCAAGGATGGTGCATCTACCACCTCTCTGGGCAACCCTTTCTAGTGTTTCACCACCCTCATTATAAAAGTTTCTTTCTTATACCTAATCTGAATCTATCCTCTTTCAGTTTAAAACCTTCACCCCTTGTTCTGTTACTGCAGACCCTACTTAATAATCCACCCATCTTTTTTATTAGCCCCCTTTAAGTATTGAAAGGGCACAGCTCATGTTCCAGAATTTACTTTTCAGGTGTTGGGGGCAGGGTATGTGTCCGTGTTCATTTTTCTCAAAAAATTCCTCAAATACTGCTTTAGAGAGGGTGTGTGTCTCTACACTCAGCTGTCATTTTTTTTGCCAAGCTGCCATCGTCAGAATTCGCTCTTCCGCAGTCGCTGTCACTTGGGAACAGTAAAGGCACATCATTTAAGGAAGGAAAGCTTGAGGATAAATCAGGACACTGCAGAGCATGCTATCTAATGGTAGTCTGGTATTATGTAGTTAAAGCAATTAAACTTTAGAAATTTGGGAATGAGGGGAAAACTATAATAACCTAACCAGGGAACACACAATTTGTACTTCTGCTCAAAAACTGGAGTAATCTGTTATCCACTTGTTTGATTAGAATGAAGGGGAGAAAAATTACCAACCCTCCTCCCTNCCCCCCCCCTTTTTTTTTTCCAGTTTAAAATTGAAAAAATAATAAAAGAAAAAGAAGAGCTATTAAAGGTAACTTCTGTTCTGGAAAAGGAAACAACACAACTCAGAGATCAAGTTGAACAACTGGAAAAAGAACTTAACCATGAAAAGCAGAGATGTGAACAACTGCAAACAGAGCAAAAGGTTAGTTATTTAACTGATTAAAGCTGACTCATAATGTCTGTAATACTGCTTTTTCAAGAACCAGTCAAACTGTGTGAAAATCAGCTATCAAAACCCCTCAGCAGTTAGATAGACATTTACACTAGAATAGGTCAGTTCCTATTAACCTCCTGCCACTATTCCTTTTATGTCGTAAAATGGCTAAAATATTTAAGGCTTTTGGTACCAGGCTTGGTAAGATAATCGATGACAACTGTTGCCAGATGTTTTTCATTTAACTGTGGAATTCATAGTGGAAAGTAGTTGATAATTTAAAGTTTGCTTACATTAATTTAAAATGGAGGAAGGCTTTTCGAAAAAGCTCTCATTCGGGAATAACTGCATAGAACACAAGCTGTTGAAAATGATAAAGGTTTTTGGTATGAAAAGCAAAAATCAAGACTTAACAGAGAATACTTTTGCCAAGGTCTGAAAAGTAACTAGTAACTGACTTCTCTTAAAAGGTTGCACAATTCAAAGGGAAAAGAAGCATAAACCTAAAAATCAGTTTAAAGGTTAAATTAATAGCAAAAATGTAAATGTAGCCTAAACCAAAGGTACCTTAATTTGGAATTCTCTGTGTGGTAGGGGGGAAATCTAATGCTATAGAAAGGGCATGAAAGAGTTGGATCTAATCTATTTTTAAGCTGCTGCTTTTTTAAAAAACCCAACTTTTAGGAGAAGATTAAAAACATATGGGAGGGAGGTGGTGACATGGACAAATTTGAAGCAATGAAACCTATATAATTTAGTTGTGGACAGCAGTTAATAGACTATTTCTAGGTACTAGTATGTACATGTCAACAGTCCTGTGTCATACACTTTTAATAGGAATTTGTTGGGGGAACTTGAAAATGTTAGTGCTTTGTAGTATACTTTTGAACAGTGGGTGAAGTGGACTAGAGTGTTGGCTAAGGAAAAAAGAAAGGAGAGATCTTGTTTAGAAAAAAGTTTTTCCTATTGAAGAATGATTTTAATTTAACGTGCATGGGACAACTAGTGCAAATCAATGAGAGAAGAACATAAATTCACATTCCATGGATTTGCGGATCCTACATTTGGTGGATAAATCTGAATGAGCTACACAGATAGTTTTCATTGTCACTTGAGGCTCTTATTTAAAAAAAAAAAAATGTTTGAAAGCGAACTGTCAGTTCCAACCCATGTTAGCTTTACAATTCCATTTTAGAACAATTTGTTCTAGAAATGAGATTTTGACTGCTGTCAAGCAAGGATACAGTTAGTCTGTATAGGAACAAAAACAACTCAGTACTTTCTCGCGTTTTACAGTGAACTTCTCTAATCCAAAATAGCTTTGCCTCCAAGATACCAGAATTTAGCAAATAGAGTTTAATTTCAGGAGTGTTTGGGTTTATTTTGTGGTTTTTTTCTCTCTCTTTTTTTTGTTTATTATTGTTGTTCTCCTTTGGCCTTGTATTTTCATGAAGAGATAATGCAGTGTGACAGACTTCTCCCTTGTACTTAGCTACAAATAGATGTCTGATCTGAGGCCAATGCAGCTCTTCACCTGGCTAAAATACTATGGAAGTTTTCTAACTTATGCATTTATTTTTTGTATCCAAGACTTCAGTGCTGTCTTATTTTGCATCTTTTATGTCCTGTTCACTGTTTTTCACTTTTTTTAAAAAAGAAACACATCTGCTGAGCTGATAAAGTGTTGATTTGTTTATGTATATAAGCAGAAGATAAATTGGGTGTCATTCCTGAAAATTAAGCAAGCACCTACTACATCTACTAGATCAGGTGCAGCAAGTTAATTTTTTAATCATTGGAAATTTTAATAAGCAATGCTTTATATGTTTTTCTCCAGTCTTAAAGATGACTTGCTCTCCTTGCCTCCCCACCCCAGTACATGAAATACAGCAGTGGGTTGCAGGGTTATGGAACTTATGTTTGCTGGGAATACATACAGTACGTTAATGGATTGATTGAAAGATTCCTGAGCAGCAGTGACGCAGCCCTCAGTTGGATTTCAGTACCTAGGTTTTGTTTTTCTGGTGGCTTGTTTAAAAAACAAAGCATCAACCAAACCCCAAAATCCAAACAGAACAACCCTACAAAACACCCCCTCCCTAGGTGACCACTAAGCTCTTATTTACCAAACAGCTCGTGGACACAGCCCCCAGACACAGCCCCCAGATAATCTAGTGCACTGTGTGTGAAGTGAATAGTTGTTGGCAATATTGTACTGGCAATAAACCTAAGCAGTGCATTAACTTGGATGTTTTTATGTAAGACTAGAGGGGATAATCTTTGAGGCGGTAAGTAATCAGAATGTATTTGTATTTTCTGTAGCAGCAGAATCTTTACAGGTGCTTAGTGTGAGCCAGGTTGTTTTGCCTTGGCTTAAGGGTTTTTTTGCCTTTGAGTGGTTGTTTTAACTAAGTATTTTGGAGACTTTATTTTCTTCTTTTATTTCTAGATCTCTTTTTTCATATGCATGTGAATTTTTAGTTATGCTCTACGAACTTTTAATACATAAATAGGTAAAAAGTGGAATCAATGAATTTAAAATTCGTATTTTTAAAAACCTTTGACTTAGGTAAAGGTTTAACTATTTGGAATTCTATTTTAAAAATCTTCCAATATACTTTAGAGCATATTAGAGTAATGAACAACAATTAATAAAACAAAATAGCTCATATAAGAAAATATAATTATTGTATATACTAGATACCATTAACTTTGTAGTTTAAGGCAGCTATAATAGATACAAATCTATTTCTGCTTAAAGTAAAGCTAAGTTACCCTGAACCTGTGGGCAGTCTCTTAACAGCATACTTTTTTGTTTGTTTTTGCAAGTACTTCCGTCAGGAAGTGCACAATATATTTCTGCTTGTGCAAAAAGCTCTTAAAAACCCATAGTAGTACAAAGCACTGTGTTTAAAACCAGTAATTGCATGTGCCAAGGAAGTGGATGTGTCTGTACAGACACATGTGTTTGATTCTAACTGAGTGCAGAACTCTGTGCTGCCAAGGTATTGGCAACTAATGTTTGCTTATTACATTTGTATTGTGAGAAGGGAGTCCTGGAGTTAAGAACCCCTGTATACATAATACTTGCCAGTTTGCCTAATTCTGAAAAATCTTAGTTTCTTCAGAGAAAAGGATATGGTTATCTGAGCTCATGTGTTTTGTCTTTTGATCAAATCCATTGTTAAGCTACGTTATATTTTTGTAGTGGAATTGAACAGAATGTGGGGATGGTGTGGTTAGGGGTTGTAGTACATAATTTACTTTACTGTGGTGCAGCATAACAAACAGAAGATGGAGAAGCTCCAGGTTCCTAATGCAAAAATGTTTCCTTAAAACCAGTTCTCTTAAAATCTCCTTTTTGTTCATATGCCTTTAGACTACTTTCTTCTTTTTGGTATTGATTTTTATCAGTACTTTATTTTCAGAAATAGCTCAGAAGTAGTTTAGATCATTGAGAAATGCTTCTGTAGAAGCATTGCTTTCTTAAAATAGACAGGATAGTTGTTGACATGACAATGCCACAGCTATACCCCAGTTAGTACTTCCCTCCTACTCCTGATTAAATGACCTCTCTTCACACCTAGTTACTCTTACAGAATTTTGGGCAGTGGAACTATTGTCTTCTCCGTGTGCTTTTTGCCTATTTGAGGCATTATGTAAGTGGTTAGGGAAAATATTAGGAAGAGATAAGCTGAAAGTAGATCAGTCTTTTAAGAACACGGTGTACTAAACAGTCTATTCAGGTGTAATGCAGCTTGACTATTGGGCTCTGTGCTTGTTTTCAAGTATTGAAAAGATTCCCATTTTTTTGAGTTTTACAAATAGGTGAGTTCCTGTGTTTGTGGCACTTGAAATTAATGGCCACAGCAGACTACAGGTTGTGGTTTGCAAAGGTGCCCTTTCTGTTCAGGAGATAAACAGTTTTGTATTGCCTTCTTACAAGGTAGCCATGTCATTTCCTACCAAAGGTGGGAGGAATAAATGCGTTTAAGACATAAAGTCATAATGTGCTATTGGAGTTCTTGAGACACATCTTCTTGTAACATGTTATTGTACTCTGAGTTGCTACTTGTCCCTAAAAGCTTTTGGTTTTTTAGATTTGGTTAATTTTTTAGTGCTTTATCACATTAATAAAAAACCATTTGCATTCAACAAATGAATGATTCTGCAGACACCATTTTCTCTTGTTGTCACTGCCACCATCACAGAAAAAAAATATTTGCAAGACACACAGCTCGGCATTAGTCAGTGTTTGCTCTCACTGGGAGCATGCTCTCCAGTCCCACTTTTTTAGTGTGTACTTATGGTTTATTACCATTAAGTTGTGTTGATAACCCCACCCTTCCAAAGCTTGAGATATTGTAAGACGAGGGACAAATTCAGTCTTTATTTCTTTTAGGTTGATCTTTTCCTCTTATCCAAGGTCTGTGTAATGCAGTATGTAGTTGTTCTGACAAAATCAGTTTAGAGGGGGCATAAGTGGCCTTTCCTTTCCTGCCCCCAGCATGAATACTCTTTTAGTCTTCTGAAAAGGACTTGCTATATTTTCAGTTAGAGGAAAACACAGTATTCCTTAGCAGCAGTTTTCATGTCAGTTACACCATTTCTACTTTTTTTTTCCCCCAGATGACGTTAAAATAGTTCTTACTGAGTGTGAAGATTTAACTTAATCTGTTACTACTCTGTGTGGGAATTCAGAGTAAATGTGAAGTTATTGGAAATGTTTCAGAAATGTCACATCTTTTCCTTACAACCTTCTGTTAATGTTTTAGATTTAATCTATTTTTACTAGGGTGATGTTCCCTGGTAGCATACTTTTATTTAGGATCATGCTGGATATACACCTTGCAACTCTAGGAATATAACACTATTAAAATAATGATGTAGCTGTGCACTATGATTATTTTGCTTGAGAAGAAAACGTATTATACATGGTTATCAGAACTGTTTCAGGTTGCTTTTTATATTTCAGCTTTTCCTTTGGTTTGCTTTTGTAAACTGGTACATATTCAGTTTGTTGAATAACATTAGCATGCTGCTTTTATCTGAATAAATTTTGCTTTTTAGAAAATTGAAGGAAACAAAACTTTTTAAAAAGAAAACTGAACAAAAGCTGAGTATGTTTTTATTTAGAAAACAATAATAAAAATATTTCTAATCTCTAGCTTAGACATTATGAATATAAACTGTATACATCTTTGTACATAGCAAGAACACATGCATTTTGGTCTTTGTGTTCCCTGTTTTGTGTATGCTTAAACTGTGTGTAAGGTCTGTGGCAGCAGTGCGCTTGCCTACTGTTTTAAGATTCACTATTACTGTGCTGAAGAAGAGAAACATGCAGTAGTCATTGTGTGTCTTTCGTCAGTCATTTCTCTGATGCTCTGCAACCATTCAATTTTGTGAACGCTGGTTTTGTGCTTTTGTGGAGAGCAGAGCTTGCAAAAGATGCTTTTGCAGTCACTGGTCTCCCTCTAGTGGGAAGAGAGCACTTCTGACCTGATTACTTTTCATGTGACAGTGGTGACTAGTCTTACTCCTGTGGCAGTAGTTTCTGTCTACATTTAGGTTGAGTCAGAAGCAACAGATTTGCAGAGTGCCTGTTCATCCTTGGATCTTGTGAACATTTGACTAGTGTTTCTGTTATGATGCTGGCATAAATTGAGGCAAAAGTGAATTTACTGACTAGGTAAACTTGTTCTTTCATGCTTTTTGTAGATTTAGTTTACCATATAACTTTTTGAAAGTGGCTTAATCATCTATCTGATGGAGAATTTTCATAAGACATCCATGTAAATTCACATTCTGCTGACAGGTTCTACCTGCACAGTAGCTTTATTTTTTGGAGAATTTTATTCAAATGTCAAAGATTCGTTTAAGTTGGCTTTTGGTGCCATTTTAGAAGGAGAGTTTCTCTGCTTAGAAAGTGAAAAAACACTGTTGTGCAGTGTGATATGTCAGCAGTACAAGTGCCCAGTTCAGCCTGTGTGCAGAGAAGCAAGTGAATCAAGTGTTTTTTCAGTGTCTCTTTACACCAGGCTCCGTTCATACAGTTCATGTGTGCTGCATGTGTGAAAATCTGATGATCAGGAAGATGCATTGTTTTAGGAAAAAAATCCTCAGAAATTAAGTGACAATAAACAATCCAAAAGTTAAAAACCCAAACAGCAACCAAAAAACTGCCCCCCAGCCCAGAAAGCAAACCTCCCCCCAGTTTCATTTAATTTTAGACACAAATTAAACACTCAGAATTCGCTCAGGTTGGCACCAGCAATTACAGCACCCTTGGGTACTATAAACATCATATGAAGAGAAAACCCTGTTTTATGGGTTTTTTTGACTGTTCTGTGTATGAGTATTTCTTAAACTGGGCAATTGAAAATAATTTCACTGGAAAATTAAATGGCAACTTGAGATATTCTGCAATTCAAATTATGTATTCATGAAAATGACTTTGCAAAATCAGTAGCTTATAGTGAAATTACAACATGTTTTGAGAAATTAACATTCTGACATGTAAATACATGCTGCAAAGTCGTAGTATGTGTAAATGCTTCAGCTGCCTCCTGCAAAAACTTGCATGTTTGTAATCTTCATGACAGTAATTGAGTGACTGATGTAACTTAGATGAAGTCTTAGGGAGCTGGACCTTAGTTTTGTAGTTTTGATCTCTTTTAACGATGTTAGTTGAAGAATTAAAGTACTACCAAAGTGATATCTTAGGTTTTCAAAATTGACTGACTGCAGTATTTTTTAGAGCAATATTTCTATTGCAAGTCATAGTCACAAGAATAAAAGCTTAATGTCATTGAGTTTATTTGGAATTGGTTTGCCGTTTTACTTTACTGAATGCTTAAATTTTTTTTAGAAAGAAAAATTACAACTTGAGGTTTTCGTTCAGAACTTTCAGGTCCTATGTTATGGGCAGACTCAGATTTTGCAGTGGCTGCAGTGGTGCTGTATTGTGCTCATCATTTATCCTCAGAGGTCCTTTAAACAGAATATGATGTCAGCCAAGTGTTTCACATGATTCTGTTGGAGCTGCTGTGATGTCAGTGGGATAAAGAAAAGGCTCCTGCAGATAATTGATCTAAACCCCCTAAATTCTCTGTAGGGTATCAAGCATAATGGTTCCTCTGACATTAAATTACATCCAGATAAATCAATCCAGCTGAAGGGTGATGCTGGTTTTTTTTTATTTTTTGGTGTTTGTTTGCTTTTTGTTTTTTTTTTTTTTTCATTTTTGTTTTTAAGTAGATTGCCTTGTATTTAGTGATTTGACCTCTTCGGTGCGAGCTGTATAGCTCGTTTTTAACTTTTCATCCTTCTCCATTATAGTGTATGCATTCTCTAAAAAGTGAGAAAAGGCTGCAGACACTAGCCATTAATCAAAGGTGCATGCTTTAGGTGTGGGATGACTTTGAAAAGGCTGGTGGGGAGTTCTTCATGTTAAGGAAAGGGAAGATGAAGCATAAAAAACCTTGCTGCCCATTGCCATACTGCAAGGTGTCATGTCTGGAAATAGTCTTGGGTTGTATTTTTCAAGTGTTCTGTCTGCTGGATCTCTCTCTGTGTTTGAAAAATGTGTTGTGTGTGCTGATTCACAGGAAGGGATGTCTGTGCCATTTTGCTTCCAGTAACCAGACTGTGTTCAGCAATGTTTTACTGCTGTTTTAAAAATCCATTAGAAGTAAGAAATAAGTAGGGAGAGTGTGTTGTTCTTCCTTGTTGAATGTATGGATTTTTGCCATGATTTTCTCTTGTAAAAATGAGAATTTAGAAACATTATGGCTATTCCATTCTCAAATGAAAGATTATTAGTCCTTTTGCAGTGGGGGTTTATTTATGAAATGGATTTAAAACATGTTTAAAGGATGACCCCAGGCATGATCTTTTCATATCCTTTAGGTAGAGCTTATAATAGCTTTATGAGGACAGTGTTGCATGGAATTACAATAAAATTATTTTTTAAATAAGCAGTCTTAACTCATCTGCCATTTTAGAATAGCAGTAAAGATTTTGGAACTCCCGTATTTCTTCTTGTTCCCTATTGGAAGGTACATCAAGATTTTCAAAGTGGAATTTAGATTCTAGGGAAATTCACTTGACAACTCATTGAATTTTTGTTGCTTCATTTTACTAGCCAGACTCCTAGTAGTTACAGGAATTTTTGTTTTGATAACTTCTTGTTTTGCAGCAGTAAAGCTGACTTAAGTAATTTCTGGTTGCTTACTCTTGACCCTTGTGGTGCAGTTTGCTTCCCACTTCCACCCTTACGGCTGTTGCAGCTCTAGGGAAGGAGATGAGGGGAGCTGCATTTGTAACTGGATTAAAAATAACCTTAAAATTGTTGGGTGTTTTTAAAACTGTTCATAAAAATGATTCATGCTCTTGCTGTGCTTTTTTTATTCCTCTGTTAAGAAGGTGGAAGAAAATATATAATATTGGTAAATGTACCAGATAAGATAAATGAATTAAAACAATTATTACAGAAAGTAATTACCTTTTTTGTAAGAGTGGTTATACATTTACTTGATGTGTTTATTATATTCTTCCCGTTTAGACTCCTTCTACACACAGTTGACTTTACCTGTAAAATAGTCTAAGAGCACTCATTTTAAATTTTACTGGCTCTGAAACCACTGTAACTAGTGTATGGAACTAGGATTGCTGCATCTAAATTGAATTGCTAAAAATTCCGTAAAATAACAAGTCGTCTCTCAAAATTAATCCTTTTTTTTTTTCTTTAAAAACTGTAGGCTTTAGTTGTATCTAAACAAGTTTATTGGGTGAGAATCTGTTAAGTATGGAACTTTTACATTTTAGTACCATGTCCCTTTAGAATAACTAGCAAAGCAGCATCAATTGTAATGCTGTTTGTGGAGTGAATTTTTTTCAGGCTATTAATTCCTTTTAATATATGTTACCTTTGGCAGCCTGTTTGAACTGTTTGTACAGTTTGTATATATAATGTATCAGATTAAATTCTTTTGAAGGCACTTGGGTTACAACAGTTACAGTTATACAAAAGTGGTGTTTAGAGAAAACACAGATATGCATTGAAATAGACTTTTTACTATACTAGGCTTTCAAAACAGGGGCAAGTAATTAGTCTCCACTGCACTAGGGGAGGACAAGCGGTTATAGAGTGTGTTGTTGCTGCTGGTTATATAGCAAGTTTTACTTGGAATACTGACTTTAATTAAAATATCCTGCCCTCATTACACCAAGTACAGATATGTTTGGTTGCAGGAAACTGATAGCTCTTCAAAAATAAAGACCTTAGGAAAGTTGTGGGTTATCTTCTCCAATGCTGTGTTTTAGAAAAAGATGGCACATTCATGATCCCTTGAAATTCTTTTTTATAGTAAGACATAAGAAAGCCATTTAGAGTTTAAATAGTTGTAATATATTAGTCCTTTTATATAGCATATGTAGCAAAAAGAAGAATCTACTTTACTTGCTGGTTTAGTGTGTAGCAAGTGAATGAGTCATCAGATACATTTGCCGCTCCTCAGTTCAATACTACCTACCCCCCCCAAAAAAAAATCATAATGCTCAAACTTCTGTTTAGTTGCTTGTAAAAGTGGGGCTTAATTATACTTGTGAACAGTGTATCTTGACAATTAATGACTAAAACCAGTCCTCATTATATTTTATTGTACTTAAAACATTGTTAGTTAAGTTGGAATTCGGCCAGTAGGGGTTCTTCGTAAAGTCTGGCTGATGTGTTTCTCTTGATGGAACAGTACAGTGTTGTTATTTCAGGGCATTGAGCTTTGTTTAAAAATGAGTAGATGAAGTAGTGCTTTAATCTTCCAAATCTAGAGCAGAAAGACAGCTTGTACCTTAGTATCTACACAAACACTCTTAAGTCATGCTGTACTTAGTTATGTTGGTCAGTCTGCCTTGACCTTGTTTTACAGTTTGATTCATATCACTGCCATGGTTGATAATAAGCTGAGCTTTATTGTACTTTGGTATCAGAAAAAGCGGCATATTACCTCAGTATGTGTGATCTACTTTAGTGTTACTTATTTATTTTTGCAAGAAAATAGTTATATTGAAAAAAACATTTTCAGGGTTATTTAAGAGAGCCTGACTTTAAATGGCTGTTTTGCTGCGGTGGAGGTGGCATTCAGCTGTCTACTGCCTTGTATGGACGTTACTGTAATTAGATAACGAATGCAATACTTAAAGTGGTTTCCCATGTTGTGTTTGTCAAGTTTTCTGACAAAGGGATCTGTTTTGGCTATTGTCATCATCCTCTGTCTGAGCTTCCAATATCCAAGACATAAATCCCATAATGGTTGCACAAGCTTCCTTGAGCTGTGTGAAACCTTCTATGTGTTCTAGCAAGAAGAATGCCATGTAGTAACCAGCTTTTAATCAGAATTTTGTTTTGTTTCTCCTTTTGCCTGCCGTTGCCTTTACTGTGGCTTGCTGCTGTGGTGTAACTGTCTGGAAAAATGCGAGCTCTTCTTCTTTTTAAGTAAAAGCAAGTACAAAGAGAAATAAAGTTCTTTGTTTTCTAAGCTAGACAGTCAGTGGTTTATTTGCTGAAAGGAAATAATGTTTATCCTGTACTCGGAAGTCTTTGGTAGGCTCGGAATAACTGAATGCTTGCACCAAAACAAACTCCTTATTGACCCGTTATTAATATATGAACTGTGCATAGCAATATTCAATATATATTTATGTATACTTGAAATGGGCTTGTTACACATTTTAGGGAAGAGAAGAAATCTGATGGCCATATTTTGGCATTAATTCAAATAGCATGTTTTACTTCTGAAGAATCACATTTTTAAATAACATCTATTTGCAATTTTTTTAAAAGGATAATATTCAAACATCAGAAGCTTTTAAAAGGGAAAATAATGATTTGAAGAAGAAGCACGAGGAGGCTGCTTCAAAAGTTCTCCAGCTTGAAGAAGATATTATGACTGTTACTCAGAAAGCCATTGCAAAAGAAACGGAGTTAGACAGGTACTTAGTCTTTTTGTTCCTTACCTTCCTTATTTTACTTTTTTTTCCCAAAGGTGTTTTTTTAGACTAACAGTTTTTAATATATGCATGGATTTTCTGTATTAATAGTTCTGTACCATCACTTTTTCAATGTTTTAGTCTGAAGGACAAACTGAAGAAAGTGATGCTTGAGAAGGAGCAACTTGAATGTGTGTTAAAGACAGAAAAGGATGAAAAAGAACTTTATAAGGTAACTTTATTACTTGTATCTGTATACTCTGGAATGAAGTGGTTTGAAATAAAGGTAATAATGTTTTATGGAGAAGTCTAATAAATTGAATTTGTGAAGGAAAAAAGGAACTGGGTAACTTCTGTGAACATATCTTTGAGATAGTTATAGATGTTCTCATATAAAAATGAACGAGGAAAAACAGCATCGGAATTCAGCCATGGTATAAAAAGGTCTCTAAGAAGGAGAACAAACTACCAATTTGTTAAAGCTCAGACACAGTAACAAAAAATAATAGGTTCTAGTGAGAAAATTATTTAGTTGTACAGTGCATCACCCAGTAACTGATCATCTTTACCACACTTTTTCATAACTAAAATACTTCTTAGTCATGTAAATTGTTTCTCCAGACTTTGTTTTCTAAATCCCTCTTCTTGAGCCTTGTGTATAGCACTGAGAAGCTTTAGTGGGTTCTGTATTGCATTTGTTTTTACTAGCACAGCTGATTTCTTTTGCTGGTATTGAGAGACACCCACATATAGAATAAAATACACTGCTGCCCCCTCCTCCACCCAAAGCAGAAAAAATTTTATATGCTAAAATAATGAAATCCTTAGGTTGTGTGAAACAGATCAAGCGTATTTAAAAGATTATTTCTGTTCCTAGGAAAATGTCACTATGTGACAGGCAGTATTAGATACACAACAGAGGTTCTAAAATCTCAAGGCATCTTTTACAAGCATGGAATCCCTTTGTAAATAATCAACACAAATCTTCTGGTCTGAGTGGAAAACACCTGAGTGCAGGAACTATTCTGCATTATTGTAGGCACAGTTGTTAAAAGTAGTTTGCTGTCATTGGAAATGAATATTGCTGGTGTATACCTGTTTGCTTAGATGACTGTGGGCAGATACTACTAGAAGTTTAATTTCTCTTTATTTTTCTTCAAGTCATTTCTCTTTTGCTTGTCCTTAGTTGTCTAGCATTTGTGAAGAGAGGAGTGAGTCCTGAATAGCTTAATTTGATGTGGAGAGAAATTAGGGCTTTAACTTCTAGCTGTAGAGTGGAGCTGTTGTTAGGTGACCATGCTGAAAGAATTCCAGCCAGAAAGTTTGGGCTGGAGTGCAGTGATAATATCAAATGTTTAATTTTTCTCTTTACCCGTTCTAATCTGCCTCAGGTTAGAATAAGTTAGAATTTAGTGAGCACATAAATAGACAGGTGAACAGTAGTTCTCCTAATGTGGAAGAAGTTTGACATGTTTTAGCATCATTGCAGATACACTTGAAGAATACAGAAATAGAAAACACCAAACTAGTAAAAGAAATCCAGACGTTTAAGAATTTGGATGCAAACAAAGAAAACATGATATCGTATTATAAAGAGGAGGTTGGCAGATTACAGCTATTAATAGCTGAAAAAGAAAATATGAAGAAAGCTTTTTTGCACTCCTCATCCAACAAGGTAAGCAGTACTAATATAATTGGCCTGATGTGAATAAACGTATTTAATGTTGTATGTACTTGACAAGAGAAAGGAAGAAGTTGAAGAAATCACCAGGGTATAGGCTAAGAGGCAGGAGGATTATGATGTTCTCTCTAGATGCAGAAAGTGATGAAAAGACTGAGATCTGTTCTAGTTTTGCACCTTTTGAGCTTGTTGAGGTCTTACATGATGAACTATGTGTGTAAAGGTAATTTTTGAGTTCAGTAAAAGTGGTGTGGTCCTGAGGTGCTTCTGGCTTCATGAAAAAGGAAAGAAGGTTGAGGAAGAAGTTTGTAATGTAGCTGTGTTGAGACTGTAGAGGGTGATGGAGTAGAAGAGAGGAGACATGGACTTGTTAGGTGCATGTACTACCAAGCTGCCATGCTGACTGAGAACTCTGCAGTGACAGTAGGGTTTTGAAGGAAGAGGTGACGTACTATGCCGTGTGGTAGCATTGTATTAGTAAGCAGTGTGATGTAATAGGGGAGTGAAATTGCTGAAGAACTCGTATTTATGCTGTCCATGGTCTACGTGGGGTTACTTCAGACTTAGTTCTAGTCGGGTGCTATGGGTGTAAATACTGGGTTTGTGTAGGTTTTGGTAGCGGAGTGGCCTCTGTGAGAAGCTTCCAAAAGCTTCTCACAAAAGCTTCCCCTGAGAGAGCCAGGATCAGCCAATGCCAGCAGGCTCCGAGATGGACCCACTACTGGCTAAGGCTGAGCCTGTGGGTGATGGTGGTAGCGCCTCTAGGATAACAGATTTAAGAAGGGTATGGGAGAGGGGGAAACTGTGTGAGAGGAATTGCAGCTGGAGAGAAGAGTGAGAACATGAGCGAGACAGAACGCTGCAGACATCAGGGTCAGTGAAGGAGGGGAAAAGGGGCCAGGTGCTGGAGCAGAGATTCCTGTGCAGCCCATGGTGAAGAGCCTGGTGAGACAGCCTGTCCCCCTGCAGGCCATGGCGGTTGGCAGTGCAGCAGACGTCCACCTGCAGCCTGTGGAGGACCCCATGCCAGCGAAAGTGAATGTGTCTGAAGGAAGCTGTGACCCTGTGGGAAGCCTGTGTCTGAAGGACCTGTGACCCCACAGGAGACCTGTACTGGAGCTCTCCATTCCTGAAGGGCTGGTCCCCATGGATGGGATCCTGCACTGGAACATTTCATGCAGATCTGCAGCCTGTGGGAAGGATACGTGTTGGAGAAGTTTGTAGAGGAGTGTCTCACATGGGAGGGACCCCATACTGGAGCAGAGGAAGAGAGTGAGGAATCCTCCCCCTGAGGAGGATGGAGCAGCAGAGACATTGTGTGACTGACTGCAGCCTCCATTCCCCATCCTGGCTATGCTGCTGAAGGAGGGGAGATGGAGAATCCGGGAGTGAAGTTGAACCTGAAAGGAGGAAGGGGTTGGGGGCTGGGTGTGTTAATATGTGGTTTTATTTCTCATTATCCTATTCTGATTTGACCAGTAATAAATTAGATTAGTTTTCCCCCCAAGTTGAGTCTGTTTTTGCTCATGACAGTAATTGCTAAGCAATCTCTCCTTGTCTTCATCACGACCCACAAGCCTTTTGTTATATTCTCCCCCTTGTCTAGCTGAGGAGGGGAGTGGTGGAGTGGCTTTGGTGGGCACCTGGCATCCAGCCAGGGTAAACCCACAGTAGAGTAACCATTAGGTGTTTTTTCCTGATACACATCATCCTGTTCCATTTCATCCAAAAGGAATGCAGTTTCTGTGCCCTGAGATTGTTCTCAGATCTACAGTGCGATAGTCAATAATGAAATTAACTGGGAGTTTTGATTCACAGATGTGCTCTTGATCCAGATTGGAGAGTCAGTTTAGATACAGCCTTTGAGGCCAGCATGGAAAAGTCAGATTATGCAGGCAACTTTCTTGTGTATCTTGCCGGTCTTCTCGCAGAAAAGCAGCTTGGATCTCAAAAGACTAGAAATTGTTTTGAAGTAATACGAGTTATGAATATAATATTTAAGTGGAAAAGTAGTGCTGTTGAGAATGGAAATAGTGAGAGTTTAACAAGATATACTATCTTGCTTTAAGTTAAATCTTACTTTAGTCTCTTTTCTGCTGTTTTGTTTCTGAATGTGTTAAATTACTACTGTTTTATTTTGAAGGGAGTGGGTATGTGTCAGTACTGAAGCAACGAAACATTTGTCATTTATTAAAGTGCTTGTGATGTTTCTGGCGGGATCATTAATAGTTTTATCTCATGCTGTGAAACTGCAGATATTTACTGAAATATGTAACCAATGCATCATGTGCTGTAAAAATAGCTAGGAGACAGAACTTCAGGGCATTTACTCGTCTGTCCATCTTCATAAAGGGTTACAAAATGCATTCGTATTCCTCTGGACTTGTTAAGTGATATTTTAAAAAATTAAATAGTAATGGACTAGAGATAGCTGAATTTATGTCTGGACTCAGGAATGAATGATTATTATGCCATCAGGGAGCCCAGAGGCTATATAATACTGTATATAGCAGCTTTTTTATTTAAAAAAATTGATTTTAAAATTATTTTTTGTCATCCTGGTCTTCTCTGAGGAATGAGAGGCTGGTAGTTCAGCTTGGTCAGTTGGCTCTTGGGTTGCCCTATGGTGCTGCAGCAGCGCTTAGTTCTACGTGCTGTAGCTTATTCTTCATTACTATTTGTTCTCTCTTCCCTCTGGAAAGCTTGTTCTGCAAGATCTTGGGAAATAGAGCTCTAAGGAAAAACATCCCAAAGCTGCTTTACAGTGTTTTACATCAACCAGTTGTAGGCACTGTAAAACTTCTTGCTCTGTTGTTACCTTCAGTGTGTTTCTGAGGGATGAACTTTGGTTTTGGTGCTGGAGTTCTGCAGTGATAAGAACAGAGATGGGGAAAACAGCCTTTTTTTGGTCATATGTTTAAAACTGAAGCTGAAATTCCAACAAAAACCCAGATAAGAGAAAATAATAATATGTAAGTTTGCCTTTATTTCACAGTGAAATAAGTTTGCACATCATTGTTGGCAAAGAAGACAAGTGGGGAAAATGGTACTTCTGTACTGACTTCTTGATTTAGTAGTTTTGCTAAAACCACCAGGAAAACTTGGTTTTTCTTTCAGACTTTTCTAATCCCTATACCACCCTTTATTTGAGCTTTGAATTAAAAAATGATGAATTCTCTTCCATCTCTTCTGTTTCCTAGGACGAGGCAAGTCTTTTAAAAGAGCAGCTTCGGAAAGCTGAAGATCAGATTCAGGCTAGCAAACAAGAAGCTGTTCTAATGTCAAAAGAGCTGAGTGATGCAGTAAATGTGCGGGATAAGACAATGGCAGATCTTCACAGTGCACGTCTGGAAAATGAAAAATTCAAAAAGCAACTTGCTGAAGCTTTAGCTGAACTTATAAAAATCACAACTTTGAAAAATGAACAGGTAAATTGTCAGTATTTAGTATTTAAGTTTATCGTATTTTTAAAATCTTGTCAGATCTAGCTTTACTAAAGATGGGGAATAAAAATAGATTTCTGGATGATTAGTGCAAATAATTACCAAATTCTCTTTCAGCATTCAATATAGTACCTTAAAGCAAGTGCATGTTAGTTGATTTGGAGGTTTGGTAAGGAAGGAGATTTCTGCTATTATTCACATCTACCTCTACCCACATTATTTTCACAGAATAATGCAGTATTTATCTGTGTTAATTTGAATCCTGTCTCTGTCTTAATTCTGTTAAGTGAGCCACAGTAGCATTAAAAATACATTCAAATAAGAAAATTTATTGGTAGAAACATCTTTTCTCGTTGATAGATTCTCTCTGAGTTCTTAAAAGTCCTTTCAATATTTGTGATCAAAGTTAATTTGCTTTAAGTACTTACAGAATAAAAACATTAATGTAATGGAAACTGTATTGACCTTAGTCTTGGATAAAAATATAGTGAGCTAATATCTGTTTCATCATTTCAATTTAAGTGAGCTTTATACTGGATCTTCTGTGACTGCAACTGTACTGGAATAATTTGCTACTAGGATTACTGTAATGGTGTAAATTTTTGAAAATATATGGAGTTGAACAGCAATTAAAATAGTACTGTAAATACAAAATGAATATTACAACACTCAAAAGAACTATTTAAAATATCAAAGAATTGCATCTTTTTTCCCGTAAGAGCTTCAACTGTACTCAATGTGTTTTGAAATGCATCATGAAAGAAGTAGCAAATCGTGTGAATGACTCAAGTTACCAGAAGGTATCCGGCCATGGCCTGTGTCTAGTTGCCAGACGTGGTTTGTGTAGCTTGTGCATCAGGGATCAGGGTTGTGGCTCAATGGAGCCACTCCCAGGTGAAATACAGTGAGTGTGAGGGAATACAGTTGTGGACTGTGCACTTTGGCTATGTGGCTATACTTGTCTATAGGATAGCTGGAACACCCCCTGGAAGGTGTTCAGACTTCTGCTATACATTCAGGCTTTAGGTACACATTAATCAGCCCATAAAATAAGAATCTCCTTTACCTGCCTCTAGTATTATACCAGTGCCTGTTTACATCCCTCAGTGTGTCCTGGTTGGAATGAAGTTCAGCACATACTCTGCCTCTCTCTGTGCTCTACTGCTTACTCTATTATTTTCCTTCCTACAAAGAAAATAGGAGCTTCAGTACTTACATGGAGCATTATGCTTTTTTAATTGAAAAAAGGCTTTTTGGGCCATAGTGGTATTTGAACAGTTCCTATTTTTTTTTTTTAAAGGAAGCTTCAAATGCAGTGGAGCAGGAACTGCGCAGAGAAGTTGAAGACCTGAAGCTTCGTCTGCAGATGGCTGCTGACCATTACAAGGAAAAATTCAAAGAATGTCAAAAACTTCAAAAACAAGTAAACAAGTTTACAGAACAGGCAGTAAGTAGAATGGGATAGATTGCACTTGCTTTTTTGGTAACATTTCAACAACGATTTAATTTCCTTCCATGAAAACTAATGCTTTTAAAAAGGATTAAAATGTGTAGTAAGCAATGAGTCTACCATTTTCTTTCACAAACCTGAATTACTTCTGTGATTCTTTTTAGATAGTTGTCCAAACCAAGCACAGAATTTGTAGTAGCTGGTGTTATGTAGAAGCCTCATAGAGTTTGGATGAACCTATAAGCATTACACTGTTCAAGGAAAAATTTTGAAACTGAAGCTGGGAAAATCCATAATTACTGCCTCTATCCAGTACCACCACAAAAAAGCCCAACAAAAAACCCTAAGCCCAAAGGCGGGGGATATAGAGAACTTAAGTAGGATGTAAAAGCAAAGTGAGGAAGAAGTTTCCACAACACAGTGTGGAGTTGTATTCCATATGGGTTTTGTAATCTTACCACTCTTCCAAGATCTGTTTCATAAAAAAATGCATCTTTTTCAATGATGATACAAGTCTTAGGTCACCTAGTAACTGAACCTGTTAGCCAGTTTCAAACAGATTTGAGAGCAGAATTCTTCAGAATTTTGTAAAAATTAGAGTTGGAGAGGAGCTCAAAGAGGGAAAAGGCCTATGTGCGATGGCAAGATGTGCAAATATGAATTCTTAAGAAAACCAGACTTAAGTATTTCTCGTATCCACAGAACATTGCATTAAACAGTCATCTTCTCATCCAGAAGGTCAGTGGTGAATGAGGTGTCATATCAGAACATCTATGGCTTTTCCTTAAAAATCTTCCACGTCTTTGGCAATGTTGTACATCTCACAGCAAACACCAGATTTCATTGCCTTCACTCCAGAAGTCCAGCAGACATTCCTGATACAGACTCTTATTTTTCTAATGGAGTATTAGAATTAAGTTAATGAATTTAAATATAAGTGATTCTCTGGAAAATGAGATTTTTCGAATAAATTGCTTAGAGATTACTCTTTTAGGGAAAAAGACCTTCATCAAGTAAGATGATAAAAATCATAGTCTGAAGCAATTTCAGTGTTAGTAGAATTAAATGTTTTTGCTTATTTATTATTACCTACTGTTTAAATGAGTGGTTCTGTCTAGTCCAATTTTGGAGCAAATGATAGTGCAAGATACATTATTTTGTGCTTTGGCTTTCATTTAATCAAGTACCAAAACAAAATTTCTTTTCACAAAGAAAACTGCAGGGCATCAACAGAAACTGACAGATGCGTCTAACATTGAGACAGCTACTGCCGTCCTTACAGACAAAAAGTTGTCTGCATCTCCAGGTATCAACAACTTAAATTTTGTCTGTCTTTATAAGCCTGAAAGTGTTGTGTATGTGAAGTAGTCACTAATAGTATTTATAGTATAAAGTAGGTGGACTTGTTCTGTTTAATTAAAGCATTAATTAGAGATGTGAAAATTGATCTAAGTATTTTGTCTCTTACCAAGTGGTAGCATTCATAAATAAGTTCATGTACCAGTTTAGTTGCTATTTACTAATGTCAGTAGAACTGAACTCTTGAATTTCTGCTTTATGGTTAACAGAGGCGGTCTTGCCAAGCTAATTAACAGTTTATTACGAAAAAAATCTTACTCAAATTTTCAATTTGAGTATAATAGCACAGTAATTTTGCAGCCATGTTATGATGACTATCCACTATAACATTCTACTGTAAAATCAAATCTGCTGAAAAGTTCTGATTATGTGGTGGCAAGGTCAAGTCAACTGACTATTTTCATGAATTATAGGCAGTAGTGGTTTATTAGAAAAATGTTTATAATTATTATGAACTAATAAGTCATTGCAAAAATAATACTCTAAAACTTCAATATGTAATAGGTTTAAACTAAAGAAGAAATCCTTCATTATGAGGCTGGTGAGGCATCAGAACAGGCTTCCCAAAGGAGTTGTGAATGCCCCATACCGTGAGGTGTTCAAGGCCAGGTTGCATGGAGCTCTGAGCAGCCTAGTCTAGTGGAAGGTGTCTGTGCCCATGGCACGGGGGTTGGAGCTAGAGGATCCAATCTTTAAGGTCCCTTCCAACCCAACCCATTCTGTGATTTTTTTTTTTAAATTCAGTTTGAATTGATAAATGCTCATAAATGCTAAAATAGTTTTTTCTGTGTTTTTTTTATAATTCTTGTTGTCTGTAAAGACCATAGGGTGTAATTTCTGTCGGTTTCCTCCTGTCTATGGTAAATACAAATGTTTCTTAAAACATACAGTCCCAGCAAGCTCAGTGATAGAGTGCAATGAAGTAGTTTGCTGAGGAACTTCATGTTTTTATGTAAGAACAGAATATTTAGAATGATAGTGTACATATTCTGGTGTTTACTTTGTTTTCTTTCTTGGGAGAGTACTACCTGCATGTGTATTGATGTTCATCTTCAGCGTGTGGCAGAACTGAACACAGATGTGCCGGTACGGTTGCTGGTCTTACATAGCACATGATGCTGATTGCTTCTGGTTTGGATAACATGGAGCACTCTGTTTTTGATGCACTCTCAAATCTGGGCTGTCATCTCTCTTATACAAACTTTGTTTATGGAACAAAAAGAATCAATGTTCTTGTTTTTTCTTCAATGTTCACAGTTAGCCCCATTTCATCTGACATAGTTTCGGAAACCATGGTAAAGGAGCAAGTGCGTGAAATGAATAAAGAGATTGCTGAGAAAACAGAGAAGTATAAGAAATGCAAGCAAATGTTGGCAGTAAGTAAACAGCTGCTTTGGAAAGCTGAACAAAAAGCTGTAGGTGCTAAGCCTTAAAACCACAAGGCCTACCCAGCTGAGTTGCCTTCCTTTTTTGTGTGATACATTGTGATTGTGGTAGAAATCCTAACATTAGAAAACATTTTTGAACGCTCAGCTCTTGACTATGTATGATTTTAGAGGGTCCAGACAAGGAAGACCAAGTTACTGTAAAACAAATGTGCACATGCCTAAGGTTTTACATACTTTCTGTTCTTGTATTAAGTGTAATTGCTTTTATAAATCAAATACAGCAGGTTGCCAGCTGATGTTTGGAACAAGTGTGGTAGTGTTGATCTGATACACCATGCAACGCGTAGTAACTTTCCCTGTCTGCCTGTCATGGCTTTTACAGTGCTTTCACACCCGAGTGGGTGCTGCCAGCTAGCTTGGGCTCAGTCACACATAAAGGCATTTATTTGGTTGTCTCAACCAAAGTTGGCACTGGTAGTGTTGTAGCTACAATAGTAATAATCTTTAAATATTAGTACTTGTCAGTCATAACTCGATTTTCAGTTAACCAGTTTGGATGTGTGTATGATGATGCAGTATTGCATCTGTGGCACTGGTGAAAAGTTGACAACAGTTTAAGAAATTCTTTCTGAGTGTTGTCTTGTCTGTTTTCATTTTGTTTCTTTAACTTATCACAATGACATTATTCTATTTTAATAGTTTTTCCAGGATGTAATAAATGTCCTGTAATTCTGCTCATAACCCTGTACAGGGAGAGCCTGCATTGGCTTCTGCTGGCTGTTTATTCCATAGTGATTTTTTAAGAAAGCTTTGCCTTTGACCTTCTGGATGAAAGATACTTAGGTTGTAAAAGTCACTTGAGGACAAGTTTTGTATTGAAGTGAGATACTTGAAAGAATAATCATGGTTAGTAGTATTAGGGTACAAAGAAACTTGAAACTGTAAAACTGAAGAAGAATATCAGCTTGTTGAAAATTCAAGGAAAGAAATGCCTATTGAACATCATTTATGCAGTGTTCTGTGGTCTTGACCTCCTCAGAGTCTTGGTTCAGGCTTGGAGAAGCCATTTGTAAATGATCTCGTTTTAAAAGCAAGGAGTTAACACAGTGACGTTGTTGGGGGTGGGAGGGAAAATCTCTTAAGATTGTAAATATTTCATGCCATGGTATAATCTGCTTTAGGATGAGAAGATGAAATGCAGTGTTTATGCTGATGAACTAGCTAAACTGGAGCTGAAGTGGAAAGAACAAGTGAAAATCAACGAGGGTATAAAATTACAGCTGGCAGCAATGGAGGATCAGTACAAAGTAAGTTACAGGTTTTGTTTATGACAATGACCGGTTACCTGTTCTTGACATGGTTGCTTATTTCTGATGGTTCAAGTAATGAAGAGCTTTAATAGGGGAAGCGCTCTTAAGTACATTTTTGCTGTAGATAGAAATTCTGCACTCGAAGAAACAATACAGTCTTGTAATGCTTCTTTTAAAGTAAGAGAGGTGTGCTAAGATCTACTACCAGCTGGCTGTCAGTCTTTTAATACTGTAGATTTAGACAAACCCCTAAATGACATAATCTTGTATTATGGGAAGAAAAGGGCAAGGGATTTCTAATTTCCTGCTGCTTACTGTAGTACTAACAGGAAGATTGATTGGTGTGTTTGTCTAAAAACTTCATATTGGATATTGCATTACCCAGTGTAGTAATGTCTAATGCATTTTATATGAAGTCAGTAGAGAGAGAGGAGCGAGCCATTGTTTTTAAAATCTTTGAGAATTTAATTTGGAGAACCTCAGGTATAGTCTTGGTAGAGTGATGTAACGCATTCACCAGAAAGTCAAGCGTAATGAGCCCCTTTAGCTTACAAGGGGCCTTAATCTTTGAGGTTATGTGATAGTAATGCTTATGTTGAATTAGCTTCTTAGGTCAATAGGGATGAGATAAGAGCAACAAATGTCCATGAGACTAGCTTTTCTGCTGGTTCTCAATCTAATGGTGGTAATGCAGTTCACTCTGTTGCCTGTTTTTGCCCATTGTGATGAAAAACAATTAAACTGAACTGTGACTGTATTGGTTCTACTGGGAACCCCTTTTTATTAGTAATTACAGCACTTTTTCTGTATAAAATCCTGAACTACTCTGCAGTTTATTTTAGCACTCTATAGGCCATCTTTTTCCGACACTTTCCGCAGCTCTACTTTCAATTTTATAAAATGCATGACTCTTTCCATTTTATTTTATTTTACTAATTACCAGTGATCAGTTGCCATGCACAATTTAATGTGAAATAAGTTAAACTTCTCAACAGCAGGTGTAATAAATAATTGGTTCCACAATTGAAAGCATTTTGATGGCAATTAAAAAATTACTATCATTCAGGAGGGTGCAGGTGGTAGAGAAAAAGTGAGTTTTTCTTCCCAGTCAGGAAATTTTGCTCCATTGACCTAAACTAGGAGAAGGAATTTCAGAATTGAAAAAAAAATGATAAGCAGTTATGCCAAGCATTGAGCTTAGATATTAGAAAAACTGGGGAAGAAGCAGTCTGTAGAGGAACCAGAATAGAAATAAAATAGTCCTTTGGAGAGAGAGATTATTTAAATAATATTTTTGAAGCCAGGAAGAATTGTGTATTGTGTCAGTTGCACCTCCTCCCAGAGCACCCAATAGTAGGTGTAGAGGGTGTTTTACAAACAAGGTAGATGTTTGTGAAACAAATTTAGTGTCTTTGAGACAAGAGTAGCTTTTAGTTCTCTCATGTTCTGTGGTGGGTCATAAACAATGCCAGCAGATTTCTTCAAAAATAATGAAATGAGGCTTGCAAACCTTCATTTATGTCTGGGCAGTGGTGCCCCTCCTGCCATTGGGGGCACTGATACTACTCCTCATTTCTAACATAAAATTTTATCATTCCACAACTGTTTATTGAAAACTGGCAAGAAAAGGCTGCTAGTGTACTGCTGTTGTCCAGCAGATAAAACTTGGTGAGAATTGTTGGGTTGGATTTGTAGTAGCACTGCATGTTGCATGTAACTGTAGTAGACAAAACTATTTTCATCTGAAAGATTAACTTAATCAGGGAACTTTGTTTTCACAATTTGACATGCAGGGAAATAGTTTCCATTCACTAATACAAGATTCTTAATCTTCTTTTCATATAGATTCAACTGGCAGAAAAAGAGAGACGAATAAAGGACCTGGCATCACAGTTGGAACTCTTTACCAGTGAGAAGGTATTGTCAAACATTCTGGAATATTAATACTAATGTAGGAGTACCTCTGAGGTACTATATGGCAATTCATCAAAGCTAGGTTTTACTGAAGAGTGAAGTAATAAAATGTCTTTATTACATTCAGATAGTGTTGCATGGTATTGTGCAAAGTTAGGATTTTTCTTTGAAACTTTATTTGATTACTTTACAATTCCAGTATGAAGAGATACTTAGTAAAAACAGGCATTTTAATACTGATAAACTGAAATAAAACTAAACTTTCAGATTAAGCTAGTTAATTTTTTTGGTAAAATTCTCAATTGTCAAGTAGTTGGCATTTCATTTATCTTCTTTTTAAACCAAGGATATAATTTTTAATAGATCTCTTGTGTTTTTCTAGTTCAAAAAAAATCAAAGTAAAATTAGAGTTTTGGTGAGGCTAGTTTAGGTGGAGGGAGTAATTTTAAACACCACACATAAGAACAACAATTGTAATAATAATAATGTATGAAGCTTATAAAAGCTTGGAACTTTGTCTACCAGATTTATAGATATTTACATTACAAAGAAGAATCCAAGTGCCTTGCTAGACTGGAACCACGATTTAAAAGTTTAAGCTTGGGACAGTAACAGCTTTTCAATTTATACTCATTATCAGTGTTTGTTTATAAATGTCACCAAGCATAGCTTGCTAAAAATGTTCATTTGCTGTCTCTTCAAAACTGTAAAATCACTTTGTTTCTATTTTATTTACATACTTAGATAGCCTTTGATATTTTTGTAGGTTTTTTTTTTTTTAATAAGTCAGTCTCTGCTCTAGCTATCCAACTTCTGGCTAAGGCTATTTTGCAGCACCTTTTTACCCTCAGGTTTATTTACATTCTGTTTTAATTGTATGCAATACAAAAATTAAAGTAGTGATGCTACTGTCTCTAGTTTTAAACTGCTTCTGTATTGCAGAAGAAATCAGTTTTGAAAAGGAGAATCTTAATTTCATTGCTAATTAATTGTTCCTGCTTTGTATTGAGTAAAGATGAATTACTTAGATTTTACACACTCACTAAAACATGCAATCCTAGCTTTTTAATCCTACCTGTTTTAATCACATCTTCCTTTCAGTTTATAAATCTAAAGTAACACTGGCATAGCTTTATACTGTATCTAGAGGAGGGATGCCATCCACTACATGAGGTCTTTCTGCATTTGAGTAGTGTTTTGTTTTCAGAGTAGTTACTGATATTTGACTTTTGCATTTTTCTGTTCAAGAGGTTGGTCTGAAGTTCACCTGTTTGCAAGAAAAAAGATACTGAATTGTTCCTTTTGGTAGCAGACTTTTAATTTCTTACAGAGTTGAATTGGTAATCGAAGCTTTGGTTTTAAGTTTCAATTTAAAGTCTTTTGGGGAAAAGACATACTTCGGTCTTTGAGGGTTTTATTAACATCGGCAAATACTGAACGTGAACCCAGAGAACCCAGAAGAAAATACTAATCAGAAAGAACATTACTGGAAATCATGTCTCTTTAACAGTCCCTGGTTTTTAATTATTGTTTTCATATTTACATTTCACAATTTTTTGCTTGGTTCTGGATTGAAATGGCGTATGCCTTTTGATATTCTTGGCATACTGCTCTCTATCCCTTAACCCACTTTGTTGAATGGAATGATGAGAAAGATTTTTGTTGGGATTGAATTACAGATGATGCATTGACCACACTTCAGTCACTTTAATTAGTGTCTTTTAACATATATACTGGCTTAGAGTTTTAATGGTTTTTAAGTTATAAAACCCCTTTATAGTTTGTTATTACTATCATATGTATGGCTTATATGCAAGAATCTAGAATTTTAAGTATATTAATTTTTTGAAGAGTTTTGTTTGAACATTTCTGATACAAATATTTGCTGCTAAATATCAAAAGGGATCCAGTGCAATGTACTTACTAGTTCTCTGTCTGCCACTCATGAATTCATATGGAATTGTGTCAAGTATGTACCCAGATGTGCTCCACATACTAAAATGCTACAGTCTTGAATGGTATGGTGTGATATGAAAAAAAGAATTATATTATTTTTAATTGTAAAAATTTTTCTCGCTGTATTATCTTTAGTTGTTATTGTTAATCTACCCATTTTTACTGATTGAGCTAACTTTTCTTCATTGTAAAAAATGCAGATACTAGAAAAACATGACAGTTCTGTTTATGCAATTAGAACTGACAACAAACCAAGAAAAAATAGTATCTCTTTAAAATATCTTCTTTGTATTTTCTTCATTGACTGTTTTTGTATTTTGGTATACTTGGCATAAGATCAAAATGAAAAGACAGTAGGAAGGTTAGCAATTTTTTCTTTTAAAAACGTATTTCTTAAACATTTCAAATTTTGCTAGGACTCCATAGGTTAATTACATTTTGAACTCTGCATAATTTAGGAACTTGGCAGGACATCAGGAGATCAAGCTGGAAGGATGATGGAAGGACAGACTTCACAGCAGACATTACATTTTCGCAACCCATATTCAGAGGAAAATGGACCAGTTCCTGCAGTGCCAAGTAGACTACCAGTATTGCAATATGGAAACCCTTATGCAATTCAGGAAAGAAGAGGTAAATAAATCCCCCCCCCATGTAATTTCTCCCTCGCTGTTTCAAAAGCAATGCCTCATTTAATGCAGGTTAAGTACCAACAGTCTTCAGACGGGTTTACAGAGCCTTTTCTGAGTGACGAACATCAGTAAAGGGCTTTTATTTTATGATGAGAATTAGTAAGGTAAACAAAGTTTTAAACACTGTGGAGGAAGCTGATTCTCTCCTATTGTTTTATATTATCTAAACCAAAAATGTGTTTAACTCTTGATTTTTAAAGGTAGGGTAGCACATCTGTAATCTCAAAATACAAACTGCTGAACGAAGATGTCCTAATTAATTTTTCTTCAGATGGAGCAGATGGCGCTTTTAATCCTGATGAGATCCAAAGACCACCTGTTAGAAGTTCCTTTTGGGAGCTAGAAGATGATGTTGTGTGCAGCCAGCCTTCACGCAATCTCAGTCGGCCTGATGGTTTAGAAGATCCTGAGGATAGCAATGCAAGTTCTCTTTTTTATTATTTATTTTCTTTGATATGTTTACTGATGAGTTACCAAGAGTTTCACATAGGTTTTCCCTATCTGATTTATTGTTACATACATTTGCAATTGATTTTTCTTTTCCCTGAAAAAGCTTTTTGGTGAATTTTTCTTGCTTTGAAGGAGAAAACTCTGCACATCTATTGATGTTAATATACTCTCCTAATCTCTTGAGTTACTGACAGCTTGTTTTGGTATTAGGATAGTAGCTTCTTAATCTTTTTAAGTATTAAAGTAAAAAAAAGCCAAGTAATCTCAACTCACGATTTTCCTCTCCTGTGTGGTAGAATGAGAGCTCAAAATGTAGCCACATCTCACTCCTTTTATGATAGGAATGTAGGAACTGAAGTGGAACAGAACAAACAAGAACGTAAAGGATTCAGATACCAGTATTTTCAGTTAAATGCTAACTGTAAATTGGTATCCTACTAGATACATCATTCTAATCTATTAATCATTTGTTCTGTCTTCTGCAAATCTGCATTTATTAATTCCCATTTTGAATGATTTTTGCTGATTAAACTGAAAGGGATACAATTCCACTGGTTTTTTTTTTTTAGGGCTTTGTGTGTTTCAAGTTTCTGGTTAGCTTTTCTTTTTAGTACAGTTAACTTGCACATTCTGGTATAAAAAGTCGGCTTCTGTAATAAATTGGACTGTATGTCTTCATTTGAACAGCAACAGACCTATTACTCTTTCTTATTCCAAGTACTCTTGCACCTTCAAAAATATTAAACAAGAAATACCTTTCCGTAAAGTATTGTGCTCTTTGCAAGTACAGTGGTATCATGACCTGTTTCTCATTTAGTCTAGTTTGCCACATTTAATTGCTATTAACCTTTGCAGAAACTGATCAGTGTTCAGACAGGCATGATTTTAGCCCTAGTGCTCAGCACCTATAATGGAGAAAAATGTATTTCTCCCTCCTACCTTTTGCTCTCAATGTCCATTACTGTGAATAATTAGAAAAACTGTCACAGCTTTTGCAGCCTGTTCCAAGATCTCGAATGTGAGCTTAATGCTGTCCCCACCTTTACTTCACGTTTTGCATATTTAATCTGATCATTCTTGACGTAGCTATTACATCTGACAAGCTCTTCTCTTCTTTAGTCATCTGCTGCAGTTTAATTAGCAGGGTGTTCTCTCTGATCTATGTGCTTTGCCCTCTTGCAAACCCAAGAGAAACAGTGCTAGAGTCTTGTGCTCGTTTGCAGACACAGCTTGGATTTTTGTAATGAGGTGGAATATAACAGGCTTAAATAAAGTTCAGCTTGAGAAAAGGCGCCTTTAAATCAAATAACTCGTATCTTTATTTTTTATTTGCAATTGAGAATCAGTTGCTTGCTCCTCACACAAATAGACTCCATGTATAGTGTACAAATTTATATGGAAATGAGAAGCTGCAGGAATCTTTCTAGGGAGACTTAGTAATATGGCAAAGATAAAACAATTCTGAGGCAGGATGTAAATAAATGACCAGGGAAAACTTCCACATATGTAGGTGATTCATTATAAAGAAGAGTCTGTTGTTTGTGCGGAAGAAACAGCAAATACAAAATGATGAATAGGAAGAGATTACCATTTCTTGGACTGTTTTTAAAATAAGCTGTTTGAGATGTAGTTCTCGGCATTTTTTCAACCAGCAGGATGCAGAGCTTTTTGCTGGAGGAGGATTCCCTCCCAGAAGAAAAGAATTGGTAGGCTTGCTGCTTTGTTTAAAATACTACTGTTGTACGGACTTCTTCTGTCCTCCTGTCCACATTCCTATTATTACACATTATATTAGTTAAGGAAATTAAGGGTGTGGTATTCACTTCCACCACTTCATGGCTGTTTTGGTAGTGGTTTACCTATGATGATGAACATGTCCCTTGTATTTATCTAAGGTAACATCTTTTAGCCGTGAAGAGGTGGAAGTGACTGCCACACCCTTAATTTCTTAAACTAATGTAACAAAAGATATTCAAATCCCTCAGAATCTTTTGTGCTGTTGTGTTCCAATTTGGTTTCTCCCAAAACTTGGTTCCTTAGAAATGGGCGCTTCCATGTGTTTAGTTGACATAAAAACCCCTCAGTTTTGTATGACTGGGAAGACTTTATAGGATTCTTGTACCTTTGACTTTAGGAACTCTTAGGCCAATTAAACAGTGATTTCTGAGAGGGATAAACTGGTCTGTGTTAACAGTGGGAGCTGAGTATGTGCACAGTGGTGATTTTGTGTGGAGTGGCTGACTTGCCACAAGTTCCTGCCATCATCTACTCAACACTAACTTTCCATTTGCTCATGCTGCTGTAATTGACCAAAATGGAATCATTGGAAGCAAAGAATTCCTAGCAGTAAGGGAGAGATCCATAAACAAAACATATATATTTTTTAATATATATATAATACTAAAGTATGAGTTTTAGCAATGTAGTCCTGATTACAGTTGGCAGCAAGCCCAGAATAACTATCCCGAGACTATTAAACAATATTTTAGTCACAGTAAATTTGTGGAGGATGGAGAATATAACTCTTGGTAACTGAGCACCAGGTCAGGATATTTTTTCAGATGGCTCCAAAATGGCCTTTCTTCTAAGAAAAACCCCCACAATGCATTATTAGCCTGATCTGACCCTGGCAGCCAATTAGTATCTTTTGTACAGGGAGGACATAAAAGGAGCAGTTGGTATCCAGGTATCTCTTGAGAGAGCAGACTGCTTGCAGAGAGGTTGAGGCCTAGAGGAGTGAGTTTGATTTCACTCCTACAGCAGAGCTGAATCACAGAAATAAAATGTATGTGCCCTTCTTCCCAGTGTACCCACACTGCACGTCAGCCCTGTGTCCATTCTTGTGTTGTTTAAGGCCTAAGATGGGCATTGGTTCCTTACCTGCTGCATGTTAAAATCCTCTGTAGCACTTGGGGATGAGGCTGTTCAAGTCTGTGGTTTTGTACTGTGTCAAACAGCTTTCTAATTTCTGTTTGACAATCCTGGAATTGCTTACAGTTGTAATTTTGAAAGCAGTACTTGAGACAGAATTGCTTGGTTTCGGTACAACTAACCGAGTTGCATTTACGTATGACAGTTTTGTGTCTGGCTTTCCCTTCTTCCCCTAGTGGCAAACCCCCTTTTTTTACCATGCTTTAGTGTGTAATACTGTATTTATCTTTATGATTCGCTCAATCTGTGGAACTCATTGTGGCAGCTTTTTAAAGAGCCAGAGGTACAGTCCAGTGATAATAGTTAAGTCATGATGTTAAAGGCATCCTTTATAATTTATTCACCTAATTATTCAGGCTTCTGAGTTCAGGAGGCCTGGCACTTGTTATGCTACAGGGCCACGGTGCCAGCCTGTGGGTACATGGTACCAGTCTCTTTTCCTAAGAACCCGAGGCCGAGTACCCACTGTGTTACTTCACTGCAGAGCACTGTAGCGGTCTCAGACTAAGAATGTGCAGCCATGTCCATGTCCCTGGTCATCAGTCTGGACTGCAAGAAAGGTGGCCTTGGATCTACATGAAGGGTAGATTAAACTCTTTCTTTCTCAAGTTATGGGTGTGAGTGTTCATTGAAATAACTTGGATGACCCAGCCACACAGTCTCGAAGTAAACTGATGCCTTTGCTTTAAAATACAGCATAGGCAGAGCTACTGAGGTCTGGTGTCCCAGCAACTGTTGTCAAACTCTCGGTAAAGCAGCTTCACCTACCACCTCGTTTTGTCTTTTGAGCTGTCAGAGATGGTTCTTTTTACCAGGGGAGAGTGATAGGTGTTTAAATGTCAGGTTGAAAAGCATGTGTAACCTCATTTATATAAGAATAAAGAATGAATTGCTGGATGATACTGGGCACTAAGTGGCAGTGAACCAAGATGAGAACCATGTGAAACATGATGATCCATCCCCCCCCCCATAAAGTGGTCTGTTTTACATGGAACACTTAGGAGTTTTGTCCATCAGAAATGACAGAAATAGACAGCTGTCGGAGTCCAATACAATGGCACCTTCTCTGTTTTCCAGAGGTTCCGAGTTACCCCAGAGCACTGCGTGAGAATTTTTAGTTCTTGGTGACTGTATAGTGTGTACTGTAACTTGTAATTAGAATAGCTGGGAAGTCCTCTCAGATGAAGATAAAGTTCTCATGGTTCCTGTTTGACCATGCCTTGGTTACACAGTAATCTCTGTAACATCTCTGTGAGGTCAGCTCAACACAGAGACATTTGCATTCTTCTTGTGTGGGTCAGGCATCCCAAAAGGTTAAGAACTGATCTCTGTGACTTGGCCAAGAGCAAAAGTACACTGAAGAGACAGACGTTCTGTATCGCAACAGGGTAATATCAGTACATACTTAGTAGTGACATTCTTGTGCAGGGCCTGGGTCAGAAGCTGCTGTAAGGAACACACAGTATGAATTTCACAATTAAGGGAACTGGGCCACGAAAAAGCTGTAGCCGTAGGACATTCCAAAGGCTTTTACATGTGCTTGCCTTCTGTTGAAGAGAGTTCTTGCAGGGCAGCCATGTAGGACAGTGCAGATGTGCCTGTGCAGAGGAAAGCATCGTCCTCTTTTTCAGATGTTTCTCAAAAAGGAACAACGAGGAATGTTATGTTTGTATGTGGTGGATACTACGCTTGCCAGAAGCTGAAAGAGAGGGCAAAAGATGTAAACAATTTTATCTTACCAAGTGACCAGCAGTAAGCCAAATGCCTTTAAAAAAAAGGAGAGGGGTTATACCAAAGACATTAACTATAATTTAATTGTTTATTTGGCCAGTGTTTGTAGTGGAACTGTTTTACTGATGGAAGATGCACATTAATTTTCTTGGTTAAGTCTTGGTGTGCTTAGTCTGGTATTTAGCAAATTTGTTACGTTTTTGGCACTACACAAGCTGTACCATTGTAGCACAAGAATACTTTAAATAGTTTTTCTTTCTTAATACATCCATCCTATCTCTTTCATGACAAAAAGAACAACTGATGTTTTAAAACTCATATGCCCTTTTCATTGCTGGTGCAAACAAGTTAGACTGCAAGATTATGTTTGTTGCCAGCATCTGTCATAGCAGGCCCCCACTGCCTGCTTAATGGAAATGTTAAATGGTTGAAACTAAACAGGTGTTGTCAGAAGAAGAATACTGAGGAAATTTTCCCATCCTTCCCTGTTTCTGATAACCCTTCATAAAGTACATTAGCATCAAACTGAATTTTTTTTCCATATGCATTATGAGTTACCTGTATAAAACATCCAGTATGTGTGTTACATGTGCTCCTTCACACATCCTTTTTTGTAGATCAGTTAAATAATTCTTATCTCTTGCTTGTAAGGCATCTTTGAGGTAAAAAAGGAAAACAAGGTAGGAGTTTGAGTTTCAAAAGTTTTGGAATGTACCTGTATTTCTACCTTGAAATGACTCCATTTTGTGCTCTATTATCGAATTGCAGAATAGAGCGAAGATGCACAAAAGTAAAACTTGTGCTGCAGGAATCACAGAGTGAAGGTATATTTCATCTGGGTTCGTGTTTGGTAACAAAAATGCATATTGAGGAGAAAAAAAAGCTGTTTATAGGGGTTATTCTTTAAAATACTTTCTCTTTTCAACAGGATGATGACAACACTGTACCTTCTGCACCTGATCCTCCAAGTCTTCTCTTGCGTGAGCGGGGCACAGGTTTCTGCTTTGATTCCAGGTAGATGTTATCTTCTATTGATCTTTGAGGGCATGGAGAGGTTTCTGTAGAACTACTCAAGGGTGAGGGTGGAGGTGAAAAGCTACCAAGCATTTTCAATGAATGTTTGGTTTACAATTAACTGGCAGAGAATATGCCGTGAGACTGGGCAGGCTGTTCGTGCTATACCTTACATTGATGGAATTTGGACCATTTTTTTAGTAAATGAATGAATAACTTTTGTTTTTTTCCCCTCTCTTGCCAACCTAATTGTGAACCTAAGTTTAGAGCTTTTATAAAGTGTTATGTTTGCTAAGAGCAAGCATTTATGAGCAGAGAGAGTGGTTTCCCATGAAACTGTTTGGCCATTAAGGCATTCAATAGATTTGTATTCAGTGGTAGCTGGAATAAGGTCAAAATTATTTTGCTTTTAAAACGCCAAGTTATTTTGGAATTTGTGTGTAAAACTGCTCTGACTGTATCGAGTGCTTTGGCAAAAACATTTAAATGAACTGGATGCTACTTAGATACAAAGTCCACTCAAATTTAAGTTGGTAGTAAAGTTCTTAAAGTTGGTGGCGGCAGGACCCTGCTTTTAGTTTGCATTAACAGAGTAAATAGAAATAAACTGTTCCCTTTTTTCTTTCTCTCCACCTCCTCGTGAAGTTTTGATGTGTACAAGAAATGCCCTCTCTGTGATGTGATGTTTCCCCCGAACTACGACCAGAGCAAGTTTGAGGAGCACGTTGAGAGCCACTGGAAGGTGTGTCCCATGTGCAGCGAGCAGTTCCCGCCCGACTACAACCAGCAAGGCTTTGAGAGGCACGTCCAGACGCACTTTGATCAGAACGTATTGAATTTTGATTAAATACTTTGTTTTGCAGTGTAGCTTAAAACCCCACCACTCTGAGTAGTCCACCTCTGGAACAAAAGCAGTGCAGCTTTCTGTAACAGTGCAAACTTCTGATTAAAAGCTTATGTACTCTAAAGGGAGCCGTGGCTGTAAGCTGCTATGGGGTTATTCTCTCTCTCTGCCTAACATTGTACTAAGGAGACCCACAGCCCCCCACCTTGTTGTGTATGTAGCTATTTATTCCCCTACTTAGTGGAATTTCTTCCCCTACTTAGTGGAATGCCTAAGGACACAGGAATGACTGAGCCTCAGAAAAAACAAGACTGGCTTCATGGTGTTCTTCAGCTACATTTAAAAAAGGTCACAAAAACACCTGTGGTTTCTCTTAACCTTGATAACTGAGGCACAATTAAAAATGTAATAAGCAGGTGTTTCTCCTAGCAAATCCACATAGTTTTTCTCTGAGTAACACTTAAATTGGAAAGTTACATTACTTACCCTATGAAAATATAGTTTTTTAGTACATTTCTGAGATGTAGATGCATGTACTGTGAGATTCCAGGCTTGCAACAAAAGGAATGGCAAATACTTCAGTTTCACATCTAGAATGTTTGCCTTAAGGGGTAACGTTAAATGAAGTACGTTATACTTTAAGGCAGGGGTTTTGAGTTGAAAGAAACTGCTGTGCTTAAATGCCTAAAAGTAATTGTTTAAAAAAGTCATTGCCATTATGTTGCAGTTTTATTCAGTAGAAAGTATTGTTCTGTTTTCACAACAGTGGATTGTGTTCCTTTTGGCTTTTAAAACCTTTTGCGTTTTAACTTTATGTATTTCTTTCCAATAAGTAAAAACACGTGTGTATATCTAAACATTTTATATTTACTTTAACTGTATTAAGTAAATTTGCTTCCCACTTGTTGTACAGTAGTCTTGTTACATTAAAAGCAGAATTATTCATGGAGTCAGTGGTCTGTTTTTCCTGCTGCTCATTTTGAAATTAAATGGAGTGTTGACTTCACTTAGGAGTAAATGATGACTCAGCATTGTATGACAAACAAGGGGTTGCTCCTCACATCTATTTATGTTCTTTCTTTGAGAGGGAGACTCTAGGATTAAGGCTTGGAGTAGCTTCTGTTGTCTGCAGTTTGTTCCCTCATCACCATGTGCAATATCCAGTTAATGCAGGAGTTACTAAGAGCTGCATGATGTGGATGAATTGCAGTGTCCTGGGCAGCAGCAACTCATCAGTGCTCGTGTGCCACTTGCAGTCTAAGGATTTTTGTAACTGGGAACTTCATAGCAAGAGGTGGCCTGAGGTAAAGCATGGAAGTACTGAAAGCGCATTTTTTGTCAAGTTTCTTTTCTTACTGTAACTCATCAGCAGATGAAAACAGTTGGAACAGGCTCCAAGAGTTTGATGATACCAAAGTAAAATAAATAAAAGACTATACACAGCCCAAGAACTTAACTCTTTAGGTTAGCAATGAGAAAAGAGCAGTCTTTTTAGGTCAGAGGCAGTTTATTTTAAATGTGATTTGATTTACATTTATAAGCAGCTTTCCTGACAGGAATTCTTTAAGTTGCCTTCAGTTCTAAAACAAACCTCTGTCACTTTCAAACTTAAAGTACTTTGTCCCCAACAAAACATATGAAAATATAATTTAAAGCACACTTTTCACAGACACAGTACAATACATTCACTATACACAGTATAACAAAATAGTCCCATCTTTACCTGTTTAATAATACTGTCACAATGAATAGGTAAATAGAAACTGGAATTTCATTTTTATAGTTGAAAGGAATTTACATGCAACAATGACGTTTTACAACTGTTTAGCTGTTGAACGAACTCGCCCAGCCTGTAGTTCTTGCACTAGGAGCAGAGCCAAAAACCTGTTTGTTGGCCAGATCTGTTGCCAAAGCTGCAGAAGGTGGGAAGTGGCCACCTGGGGCCTTGTGTGTACCAGTAACTCTCATGTCTGGATCATCCTCTAAACCCAGCTGTCACGGTCACCTCTCTGGGCTCTCAGAGAGGGATGTTTCGCTTCACTTCGGCTGTTCTAAACACTTGCTCATTAGGATGATTCTTACGTGTTTTAATGAGACTTTTACTCTGCTGGAGAATAGGTAATTGTCATCCTTACAAAGTTTTCCTTTAAAGCTTTGGAGAAAAAAAATAGGGAAAGCTCATTCTTTCTTTATGTGAGCTTTCTTTTGCACTTAAAAGAACAGGAACCAAGCCAAGGCGATGACTGTGTTAACACTGGGAGTTCCTCCCTCACCCGTGCTGGGCAAAGCAGTGTTCAGGCCAGGGCTGGTGGGGAGTGCCCACCTCTGCTCCCGGCCAGCTGAACTCCAGGAATAGCACTTGTGAGAAGAATGCTCAAGGCAGGATGGCAAGCAACAAATGTTCAGGTATGGTCCAGACACGAAGCGCTCTCATGTTGGCTTTTAAGTCAGTCTCTGACCACCTGCTGCAAGAAGCACTTAATCTTCAATAAGGCTCAAATGTCATATTTCAGCAAAATTAATTGTAAAGCTAAACAGACACTTCCAAATCGAATGCAGTGACCTACAATGAGAAGCAAAAAATGCACAAAGAAAATCTCAAAACACAATGAATGTGAGGGAGAGGCGTTAGAACTCCCTCAGCACAACTAACGGACCTCCTTAAACCATGCGCTGAATTTCTCATTTTTATTTGCAACCGCAGCACATGCTCGTACAGTAGTTGCAAGAATTGGCAACACATAAAACATTAAATCTGTTGGCAATAGAGAACTACAAAGTGCTTCAAAACTTCATCTGAGATGAAGATAATTGTTTCTCACACACACATAAATTTGCACTTAAGTATTTCCAAGTGTCTTTCTAACAGATAGTTCAGGGGTAAATATTTAGTTGGACTGGGATATTGGTCCTCAAAAGTTTGATGGGCATGAACATAAAATGACATCTTGCACAGAGAAAAAAATGTAATTGCTAACACTAAAGTGATTGTTTACTAGTTCGAATGGCAAGATTTTCAGCATTTCAAGAGGGAGGAAAAAAAAAAGATTTGCAAGATAATATAAAATACAGCAAGCACACCTTTTTATGTATGTTATTTAAGTATGAAAATATTTTTAGCATATTATGTTAAACATTCTTTCTTATTTATATTTCCATTACCTAAAAGACTTGCTACTCCACTGATAACTCCGTTATGTAAGGCATGTTAACTATAGTTTGACGAGGGCGGTACTGTTTTGGTTTTGCACACACATTGACAGATGCATCGAAAGTCTTCATCACGTTACAATCTTGAAAGGATGTCAGTGCCAAGCTCTCCTCCTCGCGCTCCCGTCCCACACGTCAGCACAACTAAATACGCAACGTCCCCCTAGTTCCTTTTTTTGTTTTTTTTGGAGAAAAATGTTCTGAAGAACCTATAGCTTTTATAGCACCTTATCTCAAAGTAATGAAAATGGGTATGATGATAACATGTGCAAATGTACAAAATCATTAACTCTACAAAGATACATCATTCCAAAATTACAGAAAATTTTAAAGCATGCATTTTATTTTTTTAAAGGGTTGCTGAATGCTTCCCCTGAAAAAGGTGGCTGTTCTCAAAATCAGCAACTGCTGGTGAGGATTTCTTGGCACATTTGTGACCAGCATGTTATTGCTGCATCTTCCTGATGATCTCAGCAGACACGGGGGGATGGAAATTGATTGTGTGGTGCCGCAGGCCCTGAGCTGTCTTGTAACTCTTTCCACAGCGACATTTGAATGGTTTGCGTACGCGGATTTGTGTTCTGTGGCCGTTCTTGGCGTGGTACTTGATACCGTTCACATTCTGTGAGGGAGAAGGGAAAATGTCAGTGCTCAGGTGGGCTGACCCAGGCTCTGCTTCCAGTTAAAAACTGAAAATAGATCAGTGTTAATGAGCAAGATCCTATAAACTGCCAGGAGCTCCTGCTGGGTGTTACACATGGGCTGTGCTCCCAAGGTACCAGGTGGGACAAGGAGAATAATCTGTGTGGGTCTCAAAACTCACCTACCTGGGTAATCCTGATTTTTATCTCCCAATGTACGTCACTTCCCAAAGAATACCATTTAATGGGCTCACACATGGTTACTCTTTCCGTCCTGACATCATTTTCATATAGCACTGACAAATCTTATTCAGAGGTTCATTTACAAGCAGACAAAGAACTGGCATGAAGACTCGGGTCACACCTCTTTAAAGAGCTGAGACTCCCCCCATGGTGGGTCTGTTCTGTTTTGTGTCATTGTTTCTAGATACGTCTTTAAGCTCCAGCAAATTCTGATCGTTGACACATTGCCTCCAAAGAATTAACTGCAGGGAATGCTTAACTCAAAGAGTTACACAGGACACTTAAAAAGTAATCCAGAGAAGCTGTCTTCAAAATAGCTATTGTTTGGGAATACTCCACAACTAAAACTGGAGAGCTGATCCCCGCTAGGGCAAAACCCAGCAACACAACACACACCCCGTTACACTGGCAGGGGCAGGAAACAGGCCACGCTTCTGCCACATCAACCAAAAACCTTACTAAACATAAATCAAAGTAATTCCCCTGTCTTCCTTTTCACGTATTTCTGACAAAAATGGAAGAAGCTGTTGTGATCTCAGCAGCTGTTGTGATACTGTTCTATGCAGTATACTGGAGTCTCTCATCTGCTCCCACTAAAAGAGCTTGGATTTTTGGATGAATAAGCAAAGGCATACTGTCTTTCATTTGAGCTTTTCCAAGGATGAAACCAAAGAATATAGCATTTGTGACAAAAAGAGACAGTTCCAAGGCTCTCCTGTGTTCTCTCTAAAGTTTCCAGATACATATCTCAGTATGTTTTTTTAAGATGAAAAAAAAAAAGAAGAAAAAGCTAAAAAGCTAAAATCAACTAACAGCCTGGATATTAAACAACCCACTCAATTAGGTCTTAGCGATTTTGTCTTTGCTGAACCACTGTCTGGTGTTACACATAATAGAAAGTCCCCTTGGCTCTTTAAACAACAGGTTTTATCAGTGTGCAGCTTACAGTAAGTGGAAGCTCCAGCTTGGAACTCACAGAAAAACAGTCTCAAATATCCACCCTGGAAAAGGGGAGCAAGACTGCAAGCAACTGCTCTGCCCACAGATTCATGCTCCTCTCCTCCAGAGCATCCAAGCACTGAATCCCCACCTGAAGTTGCAAATCCAGCCTCTGAATTGTCCTTTACACCCTTAAAAATGCTGGACAGCCCCTGCACAGCTGTCTCCTACGATGTGGGAGCTGAGAATCCCCCATTTCCAACACCAACCAGACACAGGAACACGAGCCATCAGGGCAGGGTTTGTCTGGGTGCAGAGCACTCAGAGGAGGCAGAAACCTGTACCACCACAACTCCAACACCACATCAAAGTTACACATCAGCCTCAAGAGCAGTCGAGTGAATTCTCTGCACGTAATATGAGATCCTGGGGCAGCTTTTGGATCATCTTGCACACAGTTTCAACCTCCACCACCCAGAGAACTGTTGAGGGGGCCAGGACTGCGACTGGATGGCACAAGGACTTCATAAGGCATCTGTCATCATCTGTGTACCTTTAAGGACCTGTGCCTTCAAGAGGAGAAAATCTGGAGGTGACCTGCTTTTGCCACTGCAGTGAAATTTTAAAAACAAGTCCTATTACCTATAATAACAGTATTTTCTTAAAAAAAACCTGCTCCTGTTTAAACTTTTAATTTTTCTAAGAAACCACTTCTAGTACTTTTGAGCAAATGTCAATTGCTACAGATGCCGTAAATCTGCAATCACAAATACCCTCACTATGCCATGCCAATGGTACACTTCTGATCCAGTTTTTTAATGATCCATCAGCCCCAGTACACCTCATGCTTTGGTGAAGGGGGTGAAAAGTATTTTCAGGCAGAAAAATTTGCGGACATGCTAAAGCAGAAACCTATGTGGGATGAATTGGGCCATGGAAGGTTTGAAAAACAGTAACCACGCAGAGCACGAGGAGCTTGTGCAACGTGAAATTTGACCTGCACCTCTGTCTAAAAGGAAACTGTTGTTAGAATTACAGTGACTCTTCAGCACTTTTTCCACTGCTGCAATGTAAACACTTTGTTGTACGTCTGGGCTGAGTTTGCTGAGGTACAGCAAAAGCCACAGCCAAACTCGTACATCACTTTTATTGCTCTGGTTACTTAGGTTGCTCACTATTTACTCTCACAGATGATTGAGGAAGAAGATGGCAGTAGAGAAGGGCACTCTAAAAATCTTGAACAGGAGGAAACAATTATTAACCTGGGACCAGATCAGGAGGCGATAGAGAAGTTTAGACTGGCACTACCTGGTTTGCACAGACACGAAGGCTCTTGCTGGGCAGGGCCTGTTTGGCACGGCAGGACTCACAAAGGCACTACGCTGCAGAGAACTTGCCAGCCCCACTTCAAGCAGGAAAAGACACCTCCAAAGTATGGTTTGAGAGATTTCTTGTTTCAGCCTTGGACATTCAAACATGTTTTTGTACTCTTGGCTCTTCATCCTGAAGTCTTCTTCATGGGTCCGGTTCCTCTGTCCAGTGTGCAAGCTCTGGCTTGCTCCTTTCTTTCAAGTAAATTCCCTTGTTTCCCTCTCACTTCAATATTCTCCTTCCCTAATCTCTGCAGGATCTCACCACTCCTAGGTCAGCCTTCTTGGGGGTTTGTGCCACCTGAAAGGACCCTCATCCTTTCACCTGCCAGACAGCTGAGCCCAGTGCCTCGGCAGCCTTGGAAGGTTTCACTTCTCCTCTTGCCCAAGGCCAAAGAAAAGTCATGGATATAAGCTACATTCTGTATGCACTGAATTCTATTATTCTTTTTATTACTAAATTTGCACAAACTAGAAAATTTAGGACAAATACTCTAGGGGGTTTTCTCTATGCTAGCATATATGCATTATTTGCGGGGTTTGTTGTATCTACTACGTCTCAAACTTTGGATGCTGCCTGAGTAACTTTATCTACATCTTATAAACATTTTCAATTTCCTTCTTCAGAGACCACTAGGGGGGTATTGAATAAAAGGAAAACTAATCAATACCTTCATAAATCCCCATTTTAGCTCCTATAGGTGGTATATTTTGCAAAACACATTAACTACTTGACAGCCATACACTTCTGGACAGAGCATCTAAATTTGGATGTAAATCCAAAGTCTGGTGATGGAAAAACAAGGATAATACCTTTGGGTTCCTTTGAATCACACAGATGATTTTCTAAAAATCAAATTTCAGGCATCAAAGATGAATCACAGGAAGAAAAAACTACCCATAAATGGAAAACTATAAAGTAATTATATATATAATTATATATATATGTAATAATATATAATAATATATATAT
>VZRR01004400.1:263937-288613 GCA_013398015.1 Oreocharis arfaki | reverse complement strand
TATATATATACGTAATAATATATAATAATATATATATATAATAATTATTTCTAGCTCAGTAAGCATAATTATAGAAGGAAGCAAACTTCAGAACTTTAAAGACTTGTGTTTAAAGCATCTAGACATCAGTGTGTTTCAGGTTCATTTAGATGTTTCTGACTATCCCACAGAGAAATTTACGTGTAATTTAAAGAAAAATATTTCCCCCAGGATCTGTGGCTTCTCAAGAAAATCTATGCCATATTATACAGAGTACCAATGCGTATTATAAGCAAACAATTTTTTTAAAAAAAGTTCCTGAAGAACAACGAAATGTTTATGACTATTTGCTCTGCCTATGGGAAAGCACCAGGAGACAGCAGCTGGGCAGGAGGCCAGCAGGGGCTTCTGATACACATCTGGGCTTGTGTATAAACATGCTCTCCTTACAGTTTCCATTGTCCGCCCCAGCCCATTCCTTGGGAGTATTTGTTGTACTCATTCTTGTCTTATTTACCTTTCCATAATGACTTTTCAGTGCAGAGGCCATCTCTTATCCTTGAACATTGTTTGCAAAAAGGTGCCCCATCCCTACTGGGTCCTTTAAGCAGTACTCTAATACAAATAAAATCTCTAAAAATACCATTCTGCTTCTCAAACTTACGTCACCTAAGGCCAGACAAAAGAAAACTGTGTATATCCTCCTTTCCTCCTCACTCCCTAAAGGAATGCATCCTTTCTCAGCCGTAAAGTGAGCCTGGCAGTTACTGTATGTGCATGTCTGTGTTCCTGTTTGGAGCACTATAATTGTTTTACAGTCCTGACTGTGATTATCCAGTACCCACCAGAAAATCCCAGGGCTTTGATCACAGGACTCCCTACCCAGACTCTGCAAATAATTCGTCAGACGAGTGGGTTAAGCAGAAGGAAGATAAAGAGGAAACAAGAAACACAGCTGACACAAAGCTAAAAGGAAGGAAACAAAGATAAAAATTCAAAAAAGAAAAAAAAATAGGCTGAAAATAAAAAAGGGAGGAAACAGAGCCCAGAGAAAAGAGAATGAGGTGAGGCAGAGTTTAAGGAAATGTGTTTTTCTATCAGGACTAAACAGAGGTGAGTCTCTTAGGAGAATACGGTACTTTTTATTTGCTGCTGCTCCCTGTCAGCCCCTCTAAGGGTCATTAATTTGTTCCCCCGCCCGGCTGCTCTACATTAATGGTGTACAAGATACCCCTTATAGACAGTCCTCATGCATTTGAGATGAAGGTAGTGAGATAGCAGAAGCAGGCAAAAACAGCTTGCTCATTTGGGCAATAAAAAGACAGAGGGCTGGCAGTCAAACAGAGAACAGACAGGATATAGCAAATTACAGGGTTCTCCTTCCAGCCTTTGCCATTAAGTGAATGTTTTCTGCAATGCATAGATGCCCTCTGGGCACATGACTTCTAACAATCACCATGGCTTGTTTGCTTCCTGAGCTAGGGATTAACTTTTTATACCATACCCTCAGTCTGGCACAGCTCCTACCACATGCAAGGAAAGTACTGATCTTCAAAAATGTGAGTATATCTGCAAAGCAATACTTGCAAGTAGTCCAAAACCATCTTTCCCTGTGCCCTGGACCTGGAGATGGTGTTCAGTTTTTCCTGTCACTGGAGAATAAACACTACATAGTTCAGGATAATCCCAGCAAAAAGACTTGTATGTCACTTAGAAAACAGCACATTGCTTTCCATGTTTTATGAAATAGTGTTGTCAGGGTTAAGTGGTCTGTTCAGGAACCTGAGTCTTGTGATTCACTGCTGTGGGAGCTGCCGCAGCATCACTGAAATAGATTTTCATCCACTACATGGTTTCATGCACAATTTCTCCATTCTTGCCACAACTGTTTTATCTCAAATGCTATCAGCCTTCCTATATTTCTGTTTCATACTTTTGTTCTCTTTTAAGCCCCTACTTATCAGTTATTTAAAGGCCAAGCCATAAAATACAACTAGTGAAAAACCAACCCAGCCACCATGGTTTTTCTAGTGTGTAGGGTCAGTGGCTGGATTTTCCAGTAGTTCACACAAAAACTTTAGAAAATGACTTAGAGGAAGTGTGCCAACATGCTACTTCCATTCCCAAATGTGGGTGCTTAGAGAATACCATACTGAAGTTCAAGATGTTCAACACAATTTCATCTGTCTCTGCACCGATGCACACAAAGCAACATTCCTGTAACATCCTGGCATGTTCTACATCAGCCTGCTCAAGGTTCCAGGTTAGAAATGCTTCACTCACATGAAGAGACAAAAATTTCTTGTGATGGAGAGCAATAAAAGAACAGGGTAGGGTGTGGGGGCCAGGGAATTGTTTCCCAGGGTGTCACGCAGAGGGATGCAAGCCCTGCACGTGGGGTCACTGACAGCTGTGCAGGCAGGTCACGGGAACCTGGACCCAGGACAGAATGATGCCAAAATTTCTCCAAGACTCTGCCTCCCCGAGGTGCATTCTGACTTGGAGATGTTAACCACTGCATTCCACACATCATCTTCGTCAGAAAATGCACCCTGGGCACCGTCTCACTAAAGAGGAAGCGGTATCTCTAGCAGTTAAGCAGAAGGAATTCTTCCTGGCACAGATGGACAGAAGCTTTTTATTTCACGTTTCTGAAAGGGACCCAAGAGGTTATTCTGCCTGTAGAACCTCCTGCATTCTGCAGTTAATTTGTCTGAATAACAGAAAGCTCGTTAAAATGCGTAAAGCAAGAGAGTTGCTATATGTAATCTCTCTTGACAGACAGACATCCCTTGTAAAACTGATAAACTTGGCTGTGTGCTTGAGAGGAAACAAGTGAATAAAATATTCTGCTAAAATATCACAAAAATAATTGTGAAAAGTCTACTAAATGAGAATACTGCAAACTGATTTTAGAGGCTTCCCCCACCACCTAACACCAGCAGGAAATGAGGTAGATCTGCACTACTACTTACCTTGTATCTTTTTTTACATCCAGGAACAGGACAGGCAAAAGGTTTCTCATCCCCTCCGTTCATGCACATTGAACTAAGGATAGCTTCAGAGCTGATAGCACTTTCTGTAGTCCAGGACTCATCACTGTCTGATTCTTCATAGTCTACTTCCTCCTCATCATATTCACTACCTAGAAAAGCAGGGTAGTCAGATAAAACAAGAATAAATAAGCGCACAGCAAGATAACTCATTCTGCATTTATTACATCAGCTACAATGACTTGTAATTTCCCCACTTTTGTCTTTTCTGGAAGACAGTTATTTTAAATTTTATAACCCTATCTTTCTTGTAGTTATTTATTCCTTCATAAAGACACCAGTGGTTCTTTTTCTAATAACCAGGACAGGCATTATTAATATATCTTCATAAACTGTTAACTGCATGGCACAGAAAGTTCAAAGGACTGATTTTAAAATGCAGTTTCATTGCTTTTCAAACACCAGGATTCTTCCGTCTTTCCCAGTGCCCGAACAGAAAATATGCTCCCTCCCCTCCTCCAATTAAAGCTAATTTTAAGGCATTTCTTTATGCAATACAATACTGAAGAGTGTAATTCTACAGATCATAAACAGTGTAAAATAATATGTTGACAAGTCCTAATGCATTTACTAGCCCTTTGGAATTAATAGGAATTATAGCACAACATTAATAAGAATTATATTGTAGCAATTATAGTTGTGAAATTCATTCCCTCAGGTGTGGGTATAAATTGCATTGTGTGGCTGCCCTGAACAGACCGCATTATGTTCCAGATATGCTACGACAGCCATTCTGAGCAGCTGGTGCTGAGTTTATTTATTATTTTTAATTGCAAGAACTATTAATGAAATCCTCTGAAGAAGTTAAATGTGAAACAAGAGAAATTAGAAAAGCAGAATTCCAACTGTAAAAATACAGTTGAAAAAAGAAAAGCAGGGGAGGGAAGAGCCACAGCTGATTAAAAAGAAAATATATGCACAGAGGGAGAGAGAGGGAAAGCTGAGGGAAACTTCTGTGGTGTCAGCAGGAGGTGGTGCTGTGTTTCCCCTCCCCTTTCTTCTTTCCCTTTCTCAGCTCTGCTAAATTTTATCCGTTCTGCTGAAAGACAATTTGGCTCCAAGTGCTGGAATAGCTCCCACTATTAAAGACAGTTATGTGACACTTGCACGGCTCTTCCCTCATGTGCCCTTTCAGTGCACGGCTCTGAGCAGCTCCACCCGCCGAGGGGAAAATGCAGACAGATGCCTCACGAAATGACCAGAATTCACAGGGAAAATCCATCCTGCAAAGTACAATGGGTTCTTAGGGGTGTTTCTGCTTCTGGTGAAACTCCACACTCATTGTCTCTTCGGACTCCCCCTTCCCCACCATTCCCAGTCAGACTGAGCACTGAGTAACAACACACGGCAGCTGGTAGCTGCCAGCACCCAGGGCTCCTGAGCTTCGGTCAGGACCGATGTCAGGCTGTCCACGTTTCCTTCCCGTGGCTCCCATCTGCACAGGGTGGTGTGCAGATGAGGACAGAGGGATGGTTTCCCACCAGCGACAACTGTCGACATGAGCGCACGCACGGGCCCTGCAGCACATCTGGAAAACTCTGCCCTGCTGACTGCGGCTCCTCATCCCACTCTGAATGAGCGAGAGCCAAAGAAAGCATTATTGACCTCTTAAAATATTTCTGAACTCTAGGAACAGTTAACCTAAAATGAAGTTAAGAGTTGTTATAGTTTAATTAACTAATAAAAAAATGGAGGCAAAACCACAACTCTGCTTCTACGATTTCCTGCCCTTGATTGTATCTTGATGGAAAAAATTCCTCAAGCTGTTCCTTTCAAACCTTTTAGCTCAGTGGGGTTTTTTTAAAGCAAATGAAACAGAAAACCCTATTGTAAATACACATATGCACTCCTAGGATGACAAAATATACAATTCTAAACACTGATACCAACAATTTCTGCTTTTATAATCAGGCCCCTTGTGAGCACCCTCACGAGCGTGTGATTTCTGCCCAAATAGGATTTTGTCCTCCCGAAGAAAACATCATTTGAGACTATGACATCTCTTAGGGACAGCACTCCTTTTAGTGATGATAAGGAGTGTGCTTTCATAAAACAACAATCAGTGCTCTTTAAAACTTAATATGATGTATAAAAGAAGAGATACACAGAACAGTGTGGAGAAGCCGCAGTCAGTACTCTTATGCATTTCCTTAGGTTTTCCTAAAGGGATTAAGGGGTGCCCTTTGAATTTTTCTAGTAACTTTGTACAGTAAGATCCAGTCCTGTAGAAATGTTTGTCTGTACTTTGCTCAAAGGTAGTCTCAGTGAAGGAGAGTGACAGAAGAGACCGAACTGTGTGTGTAAGCATGTCTGAGATCAGACCATCCTTATGGTTTTCTTTTCATTGGCTTACCTGAACAAAAATGCAAGATTTGGTCTAGCACGCTCAAAACAGTTCCTTAACCAGTATGAGCAAATGCTCCATTGTCTTAAGTTTTCAAATTCAGATGTCTCTACAGATTTTACAAATATAATGAGCTTTTTCATACGAATGACCCTATAAATATGTGTTTTTTCTTGCTCATAACAGTAATACTAATGGTGCCATATGACTTCATATGCAGCTGGAACTGAAGTCTATCACTGCTTTTATCTAACAGTGTCCTACTGAACTCAACTGCTTCTACTCTCTTAAAGAAAACCAAAAAACATTAGAAATCCCAAAATGTATTTAAAAGGATCTTAGTATAAGGAAAATGCAAAAAAATTTACTGCCTTGAAAAAAAATCATTAGCAATAAAAATTCAACCTGAAAATAATTATGTTGTTTCAGTTGTTATAGAAAAACAACACTGATTCAGTCATGCTTTTAACTGATTCTGCCTCAGAATTTAATTTCCTCAGTTGTCAGTGTCTAAGAGCAGCAACCCATGTGGTGCCTCGCTGCCTGCGTGCAACACATCAGAGAGGGGGGAAATAAAACAAGAGGGAAAACAAAAAGCACAACGCGCAGGTTGGCGCTGCCATTATAAACAGCCCCTGGATGAGGTATTTTAATTAAGTGGTGCAGGGCTGAGCACGGTGGCTTTGCGAGGCCGCTCCCAGCCGGAGCAGGAGGCGCTGGCCCTGGGCTCCACGTCAGGTGTACAAACTGCAACCCGAGCCGGCGCTGCCCCGGCTCCTCGGGCAGCGTTCCCGGGGACCAGCAGTGCGCCAAGGGGAAGTGCATGGCAGCGCACTTTGATCAAGATAGACTTAGTTAATTGCTTGCTTTTTTTAAAAAAAAAAAAACAAAAAAACCAACTTGATTGGTGTTTCACAGTTATACCTGTAAATATTTACTTTTTTAAAGGAAAAAAAGAAAAGTGCCTTTGCATCTAACCTATGACCTGTTCCAGGGTGTAACAGCTGCGTGACTTGGGGCACGCTGCCCTTTGGGCACTGAGCTGAGCTGTTCCTGTAGCACGTGTGCCCATGGCTTTACCCTTTCTCCTCACGCTTGGAAAGCAGACTGAATGTTCCCCCCACAGGTATTCAAAGGAAAAATATCAGAATTAGGCTTCAGAAGTCTGAATAGCAAAACAAACCTCCCCCAAAACTCGACAACACACCGTTCTCTAAGACAAATCATCTAAATATCTGGCTGATAGAAAAGCAATTGATTTCAGCATGTACACTGTACAAATACACAATACTATTACCATAACTAAATACTAGAGTTCTACCATAGCAAAAAACCTGCTCTCTATCTCTCTCCTCTGGCAATGCTTTTTCTGAGGCTCCTTGTTAGCTCACTGCTCTTTAACATAACACCCAGCTTCATCATCTGGCTTTCATTCAGAGACCCTACACAGAGACCATTCAGAGACCCTACCCTTGGCCTAACCTAAACCACTACTTTCTTAAATCCATAACTCAGTAACATCTTCTTAATACTGCACCTGCCCTCGAATGCAATATTCCCTCAGTCCTGGCCCACAAAGCCACTTTCCCACTCCTCACTCCAGTGGCCTTGCCAAAAGACTCACTTCATCTGTGCTGCCCCCAGCAGAACAAAAAATGAAACAAAACAAAGGCAAGGGAAGAATGCTAGTTCAGCTGGTTTTTCTTCCCTGCAATTTTCCATGCTGAGCCAATGCCACTACTTCTCAACGGGGAGGTGGACTCCACTCGTCACAACTCACATAGGATGCCATACTGGAGCCAGATATCACATAAAATTACCCATTATGAGAAGCCACAAAACATACTGGGTCACAAAGAGTTCCAGCAAGTTATTTCTCTAGTCATTTTCACACTGCCTTTAAACAACCCATCACAAATGAAGAGGCTGTCAATATTACAGCCAAAAGTAAAGACATGCACGAAAAGGAATTATGATTACTGCCTGCAAGGTAAGAAGCTTTTGTTTGACAAAAAGCAAAGCTGACCATAAAGACTTGGTCTACCGCCAGTCAGTTTTGCCATCAGAATCAGTGAGAATGTCACTTAATCCTACAGCAAAGATCTCACCTCTTCAATGCCCATCTACTGCTTTTTCATTTTCCTGTAGATGAAGTCAGTAATTTGAAGAGCTCAGAAATGCTTTGCAGAGAGCTAATTCATTTGACATTCTGGAATAGACAACATCCCAGCTACACTGCTGAACATCTGGGACTTTATCTTTTATGTTTCTGGGGTTTATTCGGTATTCACATCACTGTAGCAAAGATAAATTCTGCCTTTTGCGAGAGTGAATTCATTCTATCGTGAGATTTACAGAGGATTTTTTCCCTGAACTTTGAATGAATCTTGGTTCAGGCAGGTGCACAGCGTTTGTTGTTACATCGCTTTTCAAATCTAAAGACTTCTCTGCTGTGCCTTTAAATATAAAAGACAAAGCTGATTAAAACCAGCACAAGTTGTGTGTGCCATTTTAATGTGTAAGGACCTATCTTGATCTCTGATCAAAAACATTATGAGTTCTTCCTTTCTCCTCCCATGAAGAAAACCAAACCCAAAACATCCTTGCCAATTATTTTTGTGACCAGAAAGCATACATTTAAGTATACAATGAATAACTATGAGCAAATAGCTTACTGCAGTGGGAACCAACATTGCTAGTGTCACTGAAAGTTCATGGTAATTCTAAGGATTTCTCATAAAAATTCAGCTTCACACTTTGTCCCGTGTGGGATTTGCAGTTTGTATTTCACAGAAACAGTTTTATGAGAGCACTTCTTATGTTAAGAACTTTGCATTCCCATATACTGCGACAGTTTCCTTGATAAAAAAAGTGAATTATTAATATTTCGTGAATTTTGGGTTAACACAAAAGCATATTTATGCATTTGTCAGACTTCTTCCCTCTGTACCCATGGATGCACACAGCCTCCTCCACACTTGCAAGCAGGGGCAGTGTTCCTACAGCTGATACTCATTGCTGATCTATAGACATATCAAGTAATTCAAAATTAAATATTCTTCCTTTATATAAAGAACGGGAAATAAATGCTAGGGGCAGTGAAATACAAATCAGTTAAATAACAGCTGCTATGCAAGTCTTTAGTCTAGAAGCTGTAGCAGGACTCTCTCAGAGAGAGATCGCTCTGAGATCTGGTACGCGTAGCAAAGTGCACTGGCTCTGTGAACTCCAGCAACAAATGTCAGACACTGGATCATCCAGCCTGACTAAGCCAGAGTCTTTGCTTGCTTGCTTGTTTTGGTGGGTGGTGGGAGAGGGGACTCAGAGGACAGAAAGCAGTTTTCAGCCTTCGTGAAAAGTCTGTTCAGATCAATTTCTTACATTTTCAAAGATACTTTTACCATTCATGTCCACAAAGACGATGTAGACACAACTGAAGAAAACCCAGAGAAGTTTAACAGAGCACTGTGCAGTGCTGCAGACACTGGCATTTTAGATAGCAAGTGCAATTCCAGTGTTGGATTAAGCACCTAAATACAGCAAGCACTAGGTTCACCTCAGTGAAGGCCGGAGCCTTTCTCCAGCACACGGGCACAAGCACACGCAGTTGAGTTTTCGCTCTTCTCCCAGTAAATATTTCTGATCCTCATTTCTGGGCGAGGAGAGGCAACTCTGTTCTCAAAGCCAACTGCATGCTTGGAACTTTGCTGTCACTGGCGGGAGCTGACTGAGATGGTTATGGTTTGGCAAACGGGCACTTGCCAGGGCTGGCAGAGGCCTCCATCCCTCTTCACGATCACAAGAGAGCCATCAAAATAGCAATTACGACTTATTGCTGCCTTGGGGGCGCAGGGTTGTCCCGCTGGCTGCTGCCAGCCCTGCACAGCGCGTCCTGCGGGCTCTGTGGGCTGTGGCCACCGCTGCCAGGCCGCTCCCTCCAGGAGCAGTCCCTCACCCTCCTTCAGCTGTCACCGCTGCCAGCATCCTCCTCCTTCCTGTGGCACTAGTCAGAGCAGGATCTGGCCAGAACAATGTCTTCTGGAGAAACCACCCTTCCTTTTCTCTTTTCCAGTCCTCCCCTAGCTCAGATCAAGTGTCAAGCGCTAAATAACGAGCTGTTAGGACGTATTACTGCCCAGAAGAACGAATCTTCTATTGTCTCTGGCTGAAGCAAGGCTCAGCTAATGAATAAGCACCGAGAGAATTTCAAAAATGTACCTTCTCATGTAATGATGTGAACATGGAGTCAAATACAAAGAACAGTATGGTTTTTATCATTATTTTTAGGCACAAGGCACTTAAAAGCACTAGAGAAAATAAGTTAGACAAAAAAAAAAACCTCAACAAAATCTTTTTTGTGTTTGTTTGCATCATTTGAAGACTAGCTTTCAGACCACACTTTCAGACCTCCACTGCTATACCAAAGGAGGGAACATTTAAGCAACTAAGGTTATGGGTAGGTGTTTCTGGACATCCTCTCCCCTCTCTCCAAGTCAAATGGCAACTGTAACTTGCACAGTCACAGACACAGTCTGAAAAGATCCATCCTGCAACTATTTTGGAGGGTGGTACTTCAAACAAGATGAACCCACACACAGTTACACACCCAGTCCACGGAGCACCCTGGGGTTTTAAATGAAATGGTAGATAGGTCAATTCCAACATTTTACACCAACTCCAGTTTTCATTTCAATGCTCTCAGTGTAAGCTCATGCTGAATTTTAAGTGACTGAAAATGTATCCCATTACAGGGTTTGAATTCACTTTGGGAAGCACGCAGACACTCCTACAGGTAAAACACAAACCTGAATACATTCTATTTTGGTATAGAATGATTTTGGGTGAGCTAACCTATATGGGAAATCACCCTAAAATGTTGGAGGTTAAGCTAAAATGGTAAAAGTACAAAATACACATGAAGTTTTTTATTTAAAGTGCTACAAGTATGACATTAGTGCTATATATTCTTATTCACTTTCAGCAAAATGGAGAACTATTTACACATGAGATCTGCTCTCCATTTTGGGTTACTAGAGAAACAGAACTAACACACTCAGGTTAAAAAAAAATAGCCCTCCAGAGCCAATACTGGGATTGGTGGAGCAGCTGGATTCTATCTGGCCTTAGGAGCAACTATGTGCCATTTTCTTTCTTGATATATCTGTATCTTGATACTGGTATAGCAAAGAACGGTCTTTAAAACTAAACCACTGTAAATCCCAATCCAAAGTTTATAAATCCACTTGCACACCTATATAAGCAGATATGTTACAACTTATTGAATGTATAAATGCAAATAAAACATACATGTAATAAGATAAATTAAAAAAAAAAAATTCCCCCACTTCCAATTACTTGTGGAACAGCAACTAATCACAAAAACATGCATGTAAAGAACTGATTCTGGAAAAAACAGTCAACTGATACCACGGCATGTGTTTTGTAGAGCAGGACTTTCTGAGAACGCTGCAGAGGTGCTAAAGCAAATTGTTATAATGTCACTGCACAATGTGCTGTTGAGGTTTTATGGTCACACTGCGCCAATAGTCTCGGGAAGTTATTTTGCATTCTTATATAAACTTTTTCCCCCAATCCTGTTTTCCACAAAAAAGGGCTTTCAATAATGTACAATCTTGTGTTTATGCACACTACAGGAAAAACACGATAAACCCAAGAACACAATCTCTGCTTTAAACATATTTTAAAACTAGATTTCTACAACTTCATGTAAACAAGAATAAGCTGTTAAACACTCACCAAAAAGGCGCATAACCTTCCTGTAATTAAATGGCAGTGTTTTACATGGCACTTTTAAAAAATCATGAAAATAAAAAAAGTAAATAAATAAATCAATCCAGCAGACCCCTCCCAACTTGAGGCTTAACCTGCAAATTAATGTAACAGTAATAAAACCTATGCCAGCTGGAATCCTTTCTTTCTCTGGCTTTGGCATGAGAAGCAAGAACAGGTATATGTTTGAAGAAAAACAAAGTAGGACATTTTCCACCTTTAGTCACAGGATGTTAATTGAACTCTGGCAAATGTTTAAAGATATTCTCAAAATGTTCAAGAAAGAATTAAAACCAGTTGGGGCTGAGAAAAAGAAACAATCCATCCTTCCTCCCCCCCTTCTCTCCCCTCAAACATCTGTTCCAAACTTATACTCCAAAAACCACAGCGAAGAACAGTCATAATTAATGTTATTTTGGCTTTTTAGTTGCTAGGCCTGCATTCCGAGGTTAGAAATACAAAAATACAAGTTCAGGGCACGATTACTGTACTTAAGGACTCTCCTGATGCATGTAACAAAAGAGCAGTTTTTCTTTTCTCTTCTTTACCCCTTTTTATAAAAAAAGAGAAGAAAAAATAGAAACGGTACCAGGAAACAGTTCCACGTTGAAGATAAAGGATTACAATAAAAAGTACCTACATAAATGAACTACACTTTATGAAGCTATGAAAATACATTTGAGACATGTTTTATACATGCTTTACAGCTGTACAAAAGCTATCCAGCCACTTACAACACAAGTCATAAAACTTCTAATGCACACAGTCCCTACCCACCCCGACTGCCGTGCCTTCGCCTCCACCGGCGTGCAAATCCAGCACGGATGCACCGAGCTATGACCAGGCTCCCACCCAAGGCACTGCTATCACTGTCAGGTAGCCTGCACCACACAAGCAGTGCTGCTAATTTCAGCAGAATCCAGCTGGGCAGGGATTTCCAAGATGCTCCTGGGCCTCCTTAGGCCCTCCTGTGTGAATGGGCTGCATCATGCATGTTAGCCACAGCTCAGCACATGGAGGACCAGGGTGTGGAGGAGCTGTGGAGGTGCAAGGCAACTCAGTGCCTTTCCAGCAGCTTTGGGCTGAGGAAATTTCATGTTTATGAGGCCCAAGAGGGTTACAAACCCCTGGCCAGCAACAAGGGAGGCAATGGCAGAATCTCCACTTCAATGCACTGGAGGGCGGGAGGACTGAATCTGTATGAAAATACACTGACCACTTCTCTCTGCCTGCTTTTGAAGCTCTGACCATCTAGAATCAAGAAACACCATTAGCATGATTTGAGAGCTAGCCCTAAGGCTCAGAATTACCAGTAAGGGCTAAAATGGCTATTGACTACTGAGCAAGAATCAAGGCTTTTGTCATTCTAACTACACAAAAAATCGACAGGAAAGATCTGATATGTTTCTTATTAATTCTACTTCATGTTTCTCAGAAAGAAATCCACCCAAGCATAAGAACACATAAGAATTCAGTGGGGAGTCATGTCTTCTCTCTCATTTTTGAAGACAAAGATTCTGATAAAACAAAACGTGCACTGTGCCTGTTATGCTGCCACAAATCTTTCTTTGAGGCTATCATTGTTTCAAACGTATCTTACCAGGTGTGAGTTGTTTCAGGTGACATATCACTGGGCTGAAATCAAAGTACTTTTCAAACTGCTATTTTCCATTGCTCCTTGGCTTCTTGTATCCTTTGACAACAGAGGCAGAAGTGCTCAAAAATCGTTGTGAATGGCACTGTCTGACTACATATGGAAAAACCATACAAGAGGAAGCTTATGCTAGCAAGGACGAAGCACCAACCTTCACCTTCAGCAAGAATTAGGGTGGTAGTCTTCCACCTGCCAGGCCACAAGCACTAAAAAGACAAGCGGTGCGAGCGGTCAGCAAATGTTTCGTGATTTTTAGCTCACTTGGAAATACACAAAAGCTACAAAGAACCCTGTTTTTCCCAAAATGTTACCTAATTTTGAGGATCTTGTACTGGCAAACATCGACTCATGATACACCATTTCCCCTGTGAAACAAACCTCTCTGGGTTAAAAGCCACTGAGTGTGAAGTGGTATGTTAGTCCTTGCTTTTTATTACTTCTGATTTGCTTTGGCCACAATGCAAGGAAAACTCAAACATTTGCTGAAGTTTCATCATCTTCAGCACACTGAAATGCTGCCTAAATGCACCTGTTTTTTTTCTGCTAAACCGTAACACTGCTGTCAGTGTGCAGACGCAGAGCAATTTTCTTCAATCCTCGAGGTACTACAGGGGTACAGAGAAATCCCACTTAATGTCACAGTGTAATATATATATTTTTTTTTATATAGATGTTTTTGTGTAAGTATATGTGTGCATATATACATACACACACAATTTAAATGAACACCTAAAAGCTCCATGTAGCCACTACTGTTTCTAACTTTGAGAAAAACAATTTTGTTTTCAGTTAGGAATTTTCAAGATAATTAGCAGATTACTTACAAAGCTAAATAGCAAATAAATAAATAAAAAAATCCTTCCAGCAATTGGCCCTTGCAGTATAAACACACAACCATGAATGCCATCATTGTTACCCAGAACCACTGAAGTAACTTTTTGAGTGTCACACTATTCCTATGTTAAACCAGTTATGCCACAAGCTGTGAAAGGCAGGCATAATGTGCTTTCTACAAAATACGGATTTTTTACACATTTGGAGTAAGAAATGGGTCTATGTGTAATGGGTGTGCTTGTACACAAAAATCCCTAGCCTATCACAAATTAACACAGAGATAATCTTTACTTTTAAGCTTATTGTACATTTTTTGTTCTTGACCCTGTTAAAAATGGTTTGCCAGGGTAGACTACTATGATGGGGATTATAAAACAGTTCCTGTGCTTGGAAGTACTTTAAATCTACAAGCCATGTTTCTGTTGCTGCTTTGTAGCTCAAACCCCAAAACTAGTGATGATTTTATGAGTTGCTATAGTCTAGACAACTCGGTTACTTTTCAATTAAATTGTTCCTTGGGGAGAGTACTGTGAAAATTCCCATACAATTAATTACAGGTATGTGCAATTAAAATACAATTCTACAGCACAGTAGCTTTACAATTGCCGGTGCAATTTATGTCTGTATCAAAAAAGAATGCTCTGAAGGGGCTGGGAAGATGAAGTACAACAAGCAGGAGATTACATGTAAGGCTACCTGTAGTGAATGAGATGAAATAAAAGGTAGTGTTAAATTTTCGTGTGGCTTTTCTTCTGGTAAGATTCAGAATTCTACTAGAAAGCACAAAATCTGACAACTGAGTTAATCTTCCCAGAACATATTTTTATAGCAAACTGGGCTCAACACATTTTTAGTGCCAAGTTAGAGCACATCAGAAAGTTAACAGAATTATAATGGAAATGCACCCATAAAGCATGAAAATGAAGAAAACCAGAAAATGCAGCAAAAAGCTGAAAGGAATCGTGATTTTTAAAAGTTGACATATATTTCCCCTCACATCACAGCCCCATTTTTCCCCCATCAGTTATCTTCATATTAGTCTTACTTTCCTCTATATATACTTAAAAATGCCTTTTTAACTTTGAAAGCAATTTAAATGGTTGAAGCACCACTTTCAAATAATAGAATTTTGTGAATGCAGTATAGGCCTTTTTGTACTTAGGCTGTAAGTTAGTTTAGGATGGAGTTAAACAAAGGACTAAGCAGGGGGCGTCATCATAGCACATGTCTTTATGAAAACCATATAAAAGATTAGTTCCAGGAGAATCTCCATAATTTTGCTCAGTCTTCCCAAGTTTACAGGATGAGCGGGAATACCAAACCTCTGAAAAATTAAGACACTCACAGGTCATGTCAGCTTGTCTTGCACAGCCCTGCAGAAATACTTTGGGATCTGCACCCCAAAGATACAGGACTGTAGTCATGGACTTGCAGCCCTGTACTCCCTGCAGCCCTAACCAACACTCCTCATTCACCTGGTCCACGTGCACTGAAAGAGATGGACTTTGAGGGGTCCCAAACACACTGTAAAACAAACCAGATCACTCCTGTACGGCAAACAGGGCTGAGATTTGTGAGTCTGTATGATGCTGGTTTTGCCTAGGAGATAAAAAAAGACACCAGGGCCTCCCTTGTAAGAGACACAGCCGTCAAAGTGGGCCAGCTCCCATCCTTCCTTCTTTTAGGGTCCAGCCAAACTGCAGAGCAGGGACCCACGTAATAGCTAGAGGTCAAAAAATATGCAGGTTTGACCAAGTTAATGTTCTCGGTCTTCAGGATAATTTCTAGCTGTTTGACTCGGAGCTACAAGTTAGTCCAAGACATGATAACACTGCTGCTGTGCCTGCAATATGGAGTTATCTCTGCTCCACAGATCCTTCAAGCCTAAGTCTCAATATGTTCTGGGAATGTAAGTCTTTTGGCTTGGTTTAGTCACTGAGTAACCAGTTTAATACGTAGTCCTGTTTCTCTAAGGAAGCAAGACAGCTACCTGACAGCTGATGACTGCTAGGAAAAAAAAAAAATCCATTTCTGAAGCACTTAGCCAAGCACAGTGATAAGCACTTGAACATTTTTCACTCTGGACTACTGAAGAAGAAGCTGAATATGTACAAGTTTAAAGCCTGGCTCCCTAAAATGGGATGGGACATCTAGCTCTGAAAAAACATCTTTTAGCTGTGGGAACAAATCCCACCTATAGGAAATAATTGCACTTTTACTTACTGTGTTTCATTGTTACTAGAAACCTTCTATTATAGCTTTATTCCTTAAGGCAGAAACTAGAAACTACCACAGATTTCTCTTATTATTCATGCTTAGTCATGACCTCAGCCAAAAGCTCATGTTAAAATCTCATAGCATGTCTAAGCACACACATATACTCTAGCTAAGCCACACATTGATCAACTGTTTTGCATAGTGTCATTCATTATTTTTTTCATTATTTTTTACCAGAACACCCATAAAGGTCTGTTAGAATAGGTGCCTCAGACTGCTAAATGCTGGGCAATTATACGTACATATTAGTTAGTGTGCACAATTAATACAGGGCCCCAAACCTGCAATTAGATGGAACCATTTTGGCTCCAAAAAAGAAAGTTCTCTTCCATCATCTACACAGAAATGTGAAATCCCAGCACCAGTGAAGCACCTCAGAAGGAGATTTTGTCAGAGACCACAATTCAGTTTCCACAAGATATTTTTACATTGTTTTTCTCATACCTTGCAGGCCTGAACTATCAAATGTATTCAAACATTCATTATGCTGGAGGACTGAATTTGGTCTTCATTTTGTGAAGTATGGCTTACGTATTTGCCCACAGTGTTTATCCAAGAGTGAGTCCATATATCTAATTTTTAATAAAAACATAGCATAAAAGTTCTTCAGTTTCTGAGCAGGCAATTAAACAAGTAGAAAGTTCTGACAAGTAATGAGATGGTTCCTCAGACATCTGAAAGTGTGTTTTTTCAAGCTGCAACAGAGCTTGGTTGATTCATGCTTTACTATGCCGGACACCCCGTAAGTCAAACACACAAAAATGTAACACTCTCAGCCCACTTCTCAGCAACTATTTAATACAAGAGCCCTGGGGTTTGATTTCATATTTCCACTTTTCATTATTTTTTCAATTAAATCTGCATGATACTACACTACTTTAACATAAAGTGTAATAATTTAATTTAAGCATTTACGGTATGCTAACACGGGTGAAGAATTTTTGAAGTGAATGGCTAAAGCTGGGTTTTTGTAACTACATAAATTCTTGAGCTTGCAACTCTGCAAGTGCTGAATACTTCACTCTAGTCTGACAAAGCACTTGTTATGTGCTCAAAGTCAGGCAGTATTTACTTCCTTGGTATTAGGTGCTTAACATCAGTCATGTGCTTAAAGTGCATGTGACCTGAATTTGTAGCATGATTTTCAAAATGCCATCAACGTGTACTTGTTTCCACTCACTTGTCCTCCCAGGTCTAATTTCAAGCTCCCTCAAGATCTTAATCAAGGAATATTTTGCAGTGCACTTCCCTTAAAAAAACAAGCCCACCACAAAAGAGCAGTATCTCTCTAGCTGTAGCAATATTGAGTAAACCTGCATCGCCCAAAGAGAAAGCTGTTGCAGATTATCAACTGAATAGCAGATTTAATGGTTCATAGTTTACTCTGATTCAACCTAACATGGAGTTCAGAAATGCCACCTGCTGACAGCAGCCAAACAGATTCTGCTATAAATAGCAGTTCTGGAACAAATTCAGCTTAATTCGGCTATGTATTAATACCATATCCATCAACACAAAAAGTTCTGAGCATCTAACTCCTCCTCCTGTAAGTCTTCACTTAATTCGTGGGGGGAACAGCCCTGTTATTTTACATTTCCACTGTTCACTCTAAACTCACAAAGTAGTTCAGCTGAGCAGATCTCTTTTTCTTGCAGGATTCTGTTTAATGTGCTGTTACAGCACTCTGTGCAACAGCTGTCTGTGCCATTCGATTACTTCACTGTTGAAAGCCTGATATATGGAAACTCTACTGAAATGTTAGCTGCTTTGATACCTATGAAGAGGAATGAGTTTTTACATTACAACAACGCATTTTTTAAACAACTTAAAGTAAAAAAAAATTAAACACACATTTAGAATCTAAACCATATTAGTTTCCAGTATGCCTGTTACTCTATTTCAATGCCCATTTCCAAAGGCTGGTTACTATTGTGGTTTTGGTTGCTATTACCAGAAAACAATGGGTGGTTTTCTCTCAGCTTTTGCATTCTTGGAAAAGAAAAGGGAGCAGATTCAAGAGGAGGCCCGTGGGATTCCTTCATGAGTTATCCATGAAGGCAAATGCTATACAGCAGAATTACAGGAATGGTATCTCATGCCATTGAGATAACAGTACATGAGATAACAAGGTTTATTGGGAAGAGTCACTAACAGCCACACAGTATTTCACTTCTCATAATCAAAGCTTCCACAAGAGACAGGTCCATAACGGGCCAGAAGAAAGGTGGATCCTTATGGATCAATTTCTGAGTCCCAAATGCCTTTGGTAGGTAGAGAAAGGAGCTCCTTCATTGTAATAAACAGACTTGCCCTGTAGATTAGTCACCCTAGAGGGAACAATGGTGCTCTAAATTATTTCATCAGCAGCAAGAACTCTTGCTAACACAGAAGGAAGCTGTAATTTTCTGGTCACTGTTTTGCCAGTAGTAGCATTTGACTCCTGAACAAAATCCATCTGAATCAGAGCAGAGATTAACAGTCTGAGTTGTTAGGATCTATTAATTTTATTGAGTAAAAATTTATATGTACCTTCTAGAAAACATTCAGTCTTAGAAGATATTCCCTAATGCCATAAATGGGACATGATTCTCTTTAATTTAGTTACCTAAACCTGAATCAAACACAAATATATTTAAAATTATTGCAAATATTTAAGAATGCAATCACTCTAGGTATAAAAAGTACTCTTAATTACACCAGGCTCTGAAAAAAAAGACACTAGGGGAAGGCTGATTTTTTTTCCTTTTGATTGAAAATTAATTGAATTTCACTTTCTGTTACAGAATGACATTACATTAAGTCATGTTTCACCACTAGTGTGATTTATTAGGCAAAAATTGGCCCATTTCACATAGTGTGTTCTAACTGACTGAAATAGTGCAGCTTTAGGATTACTGACAAAGCTACGAAGCAATCTTGATTTCAGTATTAGAATTTGCTCTATAAATCTACAAAACTACTCATTTACTATAAATCTACTAAAGCATCATTCAGATAGTATCCTCAGATGGTAAATGTCATAATTTCTACATCAACAGTAATAATTTGATAGCCTCAGTCACATTTTTTTTCAAGTCTTATAACATTACTTTGCTGAATTTTTAGGCATATTTGAATAAATACCACTGTATGACTCTTAGATTTCTTAAAGGTTAAGGCAAATCATACAAGGTATTTTTTTACTCCAGGTTAAAATGATTTATTACTTTCAAGTTTTACCAGAAAGAAAGGGAAAAAAAAAAACGAGTTAGGTATTTTCTGTGGGTAGAAAACAGGGTCACTTTCATAAATACTGAGACTGGACTGGTGGAAATTTCAAGGAAGTCTGACATATTTGTGAAAGGTTAAAAACTTTCAAATGCAATCAATCAAAAATGACTGAACAAATATGACTCCCCAGAAAGGCATTTATCCTAATTAATAAGACAAACCAATAGTTAGTCACCTACTCAAATGACAGCTGTAAATCAAAATGAAACCTGCCAAATCTCTCATGGGGCCAGCCTATGACCACCCATGGAAACTGCACACTTTCATCTCCTTCCCAAGTGAAAGGGCTGAGAAATGGCCACAGCTGTTCCAGGCAACCACAGCATCCTCAACACTTCGTGCCAGGACTGGCTGCCATCCACTGCCCCAAATGATCAGGCAGTAAATAGGTCTATAAACCTATTAAAACAGCATAAATGTTATAACTTGTAATCTATTAAAATAAAAAATAAACAGGAAAGGATGTCTGAGAGCCAGCTTCTTCAGAGCAAAATGTAATGCTAATTATGAGGTTTTCAAGTACTCCAGCTTTTCTTTCTCTTTTTCCTTTTTTTTTTGTGCAGGGGAAGGTGGGGGGGCACAAGACTTAGGGCNTTTGTGCAGGGGAAGGTGGGGGGGTGGGCACAAGACTTGGGGTTGAACTATTAAAAAGCCAGTTGGTGGTATTAAACTCTTGCTTTAGGGTTTATAGGAAAGACAAAAATTCACTNAGTCATAAATATAGAAGAAAATAATAAACAAACCCAAAACAGATCACTGTGAATTACTTTTCTAACTAAAATTGGGGACAGATTATTTTAATAATTAATTCCCAAAAAGTTACTATCACTGAATATCTTTTAAAGCTTTTCAGTATGAAGAGATATCATAGTTCTCAAAGGAATGTCAATGCTCTGACTTAGACTCAAAAGCCAGGAAGTTAGGGGTGGAAATTTCATCTATGAGCCACAAAGACGTATGAAAACATTAAAAAAATTAACAACGTATGTTAAGGATGCAATGCCAGCCCCATTTTTATCCATAACTAGACTTCATTAGTTTTGTGGGTTTAAAATTGACGTTTAAAAATAAAAGCAGCAGAAGTTTTTGTGACTTAATTGAGTGCTCCTTAAATAAAGAGATATTTCAGTGTTTGCAGACTGTTAACATCCTTCCAAAATAAGCTGTGTGCTGGTGCTACTTTGCTCTATTTCCCTATCACCCTAAGGAGCCTTTATTCCTGATGGAAGCCATTTCTTTTCCTAAATCCTGCCTGTGAACTCTAACAAGACCATTTAAGCCCTACTAAACAAAGTCTCCCGGGAGACACTATTGTTAAAATAAAAACTGGAACAAATTTTTTAAGTGAACTTTCTGCAGTCATTAGAGGATGCAGGTCTTAAGGAGAAGAGAAAACTTGTTACAGGAGAGGGAACAAAAAGCCAAATGTAAGCAGAGACCATATGCCACCCTGAGGGAACAGAGGGGAGGTATAGAAAATTAACTACTGCATTTCTACTTCCCACCAAAACCACAAACAGGCCATTTCAGGGGACTAACACATACAGAGTGTGAGGATAAATACACGTCTACCTCATTACCTGAGAAGAGCCTTAGCACACTTCTTTGCTGAGTATTTCTGCTTCTCTATGAATAATCTCATTTACCAAGAAGAAGGAGGTGCTTACACGTGCACGTGCAACATCCACAGCACTGATGTGTGTCAGGCTGGATGCTGCTCAGCTCTGTCTGAGACCGAGGCCCCATAGTCTTTTGGCACAGATTTTTACTGTAAAACTTAACAAACATTCTCTGCTGCCAAAACACCTTGAACAGCTTCTTATCAGGTTTCACAAGCTAAGTGGGTTTGAGTCTGGTCAATACATAGATGAGAGATCATTATATGAAATTGCACTTCGCTGAAAATTTATAGCAGTAGCTTAAAACCATCAGGAAGTGGTGAGACATAGCTGTGAGGACATGCACACACGTGACTGGGATCCAGGCAGCTCCTGGCTTCACCCAAGGCAAGATTAACACACCCGGGAAAGCCAAGAGGAGCAGCATACCAAAAGGGAGGACAGTACATGGAAAAGGGGACTCAAAAGATGAGTGTGGTTTTGCTTTCTACACTGAACAAGAACGGGAAAAAGCCACATGTGACAGACACTCTCTGCTGAGGAACATGTGTATTTGTATGCCAGCCTGAAGGGCACGACCCTCTGGCATCTGAAGTGGCACCACCACTATTATTGTGCAGTGACAATAATGCCAGGCCACACTGCTCAGCCCACATGAGCTATCCAACAACTGAGACAGGAGATAATAAAAGGGAAACAGCCATTCTGGACATCTCATGAACGAGTTGGGTCAAAGCAATCTCATTTTATTTTTGACAAAGTATATACATCTAAAGGAGGATGAGGACAAGGATTCTATTTGGATTATAACAAACACAGGACATAAGGCAACCTAAGGGAAAACAGCCTCTTTGTTTTCTCAAGTTACCACAACCTACACATTTACCTGCATTCAAAGATGAATTAACAAGAGTTTTCTAAGAGTACAAATCAAACAGGACTGCATTGAAGGAATACAACAATACTCTTCATTCTCACTGGATGCAGTGGAGGGTATGCCTGTAGGGCCTGAAAGCTGTGCAGGCACTGTGAGGCCGAAATGTAGGACAATTTACATACTCTAAAGTGTTTCCCTGAAACACATCTTGCCTAACTACCCTTGGTTACATCACCTTGCGAGTCAACTGCATATATCCTTGCACTTGAGGGAAAAAGATTCACATTGGCCAAAAAAACCATGTGAGTTGTCTATCTAAAATGAGTCTGCAACCCCTACTTGGCTGACTCTCCAGGCACTGCATCCACAGAAAGAGAACCTCATGCCTTGGCATGACTCTGAGCACCTCATCTATCTAAGTCAGAAAAAATCCTACACCAAGTAAACACTGGGAAAAAACCTGTAGCCATCAAAAAAATCTCAATGCTTACTAGGTCCAGGAAAACTTTTAAGATGAGAAAAATGGAAATTCTGGGCTGAGGCTGATGAAATGCAATGCAGTTAATAGTAAATTTTGAAAAAAGTCCTAAAGAATATATGTTTTTTGCCACTAGGATGTTACAAACTCTAGCTTTGGAACAGGGGTCCAAAAGGGAAATTGGAACAGAGGGTGCAGAAAGTGGAAGCTGGTATTATTTATAACCTGGCAGGCAGGACTTGCAGAAATGCAGCCATAACAAGCTGATTCTCTTAAATGCAGGTAAAACAACATTCTGACTAACTTTAAAAGCTTGGAAAATACATAAATAACAAAAGTAAAAGTATATTGGTAGACAGATGCTGGCTTTTTTTCTTTAGTATTTGATGGAACATGTTTCAAAGAATACATCACTAGCCAATATTCCTGACGGATGTGCAAACTTGTACTACCTGACCACATCATGAATTAGCCTTCTCAGGAGCAGCTGTACAAAAAGCAAACAAAAGAAAGAAGAAACTCCTTGCCATCTGTAGGATGTCAAGGAAATGAATCAGTTTGTTTCAAACAGGAGATGACTAAGAAAATCTAAAATTTTCTGAATTACATTAGGACTTTATCATTTAGCTTTTCTCAATGGGCTTCCCTTTTTCATAACCAGGGACATACTGAACAACCACTTCATTTTACAGCTTGCAGACAGAACATCACAAAGACTGCTACAACTTTTTCATTTAATCATTAATACTACGACATGACATAGCCTATAAAAAACCATGTAGCATAACAGTTTTTCAAGGCAGTGATGCTCATGTGATTTCCTGCTAAGGAGAATATATTGAACCTATTTATTACACAAGAGAATAGCCCTATTATATAAGGGCTTTAGCTTTTAAGAAGAAAATACTGGTATTTAGTCTGAAGGGTACTAAAGTTATCTGACAAGATCTCTACCTAAAGTAAATCAGACTGACTTAGGCAGGGAGATCTGGTTCAGCACAGCATACAATTTTCATTTATTCTAATCAGTGCAAAAAAATTCTGAGGACTTTAATACCTTGGAAAACCTTGGAATATTTACACCTTGGAATATTAACTTTAAAGAAAATATAGATTACTTTTTTCATCTATTTCTTTTCATGAACATAGTTTCCTATTGAAAGCCATTTCTACATGATGACAGCAGGACATTCCTCCCTATCCACTTACTTGTCTATGAATTCCACTTTCCCCCCCCACCAAAAGGAAAAAAAACGGGGGGGGATACTGAGACCACTTTTTCACTTTTTTTAATCTTTAACTGATACTTTACCATACGCTGAGCTCTCCTACTGATACATAACAGCTCTTTTGCACATTTGGCATTTCTGGTAAGGTTAGTTTCTTCACATAATAATCTCAGCTGCAACTTCTAAAGTTAGTGTCCTACTTGGCTTTAGTAAAGAATTTGGAAAGAAATGGCCAAACACATTTTAGGGACTGCAACCCAAATGTAAAATAGCCCAAAGCTTTTCTGTTTTATTTTTTGGGGCACCTCTTCCCAATGCCTCAGTACGTCTCCTGTTCTCCAAATGCCACATAGCAAAACTGCTCCCTTTACTTGGGATGGATCAAAGAGTAGGTGCTTACCTGTAGGAGTACTACTGCGAAATGAAGAGGACGGAGTGATAGGAGGGGTGACTGGAGGAGTAAGGCTTCCACTGCTGTGGCGAGGTGGAGTAGATACATTCCCACGGGACACTGTGCTTGACAAAGTCAAAGAGAGTTTTGGCTGAATCTTTTTCTTCAAAGACTCCTGCTCACGTCGAGCTGCATCAGTCATAAATCTAGAACAAGGACAATCATGAGGATGAGAGGTTTGAACCACTGTCCACCAGCAAGCTTTAGGTAAAGGGTTTTTTTGCCCTCTGTGACCCAATGGAGTTTCAAACACAGCCATAACAAGGTTCCTCTGCAACACACAAATTTAAAAAATACAAACTTCTCCATCAACAACTTTATGTGTTCAAGATCTGGGCCATTTCCTTCTGATTTCAATAAAACTTATATTAGATACTTGCATCATGTGCAAACACACAAGTTTTTTAAACTCCAACCAGAGCTCAGCATTACAAACAATAATGTAATGATTGTACTCAGTCCTTTACAGTAACTACTGTACTGAACTACTCTTCAATCATTCTGTGAAAAAGTAGCTGAGAAAAATGTTAGCAGCAAATGACCTTCTGTATTGGTTTGGCACAGTCTGCTTTTGGGTAGCAGGGGGCCACAAAGAGAGCTCCTGTGAGGAAGCTGCTGGAAGCTCCCCACCATGTCCGGCAGAGCCAATGGCCGATGGCTCTGAAGATGGACATGCTGCTGGCCAGAACTGGGCCAGTGAGAGTGGCTTTTAACACCTCTGTGATGACTTATTTAAGAAGAAAATCAAAACAAAGTCACGGGTTTTTGCTTCTGGTCAGAGAAGAGGAGGAGGTGAGAATATGTGAGGGAAAACAACATGG
>VZRR01004400.1:252930-263790 GCA_013398015.1 Oreocharis arfaki | reverse complement strand
GCTCGGGAGAGTGGAGCCACGCCGGGAAGTTCACAGAGAACTGTCTCCCGTGGGAGGGACCCCAAGGCCTCACAGGGAAGGACTCTTCTCCTGGAGCAGTGGAAGAGAATCTCAGTGATGGACTGACCAAAACCCCCCTGCCCTCTCTCCCTGTGTTGCTGGTGGGAAGGAGGGAGAGCCTGGGAGGGGAAAGGTGTTTTAAGGGCTTATTTTACTTCTCATTACCCTCCTCTGATTCTGTTAGTAGTAAATTTCACTGAGCAACTAAGGTTGACCCTGTTTTGCCCTTGAAATATTTCTCCCGCTCTCCTTATCTCACCCATGAAGCCTCTGTTAACCCTTTTATTTTTTTTCCTTGTCTTCTTCCCTCCTCTGCCTGGCTGTGGTAGGGGAGGGTGAGCAAGTGACTCATGTGGGTGCCTGGCGTTGGGCCAGCGTCAAACCACAACACCTTCAATCTGAAGGTCAAAGGAATAGAATTAATTACTTTGTGTAGATACATAATTTTCAATAGAGTAATCACATCCTTTTACTAAAGGTTTTAGACAACGTTGCCTGGCTTAAAAGATGTCTAATTAAATTGCAGTTCCTCAAATTGGAGTTCCCAACTCTAGAAAACCGAAACAGGTCCCTCTGTAGAGCTCTGTACAGGCTGCTGAAGGCCTAATTCAATTCAAGGTTCATCTCTAGGGGGTGCTGGGAGGGAATCCCAGCAGCATGATGCAAGGTATGCACCAATAGTGCTGTAATTCCAGCAGTGCAACTTTTTCCATGCGAATAAAAGAGCTTTTTTCACTTTTATTCTGATTCCCTTCAAAAAGGTACAACTGAACTGAAAAAGACAACTTTTGTTCCAAATGCATACAAAGAGTTACACCAGAAGACCTGGTGCTGCTCTGTGCTGACATTCAAAGAATTGCTGCTGGCACCTGTATTAACTCTCACTTGAAAAGGCTGTGGTTCCCCCACAACAAGATCTCTGCAAGTCAGACTTCATGACTTGGCATTCGAGACATTTTAATCCTTTGTCTTTTCCCTCCACTGTATATGGATATACATTAATAATCATGGATATCTGGAAGGATTCCTAAGACAGGCTAAAGTAAATCACCTTGTCAGTACAGCCCTCTGTCCTTGAGGCTGCAGTACAAACTACACCTGCCACTGAATAGAAACAATATGCACTAGCACATGATACAGAATAAAAAGTTAAGTTACACACAAGCATTTTTCTGACCATGGTCTCAAAACACTATGGCATAAAATTTTAGGTACCATTAGAACAATAAAGATGTATCCTGTCTGTCCGTACCATGAAGGCATTAATAAGTGGATCTTTGCCATGATAAGTAACATCAACATACAGACATTAATAAACAGGTATGTGACATGACATCTTATCTTCTTTGAACTGAGATAACAATACATCATGTCAAGCCCAGATATGGCATTTTTATGAAGTTAATATTTTAAATGCAGATATCCATAGTAACAGTTGAGTATTAAATTTCTCTTCTTCAAACAAGGGTGCAGATGATATTGACAAAACAGTCCTCAAATGGAAGCCTAAATTTCATTCAAGAAAATAAAAGCAAAAGGATCTTAATAAAGTGGGCATTCAGTACACATTTGCTCTCCTCTAACTAGGAAATGTCTAATTCACTATTTTTGCAATTTGTACTATGATGTATGCTTGCTTCTGGATGGGAAGCCTTATTTCTTAAGAAAATGTTATGGTAACATTATAAATCCTTGAAAACTTGGAAGATAACTTCGACTGTCAGATTTAAAAGCAGAAGCATGAAACTTGCTCTTTAGAAAACTCAGCCACAAATAACAATGTTAAAATAATATTGAGATATAACCACTCTGGTTGAAGTCCATAAAAATCAGGAAAATGTGAACTTACAACTGAAACTTCTCCCTGTCCTCTTAACTCATTCCCATTTGGGCTAAGCATGTAAAGTATATTCCAAAATATCATTTGTTGTCTACACTGTGAACCTGAGAGAAGTGGAAGGCAGAGTCTGTTGAGAAGTTCAGTTTCCAATATGTCACGTATGGAATTAATTTTTTAAGATCCAAAATCTCATACGTGTTTGCTGAAGCACTGGCAGTGCTGTGGTTTTGAAAAGGAAACTTGTCTAAATGGATTAAAAGAAAACATTTTTCAGTATTTTAACTGAAATGGAGTATTATATATGTGTCTGACTATGGCAGTGCTCTTCAAAGCTTAAAATATAAGATTTTAATGATGGTTATAGAATGACATTTCCAATTAAGTCTTTAATTTTCATGTTGGAAGTACATTATGATTGCAACGTCAAGTGTTCATGAATGAAACATGCTGGAATTAGGTTTGGATACTGGTCTCTAAATTACATGACTGAATACAATTTTCCCTGCATCATTTAAATGCACAAGATATCTAGGAAACAGGAAATAAAATGTAATTAAAATAGGCTGCTGTAAGACCACTTAGGTTAAATCCCATCTTCTTGATAGTCTTTCTCACCATCTTCAGATCCATCTCTTTGCTGAGCAAAGCTACCTCTGCTATTTTCAAATAATTATCTACATAACCCTGCCCCTCTAGTTCCACCACTGTGCAGATTTCAGTCACCTTCCCTGCTGCATACGATTTTGTTTACACCTCATAAGCCTCTCTTCCTCAAGCCAATACATCACAGTGGTGCAGTGAAACAAGGAGGATCATTCAGCTCCCAGCCATTCATTGACCCTGTTTTGAAAAGCATAAGGTTTGTCTGCTTTCTTGCCAATGGTTCATAACATCAGATAGGAGCGAACTCTTTCTAAAAAAATCTCTTCTACGCCCATTTTTTCTTTCCTCACCCTTTTGACCTTCCTAATTATTCAAATCCCTGCTCCAAAACACGTAGGTGCAGTGATTTCTGAATCAAGTGCTTGCAACAACTTTAATAAACATGAGCAAAATACAGTTTTTCCCCCTCTTCTCACTCCCTGGAATGGTTTGAGTATTTTTATTGAAACTTTCCCAAGAAATTCAGCCTGAAGGAGACACCCAGCATGGAAAATTTCAGCCCAAACAGATGAATGTTGGCAACATAAGCAACTGAAACAGTCATATAATGGAAAGTGTTGCACAACGTTTCATATAGGTGGTAATATAATACAAAGAGCATTAGCTCTTGTTACCAACACTAAAAGTCACAAAAAAGCAGAGGCCGTGCTCAAATTAAAAAAAGCATTTTTAAATCAAACCTTTTCCAGTATTTCTAAGATTTGTCACCACCAAAAGCCTTGGAGTCAAGAATGAACAGAACACGCTCTAAGAAATTTCCTTGTGCTATTAGCATGCCCTGCTTCACAATCATATGAAGCCTCGGTGTGACTTACATGATGATGTCAGAGTTAGTTTATCATAAAACCTATGCTACACACAATGCTAAGACAGTTTAAGAGCTCTGGACTCATACACACAGACTGAGGGTAAGGGTTATAAAAATGAGCTGCGGGTAAACTGACAGGGAATAAAAGAACCTAAGTTGCTCTCCAGAACGTATATTCTTAATAGTTCTCATCAGGGCATGAAATGCCCTTTTTCCTCTTCTTCCTCACTGCTAAATCTTGCTGATGCAGGAAGTCAGCCCTGCTTGGGCCAGCTCTGTTTCCAAGTCCACAGACACTCACACTGACAGTGAAGAAGGTGCATCACAGCTGCCTGGTTGGATTTGAATATTAATTTGCTACATTTAGTTTCTTCACGATCTAGTCTCTAAAACATATACCAACAGAGGACCTGCCACAATCACAATCCTACTGCTCTCCAGTTACTGCGTGCACAGGCAATAGAAGGGAGGGGGATTATTCTGAGCTTGCATAGCAAGCAGATTACACCACACAGAGACTCAACCCCAGGATTGCTCCACAACACTTTCCAGCTGCATGCAAGCTTAAAAAAATGTACAGCACTACCTGACAGTAACAAATATGCCCTGTGCTGTGCCTTACCACTGACAACTAGTACTAGCCCACAGTGGGGAAAGATAGCAGAACGGAATCAATTCTGACCCTTTTCATTATCAGATAATTATGGAAAAACATTGATAGTAGCATTCAGGTCATATTAATGTTTGCCTAATTTGGCTAACCTGCCCTGGGAAAGCCTGTCACCTTTACCAGAACATGAGAACGTGCTGAGCTTCCATCACTTATATTTCAGCAGACTGCTCCTTAGCCCAACACTTGCTGCTCAACTTCAAGATTGACTGGAAAGAGGAGAAAAAAAAAATCCATGGTTCTCTATTACAGATTTGTGCTGCCTTTTGGTAGTTACTATATTTAGATAAAAAGTGGTCAGACTTACTTGACAGATGGGGCACACAATAGCTTGCTACCTACTAAATTACATACACACGTGAAAGCCACACATGAATTCTCTCACTACTCTTTACACCCATCAGAACAAGGTCCCTGCTACAACTGTTTTTTCCCCCTCAATCTTTTCCCATTTTTGCCTCAAGATGTTTATGTTACTCTTTGTCCATGCTGTACCAAGAGAAACAATGAGGTGGGGACAGTAATTTTAGCTTTCAGTCTTCCTCATCACATTAGCAGTGTTTAGGGGAAAAAAAAGGCTAGGATGGAAAGTACTTCTAGTTGTACAAAATTTTAAAACTTCAGGAGATCTCTACTTTGAGGAGGGATTAGGAGAAGCCACTTCTCAAGGGATGACCCCATTTCAGTAGAATGGGACTCTGTGGACTCCTCAAGTCAGGAGCTGTCCTCCATACCTTTTACCTTAGCTTTTTTGGTAAAGGCACCAAAGAGGTTTGATTTAACCAATGCCAGAAAGAAAAGAATTGTTAAGTTGAACTTCTATTGGGTTAAGGAAAAATCTGAGGAAACTGAAATGGGAGTTCAGCACTACTCGTTCACAGACAAGTTCACAGACGTGGGCTGTCTTGTGTCCTGGAAAAGATGAAAGTCTTTTCTCAGTTGAACTTGAACAACACTGGGCCAAAACAAAGTCAGTCAATATCCCCACTAATGTCTTGCCACACTATTTATGTGATAATGAGGAAAGAAATATATGAGCAAGTTTTAGACCATCCATTAACCCAAATAATTTGATGAATACCCCATAGCACTTTCACATACCATTTTTTGTAATGTGGGGAAAACAGAAGTATTCTGAATCTCTTTAGAGACCTTCTACTTCACAGAAGCTAGCAACAAATTTCTTTCTTTAGAGATTTTTCATTACAGTTTTAGAAAAACCCTAAAAAGAAACATCAGTGTGAAAAAGCCCCATTAAAACCATGCATAATCCCCCACATGCCTTCACACTACTTAGATTACAGAGTATTTGCATAGTGCTAAACCATATGATTCAGACAAAATCCCCTTTGGACAGTCTTGCTTTTTTTCTTATTTCACAAAAAAACATAACAAGTGGGGAAGAAACAGCCCAAAATAATAATCCCCTCCCAATTATTCTCTCAAACCTGTATTGGATTTCACAACAGGCACTAACCAGATCAAACAGATCATTAAAGGGCATTTCTAAGTTTCTGGAAAGAACTCTTCCAGCCCAGTATTTATGGCAGAAACAACACACATCTGCGTTGGACTTCAGCATGCTCATTCACTGAGATCAGGTCTTAAAAGGGAATTCAGTGTTCATTCTCAGTGCCAGTTGTATTCAGACTCATCTATTGAAAGCTTTTCCTATGTCCTAAATAAGGAATATTTATGACAAACTGATGAGTATCTTAGACAGATAGGACAGAATCAGATTTCTTTTTATTATTAGCCTTAGGGATAATTCATTGCCGGTACAATTCTTTCATTTCCATTATTCAACCAGTTCTCTAAAGATGTAAAACTGTTACTGCCACGAAATCAGCTATAGAGTAATGCATACTTTTCTGAATATTTGCATCTTAAGCCAATGTAGTAGAGATTATTAGACTGCACATGTACCTTAAAAAATTTAAATTGCATTTCTGCCTCATCACTGAAAGACTCAAACACAACGTGCAGTCACACTCACTGCTGTCAATAGACTCAAGGCTGCAACCTTAGGAAGTCTGCTAAATATGAGCAAGAGTTCAGTGGGTTTACTTTGGTTGTCTGCTCTTCACACATTCTTAAAAGATACAATAAGACACAATAAAATATTCAGCAAGGAGATATTTTGTGCTTCTAGCATGGAAAATTGATTCAGAAGATTGAGTAATTTCATATCTAAATGTGTAAGTGGAGCTAATGGACAGTGATATGCCAAATAATCTATTACCACTCAGAATAAAAACAAGCCATCTCAAACCATATAATTGCCTACAGTAAGGCATGTGTTAACTCATTGTTAATCACTAAAGCAGTGTTAAAAGCAATGGAAAGAAATTTAGTGTATCTCATGATTTTGGGAATACACAAAAACATCAGTGTGAATTACACTTCATACTTCGGTTAACAGAAATACCAAACACTGAACATTAGCGCTAGCTTTCCGTTTCATAATTATTTACTATATTATATGTAATATATTAAATGCTCATGATATTAAATACATGAATTTTAATATTTTCTCTTTGGAAAGGAGCTTTTTTTCACCTTTTTTTCTCTTTTTTTTAAATTCTGTTTTCTTTTTCTTCTGATTTATTCTGCTTACACTTATTTTCCTATATCTACTTTTCAAGAAGTACCAAAATAAGATTTAATTTAAAATTAAAACCAAACAAACATAAATCAGTGTTGTATGTTCAGCCCATCACAAAAAAAGCTGTTTACTTAAAATTCAAATGTAGGAATTTTTGGGTTTGTTTATTTTTTTAAATGACATGGTACTTTTGCCTTTTCTTTCTTGAATCTAGGTAATACAGCAAATGAAAAACTGAGGGCTGCATTTTATTTTATATTCTTCTTAAATTGTCAAAAAAAAAAAGCACACTGGATAGATAACATTAGAACAGTAACATAATCAGGGCAGATGAGTGAATGTCTTATTTTAGACATTTCATTCATAATAAAAATTCATTACTTATTCCCTCGACTGATGACGGGGACTCAAGGAGAAGCCCATGCTGTCTTTCTGACGTTGTTAAAATGAACAAATGACATTTCAGCATTTAAAAGGAACAAAATTAGAGCTCACCGAAAAGGGAGCAACAGTAATTTCCAAAACATTAGAAATATACCGCTAGTTTTCTTCCTCTCCCTTCCCACCCCCTCCCCAGTTTTTTCCACCCTATCTCAAAGTAAATGAGTGAGTTTCAGAAAGGAGCTATAACTTAGCTGCATCTTCAAAATTCTGTAATTTCCATGGAGTGAGAGGCAATAGTTGAGCAAAAGAGATACTTGAAGGAGGCGTGATATTTCCACCTCTTCTACAAATGCAGAAGAGTTTAAAAAGTCATGATACCCCTCACATCTGATGAAAATACTCACTATGCTGTGTTCTGCCTCGACATCAACTTATTTCTTACCAAACCCATTTCAGAGTTTAGCCATTGGTGGAAAGGAGCATTTGGATGGTGTAAAACACTTGCAGACTTTCTTGCAGTTGGGGCAGATTTTTAAGATGCTGCAGCAAACCCCTGCCTTTAGCGTCATGTAGCAGAAATCCTCCTCCCTGCATTCGCAAAGTGGCTTATTGGGACATCCATCAGCCTTGGCTCTGCTTGCAGCCACTAATGAACAAACCAGCCCTCGCCTGCTGCTAACAACAGATACTTTATGCATTATTGCCTAATTAATCGTTGAATATAATGTCATGAATCCTCACATTTCAGTTCATTCCCTTGTTAATATACAGGAATAATGTAAGGTCACACAGCCATAAAATGTTACAGAGACCAAAATGAGAACCTTACCGGGCATAAATAATGTGACATGAAAAGCAACTTCTTCATTTAAAGTATTTTTTCAACCACATAATTTAAAAAATGAATCCTGACAGTTTTTAAATTTGCATCATAGAAACAAAACCTCCAAATTATTTTTCTTGGTATGACGGAAGACAATCTCAGATGAAAGAATACAGATAGCATCTTTTCAGTAATATTTTAATTTAACCTATCAGTTATAAAATTTAAATATTTTAAATACTGTTATTTCACATTTTACGACTTGCTAGACTACTCTAAGCTTTCACATGAATGAAATACAAAGTTCTTGAAAGCAGAGTAAAAATTTAACTTTTACTTTAGTGAAAGAACAGGGCTAATAAATTGTGTTTGCCTTCTTATTTGTAGAAATTATAAACTTTAATAAATTACTAATGTCTTTGGACAAAAAGGAATTAAGCTGCTCATAGAATAAAAAATAAAGGGTCTGTATGTCCTAAATTTGACTCGAATCTCAAAATAGTTCTTATGTGGGACTAAGTAGCATACCAGCCCTGCTCTGGCTCTCTGCACAGGCTCCAGTACTGTCAAATTGCCTAGTTCCAGTAGCATGTTTTATGTTCAGATGTGCTTAACCTAAAATACCATTTTTTTTCCATTACTGGTCCACCCTCCTTCCTTCTTGAAGAGCTTATTGTAACTATTTATGTAAAAACAATTTCTTTCAGTCACCCCTACAGAGAAGTAGATCTGTGTACGTATGACACACACTTTTACTGTCGGACTTGGTTTCATTTTATTGATGCCTCAAGGACTTTTAGCTTTAAGAAGCAGGGAGCTGAAATGTCAGATATTTTATTCTTGTAATGTTCCATTTATGTCCAGCTATTCTTGTGTCATTCTGTGTTCAGTTCTCCTGAGAATTCAAGTCAACACCCAAAGACAGATTCATCATGTAAGATTTTAAAAATAGATATTATCATAAAGCATTGCTTATTAACTCTCAGGATGTCTAATACCAATCTGCACAAATAAACCAATCTTCAGTAATTTCACACAGCATTAGTCAAACACATTAACCAATAAATTTTTCAGTCTTTCAGAAATATATCACATATACAATGTCTGCCCTGGCTCCTCCAGGCTGTAAACAATCCAGAATACCCATTCAACAAAAAAATGGCAAAAAGAAACTGGTAGTAAGCTGAATAATAAATTAATTCCTAAAACCTACAGATGCTGTTTTTCTTTCGAAAGTAGACACCCCAAAGTCACTCAGAATGACTGTTTGATTTCATTTTTAAAGAAACTACATCTGCTTGTGAAAACACTGATAACAGAACAGGATTCTCCAGTTGAGAAAGAGCATTCAGCTCAAAGATGTTCTCCCACACTTAAAATGTAAGTGAAGATTTAGATGGAGATGCGTTTTTTTAAACTGATTTATAAATCTGTATTCAGAGGACTGGGTGGGGTAAAGCTTATAATGGAAAATTGCAGCAATCTTAACATTAGGAATGTGAAATGTCTGGTCTTAATAAACCAAGTTTTCAGGCATCGTGAGTTGTTTGAAAGGACGATAGCAACTTACAAACAATTCAGCCCCACTAAAATGGCAAACTGAACATTGCCAGTTCTTCAGACTCTGCTGCAATGAGTCACATGCCTATAAAACAGCCGACAGAAAGATTCCTCCTTGAAGGTAACAAAGTTCAGGTGAAGACAGACAAGGAAAAGTGGAGAAGGAAGAAGATAACCATCACATGTGTGTTTGCTCTTTCATACAAATGGAATAATGAACTCTCATTTCTCTAATTATGTGCTATTTTTAAAAAATGTACTTTTCTAACACTTTAAGCTGATTTGACTGACAAAGTTAACAGTTCATTATGTAATCACTGTTTTAGCAGCATGGGGAGGGGGAAGTACCTAAGAACTAAGAATAACTCCTAAGGCCCCATTATTCAGCTGTGAGGCATAAAAGCAGAACACTGATTTGCATTTTGAAATGTTGTCCCTGTTAGTCTCGCGGTGTGCTACTGCACCAGACCCAGGCATGTATGGGAATGCAGCAAATCCCCCAGTTTTGCTCAGTCTAACAGGAAACCATTCCCCTGCATCCCTCACTGGCAGCCACCCTCCCACCTCCAGCTCGAGTGATCTGATGAAACCAGCGAAACCCTGCTAGGATGCGGAAGAAAAGGACTGACATCTGAATAACTAACAATGCACTGCCTCTCAGGCAGACAGCAGGGAAGTTCCTTCAGCCCTGTTTGATCTGCTTTGCTGGCATTATTGCAGAAAGCCGGGTTTTCATTAGGTAAGAAAAAAAAAAAAAACAAACCCCAAAGTTGTGATGCAGCCTAAGTGAGGTTACAAATGCACCTTAACACAATGAATGAAGAGAAAATAGATGGTGTAATACAGAAAGGCCCAAGACTTGCAAGTGGAAAAAAGTATAAATGACTATTTTAATTAATTTCCTAATGTAAAACACAGCTGTAGTAATGTTGGCAAATATCACCTGCCTGTTTTAACTTTGTTAAATGAAATCATGCTCTTTAATTGGGTCTTAATGTACAAAAGTATGTTTTATTTACTTTTTATTACAATATCAGTATTTCAACTTTCAGTTTGCTTGTGCAAAAGCTTTATAAATTACTTGAATCACTTAAATCTGAATACTATAATCTGCAGTTACAATGTACCAGTTTGAGTTTCAACAATTAAATGCCTTTTTTGTGGACTCCCGCTGCTATGTGAACTAGCTGTAGGCTATTAAAATAATGAGTCCGGACTGAGTCATCTGATCTCAGCCTTGGTGCAAAGCCTGAGGAAAAGGACTTAGCCCACAATTCCTAGTCTGTTTACCAGACTAAGACCAGACTGCTGGAAGCGTTATCCCAGCGCTCCCTTCCCCCCCCTCACCCCCCACCCCCCACGGCCGGGGGAAACGCGGTGTCACAGAGCCCTCTGCAGGCAGCGGCCACCGCCCGCACTACCTCACATCCCTTGTCCCGTCCCGATG
>VZRR01004400.1:146632-252311 GCA_013398015.1 Oreocharis arfaki | reverse complement strand
TGCCCACTGCCCTGCATCCCCACGTATCCCTCAGCCCACCCCACTGCCCCGCATCACCACCTATCCCTCATCCTGTCCCGCTGCCCTGCATCACCACCCATCCCCATCACAGCTATGCATCCTGCCCTACCACCCCAAAACAAGTTACCTACACACTTGCCCCTTTATTAAGCATAGCCTCTTCCAGAAGGGCCCAGAAAGGCCTGTAGGCCAAGGCAAGTTGGGAATGTATTCATCACAGGATGGCGGAAAACCTGCACCAACAGCATCCGTGAATTTAGGGTGCCCTGAAGATCTCACTTTGAAAATGTGTAGGTCTATGATGCCAGGTGACACAAGGGAAGGGAACTCAGGGGACTAGATACGTCTTCTCAGCTTGCATGCCACAAAAATACCACAGATTTAGCCACACCAAGGATGCTTCAGACAATTTGGCCTCACGAAACTCCATAAATGTGAAACTCTGTCAGTGACAGTAATGAGTAACAAAACCTAAAGCCTTCCCCTGCTTCACAGAATGGATAATGTTGGAAGGGATAATGTGGTCCAATCTCTCTGCTTAAGCAGGGTCATCCTACAGCCCACAGCACAGGATGGTGTCCAGACAGTTCTTGGATACCTCCAGTAAGGGAGACTCTGCAACCTGGCAACCTCCCTGGCCAATCTGTTCCAGTGCTCAGTCACTCACACAGTAAAGTTCTTCCTCATATTCAGGTGGCATTTCTTGTACATCAGTTTCTGCCCATTGCCTCTTGCCCTAAACCCTCCACCTTCAGAGAAACACCACCTGCAGCACCTGGCACAAAGGGAACAGGAAAACCTTATGACCTCTCACACCCTCCAGAGGAATCCAAAAGCACCGTCATTCACTTTGATTTTAAACAACATAAAATACATCTTCCTACAATGTCAGTGTATAAAGTACAGAAACACACGGCACGTGCACATGGTGCTAAAGCAATACCCATCTCAGCTCGAACTCAAGCTGGTATCCAGGGACTGCTGTAATCTGCACTAGTTTTAAGTTGGTTTGTGTGCCAAAACATATAATTTATCTACCTCCTCAATCTTTCTGCAGTTTTTGATGCTGTATGAATAAGTGAAGGGAAAATAATTAAATGGAGAACTTTCTCTAATGAATCTCCATAGCTTTTTCAGTAATTTACCATCATCATTTCCACGTATCACTCTGGAAAAGATCTGACCTCTACCTTTTACACTTTTGTTCTTTGCACTTCAATCATGTTTACATGTATTATCAATCCATACTAGAGTTTCTGCCTTGTTCTCCAACAATTTTGTTACACCCAAGGGACACGCATATTCTCTGCATTACCAGTGTCATTCCACCACTCCTTTTGACTGTAGGTCCTTCTGATCTCAGCCCTCTCTGTTTCATACCTCTCCAATTTAGGTCTTCTGCCCTGATTAAGAATCCATATAATGAATTTAAGTAGCACTGTATTGCTGCTTGTACATGTGTTCATCCATATCTACATATGCACACACAGAGATTCATGGATACTTATATATCTGTTACATGCATATATCTATGAATTAAATATATGTTTGTATATCAAATATATATGTGTATTCTTTTTCATTTTAACAGCCAAGTGAAAGCAGTTCCTTTTGAGGGCCAAAATAATTAAATAATGAAGTTTAAAAATGTGTGGCCAAGATAATACGACTTTTGGAGAGCTGTTACTCCGGCAGACCATACCTAACAGGATTCAGCACACACAATAGAATTAGCAATTTGTGTGATTCCTGATGGTTCTCTAAGGTAAGCCCTGATGAAAGAATCTGTTTTGAGAAGAGGACCACAGCATTTATATAAAGACAGAAATTCTTCTAACCTCTCCCGTAATTTTCAATTTTTGAAACGTTATTTAAACTCTGGACAAGTTTGCAAATACACCTTGAGAATATCTTAAAAGCTCAAAACCCAGTAGGTAAGAATAGAAAAATGTAACTATTAATCAAGATTCAAAATAACCATAATAAAGTGTGGTAGTGTCTAACATGATTTTTGAATTTTTGAGGTTGTCAATAATGAGGCACAATGCCATGCATGAAAAACATTGACCTGCACCCCTTTCTAGTTCTGAAACTGTTGCCAGAGGGAATGTAGCAGAGGAATTTTAGCAACAGCCTCATAACACCACTACCACTGTCTCCATTCTTCAGTCAGTGCCTAAGCCTCTATGCCACAGTATCTTGCAACACATATTCAAATTTCAGATTTATTTCAACAATCTGCAAAAAGCTAGTCTAAGAAAATACTTTAAATGCAAATTTCTGCTCATCCTATGTAGATACTAAACCACATCAACAACCTCAGTGCAAATATTAGCCACGTTTAATAGCTGGCTTGACCAGCTACAGGGACTTGAAACCTCTGGCCCACTCAGCACAGTGGTTCCCACAAGTGTATGCTTAGTGGTTCCTCGATGGTCTACAAATTTATATTAAACAGCAGTTCATTAGAAGCCTGAGGGTAAAATTTGGTGCATTATGGCCTAAGAAAATACTGAGTGTTGACTCTGGTCTGCAAAACTGCCATGCTAGAGAACCACTGTCTGGGCTGAAAGGCACATGGCCAAGGTTTGTTCCCATTTCTGGCCCGAGCATCAGACATGAACCTGTATGAGGGCATTTCTCAGCTGTTCGTCTCAACTCAAATGCTGACCTGGGCCAAGCGGCCCCCCCTTGGCAAGGGGCAGTTCTCTCACGTCAGCAACACCATGTAGAAAGAGAGAGCTGAAAGGCAGACAATTAAATGACTTCTTGTTGCTTGCTCATCACAAAAACTTCACAAACTTTCCTTTACATATTAACACAGTACTCTCTTTGGAGATGAGGACTTTAAAAAATCTTTGGCATACTGATTTCCAGATTTATTTTTGCTCACAGGGGCTAAAAATCTATTAAACCTTCCCACTCTCCCTTCTGCTCTGTCCACTTTCCAAGTCTGTTTTGGCATATTCCTACCACATAAACTAACCACCAAATACCAAGAGACTAAAGAGATACATCTCCTTTTCCATTTTCCCCAAAACCTATGTCAAGCACCAGAGGGGACATTTTAAAATCTACAGACCTGGAAAACAACCTATGGACTGCTGCTAACATAGGTTAATAATAGCTACCCTTAATGCTTTTCATCAGTCAGTCAACATCCGTGGTTAAAAGCTTAAACGCTTCCAGTATAATGCACTGACACAAAATACTTTGGTTCTTGCAAATCTTTAAATAAGAGTTTTTAATCTTCAAATAATTAAATCCTCAAAACTGATTTAGCTGTTTCTAAGGCCAGCTCCCTAAAATCGATTTTTTTCCTTCATTTCTGTATTTATCAATCAAACAAATTCTAAAGGCTATTTTATGAATAGGATCAAGGTAGAGCTCAGATCATAGTTCAGAATGGATGTCCAAAACCTATTTTATATAGATATTATGAAACACAATGATAATAAATATTACACAATTCTTCCTGGAGCTGACTTCCTAGAAACACTGAAAGACAGTTCTAATCAGTCTTTCACAGTGGAGGTGGATAAAGAAACTTTTCAAAGAAGAGTAACTTTTTTTTAACACCTGCAAATGCAAAAGTTGTGTGATGATCTCTCTCCCCTTATTCATTATCTTTTTCCTTCAATGCTAGTGTCCTTTTCCTATCCAAACTAATTTTATAAAATATTTTTTCATTCATGGAAGGCAATTTTTACTCGAACTGTCAATTTTTTGTAATAAACTCTCAGCAGGACTAAACAATATAGGAATGGTACTTTGCAACAAATTTTACTCAAGAACTTCTAAGGCTACTAGGACTTTTTGGATGCTCAGGTAGGCTTGCCTCTTGATGCAGACTGCTTTTGCTGAAGCGAAGAACTCTGAAATTGCCCTTGAATGGCATTTTCCTATTTGAGTTGCATGTAAACTCTCACATATAATCAACTGAAATACTTAAAACTCCTCTCCACCCCCTGAGTAACTCATGTCTGTTGTGCTGTGTTAATTGAAAGAAAAAAGCAAGAAAATCCTATATGCAGGGTCCATACCTTTTTTTTTAATGGGAGGCTCATAAAGGCCCGAATTTTAAAAGGCAAACTTTAATAAAAAATATTAATTTTAATGACAAGTATGAAAATGAGAGTAATCAAAGTTATTAACTTAAATGCAAAAAAAGCCCCAAAATTACAGTGGTTTTGGTATTTGTCTGAAAGCTGTATTTGTCCCTTAAAAACAAACAGATCCACTCACTTTTCAAAGCTGTTGAGTAATTACTGCAAAGCTGTCAGACACTTGACTCTGGTAACCCTAAATAAGATTTTCAGATTTATCAGAAGTTAGGATAGATATTGCTGAACATACTACTGAGCTGAAGCATTCTTTATCCTAGCAGCATCAAAAGACTAAACAGATGCAATATTTTTATTTGCTTTTGCTGCAAATTATTGTAAAGCCCCGAAAAGTAAAAAAACCCCAACAACGAAAAAAACAAACCACCACTGAGAAATCTGTATTTGCAGTAAAAAACCTGTAACATTCAGCACCAAAAGTTATCCCTCCTTTGCCCCCAAGTTAACTCCTTCCCCCTTAGGTAATAAACTTCACAGTGATACAGGCTGATCTATTTGCAGGGGTGACACAGAAGCCACTTGCTGGAGCTGCTCAGCACCATTTTTATCCTCATCTCCCACTGACACCAGAGTAATTGAAAACACTTGCACGAGGTGCTCAGCAGCAGCTTGCAAAATCAAATACCAACATCGGCGAGCTTCAGCACTGCTCAAATCCTGCAATGCAGTGAAATGAAACCATCAGGGTCACCCCGGCACTTGAGTGGGAGCCAAAGTAAGTGGAATAAGATGGGAGTGCTGCCACAGAAGGGCTCGATACTGAGGGTGTTCACATTCTTGTCAGCAGCAACTCAAAACAGCGTATGGCAACCTGGCGGCACAAGAAGCTGCAAAGATGGATCAGAATGTGCAGACTGGGCAGGATAGAGAAGTTAGGAGGAGTTAATGTCCTTAAGGACCAAGTCCCGTGGTAACAGACAAGGAGGGTTAGTTAAAAATCAGCTACTGCAGGGGAAGCTCAGTGATAAGAAATAAATAGATAAAATGACAGTCTGATTCCAAAGAGCTGTCCCCTTATACCTGTCCCTCAGTTATCAGGATTAGTAAGGCATTGCCCAAATCTCTAGTTCAAAACTACAGTATGTCCATGTGCACCCATGAAGTCAGTGAGAAAACTCTCTAGACCATGATCATTTGGCTCTCCCAGTACCTTCCCAGCTGGAGGGGAGCATCTCTGATCTGATACTGCACAACTGAAGACACATTTTGGTACACCGTGTGCCTCAGTGTACTGGCCTGCCAAGGGAATGGCAGCTGCCCAAGAGCTGGCACAGCATGTGAGGCTGAAGTCCCAGCAACATCTACAGACTGCTCCCCAAGACTCACAGGCTTATTGCTGCAAATTCTTGTGCTCCAGAGTGTAATTTCAACAACATCAATTCTTTCCCCACCCCATTTAGAACATGGGAGAGGACAGGTGATAAGGATTAAGTGAAAATAACATCTGAGTATTTTCAGCACAGCAAGGAAAGCCACACCAGTCTCATGATTTAATGGTAGAAACACAAACATGAAAAGCATAAAATTTAAAGAAACTCTGAGAGAAAAGAACCAAACCTCCTGAACACCAGCCCTCCTGTCCCCCAACCCACAAAACTGATGTAAGAGTGGAGGAGGGAAGCTACTCACAGTAATATTGGCAGTGATGAGCACACAAGAGCTAATGGAAGAAACAGAACACTTCAATCAGCCATGACATCAGGCTGTCAAAAACAATCTGGCTGTTATCACATTAAAAATCCATTCAACTAAACAAATCAAAAATAAAGTTCAGAACAGAAAGCTCAAGACTCAGTTTACCAGTGGATTAACGACTATCATTAGCTGGGAACACTCTAAAAAACCAATCTATGCAAGCTAAAACATTATTATACATAATAATTGGTTCACTGCTGAGAATGCTGCCTCTCTGCCAAAATCTAGTGCTAAACCAGATAGACATGTTCTGTTCATTTTCTTTCCAAGAGTTAATGCAGCGGTTGACTTCTCTTCTTAAGCCTTTGGCTATCACAGCAAATTAGAAACTGGAAAATAACTCTTCATAATCTTTACCCATTAAAAAAAGGAGTCTTCTCCAGAGCACACAAAACACCACAACAGCCACAAAAGCTCTTAACTTTTCAAAGAGTAAATTAATGATCACTGTGGATTATAAACATACATAAAGGCCCTTAAATTTAAATAAACAGAGGGATAACATTATCTAATGGATGGGAATTGGAAACATTCTGGCTTCAAATTAAAAACCTAACACCTAGTTAACAATAAGGAAGATTTACCAAGTGAAATTAAGTCTTTCATTTGGCTTCAGACCAATATTGGGTGTTTTTCTAGAATATATTCATTACATCAAACCACAAGTTACAGAGTTCAGGCTGTACTCACTTCTGCTGCAAAAGAGTACAACTCCTTTCCTTGCCTGTGTTATGCCTAGGTAACCATAAGGATCCATTCTGTACTATCAAAAACTTTGTAAAGCTTGATAAAGATATAATTGATCAGGGGCCTGTTCACAGCTTTTAATTGTGAGTATCTCTCACCAGCCATTTGAGAGAGCTGATACTCCATGAGGTGAGCAGGAAAGAACTACTGCGTGTTTGGGAAGAACTGCCTTCCATTAGCTACTGAGATCAAGTTAATCTTTTCAAGTCCCCATCAAGTCATCTCCATGCAATGCACATAAACCTTCTTATCTACCTCTCCAGCCCACTGTACTTCCCTCACCTAATCCTGCTGGTTTACTCCACTGATACTGCCCTTGATGTAGAGAGAAGGGATTAATTTGACTAGTCTGAACTATCTCGTTGGGAAGCACCTTTCTACTCCACTGATAAAAGAGGGAGGCAGTTCAGGCTTCCCTGGCCATTCTAATCCCTATTTTCTGTGAACACCTTCTCAGATACCACTGACCAGACTAGCGATCTTTCACGTCATGGTTCATTTCACTGTCTACATTAGCAGCCCCCTCCACGTCCCTTCCAATTTTTACTACAAAATGTTGAGTCAATTTGCCAGGGAAATTACACAGCAGAGGTAAGGCAGGAAAGGGAAACCTGAATTCACAAATAATTTTTCAGGTAAAGTATAGTATACAGAGGACAAGCAGCATGTGTCACCACTCTTAGGAATCTACAGAGTTGGCCTCTCAGGTATGTGTTGCTGGGACACAGCTTATTTATCCCATGAGACCACAAGTGAAAACTACCTTCCTACTACTAGATACTTAGAGAAAAGTACTTACATAACTGTACGAGATGAGGTCACATGTCTGTGCTTCAGGCAAGTTTCAGAGAGCTTCCCTTACTATGGAAGACATACTATAAGAATTTTTGTTCCAATTTGCTAAACAGAAGACCATAAAAGGTGTATAATGTCAATACTACACGTGTCTTCATATGGTGGCTCTTCACTGTCATCAAAAGAGACTGCTGTCACTGTAAGAACTAAATTTAATAACTAGCAATGGAAAAGTTTTTAGGTGCAAAACCTAGCCTTTTAAGAAACATAAAGAATAATTGCTTCTGTGATGGTTTTGCTCCGCTCTTCTTTTTCTTTTAATTGAAAACTTGGGGATAATCAAGACAAACAGCTCAAAATACCATAAAGTTTTAGCGCTCTATATGTCCTATTTATTTCCACTCTGGAAAAAAGTGCTTTCAAATATTGTGCCTATTTCACCGTGTTGTTCTGAGTTTTGCAATTCTTAGTCAAGGAAATGAACATCACTAAGAAACTAGTAACTACATGTGGGAATAAAGAGCTGAATCAGAACATACTTTTCCCACTCCCCTGTCATCATTGTCCAGGAACTGATGAAACAGCCCACAATTGGTTTCTCTGTTGGGATAATCATCACTTCTGGGTCTGTAAGATACAATCTCACTGTATTCTTTAAAAAAATAATAATAAATTAAAACCAGGACATGCAGAAGAACTCTGATGAGTATAGCGGGGAGGACTAATTTGAAATTTGGTACAAAGGTCAAGCTGAATCTGGGAAATTCTGAGTTTCTTCTCACATACACCAGTGAAACAGGGGCACACCTCTTACAGTGTGAGCGATGCCGGTGCAGAGAAAGAAGCAACTAATTTCATGTTCACTGAAGGAAACCTCTGCTGATACCTCAAACAAAACTAGTTTCTATTTTATTTACTTGCAGGTGAGACTGCAATACAAAAATGTGTCTAAATCTCTCTTCTCTTCTTGTTGAACTCAAGTAGGGAAATCTCTTTCCAAAGTTAATGGGATTATTTATATATTTAACGGTTAAATAGACTTTCTTCAGGTCTTTGCTAAGTTAAAGGCTCTCTGTTTTTACTTAAGGAACAGTCTTCTGCCAATATTTTTTAGTACATTTGCAACTGCTGAACAGTGATGTGAAAATATAATTGCTAACGTGCCTTAAGACTAGAATAAATATACGATTAATAATATTTTATTTAGGTATAGTCATATTTTTCTTAACATCTACAGAAATCTTGAATCATGGCATATTAATGAATTTTATTAGATTTCACAAGTTGCAGAAGATGTCTTCTATCAAACTAAGTCCAAATTTATTGCTGACAATCCTTTGCAATTTATGCTCTGATGAGAAATAAAACAATTCTAACGCAGGCTGCTCTAAGTACATTTTAGCCTAATCCGCTACAACATATTTTATTTGGCTCTCAAGTTTTAAGCTTTTACACTTTCAGGACTTGATTATTCTCATATGTTATAAACTGCATCTGGAGCTAGGCAACAGTATATCCGTTTTCAGGTCCCAAGTTCCTTCTCCGCTTGTTCACGTGGTCCTCCACTTAGCCAAAAACATTGCAGGGCCCTCGCCATTGCCTGAATAACTGGGCTGGCTAAACCAAAATCCATTTTAAAAAAAAACCCTAAACCATTCATCCTTAAGGATTCCCTGAGTGCTTTTAAGAAAAATAAGAAACAGCTTTACATGGGGAATGCACAACCTGTCTTGTAAACTCTCTCACCCAGTGCATGTATGAAAACACCACAGGCAAGGTAAGAACACAGTCTCAGGCTGTCTCTGTCCTCCCCATTTTCATCTCTCAGGAGCATCCTAAAACCATGTAACGACACCTCAACTCTCAAATAATTCTAAACAGTCTCTGTGCAATTTCAGGTGTAAATCTGAAAAAAACTTAACAAAATCAAGCTACTTTTATGCACTATATTAGTTTTACTGTTTTTTTATACTTCAGCGTCTTTATTATCGGCCATAGCCTTGTGATAACCGGCACTCAGCTTTGAAAACGAGACGAGATGAATGCTTGCAAAAAGCCACTAAAGATCTGAAAACAAGGTATAGGGTTCTGTAGCCGTTGTTACATTTTTTTTCCTTTGACAGTCCAAAAGAAAACTGCAAAATTACATGCTCCTAATAGCTATTCTTGCACTGTAATTCTGTCTTTCCATAAGGGTAAACTGTGGGAATTAAAAATTTTACTAATGCCTCCCATTGCACAGACCTGCTATTTCTTCATAATGAAGCAGCCAAAATGAATGACGTTCTAAATGTCAGGTCCCAAATCAAATCCCTGCAGATGCAGTGTCACTACCATGGGGCTATTCTTTTGAAAAGCATCAGGCTACAAGAAGTCTCCCCCAAGTGTGGACAGGATCCAGAATCCAGTGGCTGTCCCACCAGTAACTTGTGTGTTATCAGGAGTGGAAGACAGATGTCCATACCATGTCCAGGCACCTCATGTGGATGTGGAAATACAGAATAAGTAAAAATAAGATGCAAATTATGTGCATCTGCTAGCATAGCTTTGCTGCAGTTCGGTAGTTATATTTAGGTTAGTGACATTAAAAACCAGAAAACTTCTCCATGATGTGTTTGGGATTCCAAATATGACAAAGCTAAGTTTGCTTGCCAGCATTTCAAAGCTAATGCTGAATTTTAATATGTTTATGGTTTCCAAAAAACCACGCTCATTGATGCTTTGGATCCAGCTAAGAGATAATACTTCAAGAAAATACTTGACATCACCTTTTCAAACTAGTTCCATCTCAGTAAAAACTAAGAGAAGCCTCTGCTGTGCTAGTAGACCTACTTGGATAATCCAAGCATCTCTTATCCAGCTCCCACACACCCCTCGGCACTGTGGTTTACACCAGGTGCTCAGCTGCCCAGGCAGGGAAATGTCATTTTAATGAAGTGCAATGGTGCTATATCTTAAAAGGGTGCAGTAAAGGGACCCAGTAAAAGAAAAAAAAGAAAAGAAAAAAGAGAGAGAAAGAGAGGAAAATAAAAGACCCAGCATTATGTTATCAATCTTAAGTGTCAGAAGTTAATGACACTATTACTGAATAATTATTGAAAAGTAATTATTGACATATAAATACTTTCAGTGTCACAACATGTTATTTTAATGGTTCTGAGAAGTCCTTAAAAACATTATTACTGATTATCCCTCTTTAGCAGCTCTCCCTGGATGCAGCCTCTGACTCTCTCGCCATCCCTGCGGAGGTGATGGTTTTGCAATCCCCTTGCCTGGCACAACTCCTCGCAAGGCAAATGGTTCCACCTTTCATTCCACACCAACCTGCCTGTTCTCACCACTGTCTCTTCCCAGCAGAACTGTTTTTGTGCTTGTGGGCAAGCTGGAACATGGACCTGGTCCAAGTGAAAGCTAACCCAACCAAAACCACGTCAGAACCACAAAGTCAGCGCACAAAAGAAACAGGCAGCCTGAACAGGGAGAGGCAATCATCCTTTTCTCCAGCAGCACCGAGTTATGCCAAATGAAAGTGATGACAAGTTTAGACTGACTTGCCTCATCACAGACACTTTCCACATATTCCTCAAATTAATTTTTTTGCATGACAAGTCTTTCCATTGCCTGTTCCCATTTACTAATTCAGACATTGGGCTGGACATACACCATGGGAGCAATTTCTGAGATGCATTTGAGAAAAGGAAAGGACTTCAACTGCGCAAAAACTGAAAAGCTATTTGTCACCACGTCATTTCCCAACTGCGAGTCCACTACCCATCTAGCTTAAATTAAAAAGTTCTGTAAAGAACAGAACTAATGAAGCTGGATTTCCTAAGGACATACAAACCACTTCCTTCATCTTCCTACAGCAATAAACACCAGCTCCTCCTGTGTCTTCTGTAATTCCCTCCTCTTGTCTTCATTTTCCTGTGACCCACTCCCCTCCACATTTAGGCCCAGATCTTCTTTCATAGTGTTTATAGTTGTTTCAACCGCAACTGTAACCTCAGACAAATGTCTAAATATTCACTGTAACCCGCTGACTTTCAATAACTACAAAGTTCTCTGAAAATGAGGCCCATACAAAGACATATATAAAGTTGGGTCCTTCAAACCTCTAGTCACTTAGGAATCCTTATATGACCTCCTGACTCCTGGTATTGAACCCAGAATCCCACTGACCTCACCCAGTACCCCTGGGAAGCCTTCTGAGGATAGGCTGGGGTTTGCACTCAAGCCAAACCTTGGCAGCAGGTAGGGAAAAGTTTAAACCTGTGCAGCTTTCAGCTGTGGAACTGGTGTGTGACCCTCTCTAGGAGAAATGGTCGAGGCACACCATGCCTGAATTCCCCACCATGTTCCCCACCTCTGGGATGGAAAAAATCTGTGCAGGACAGAAAAGTCCAGCTGGAGTTTTTCTTGGAAGAAGCTGACCTTGAAGCCAAGCAGACACTTAGGATAACCGAGCATGCACTGTCCCTCAGCAGGTCACACGTGTCACTCCTCAAAACCATGCAGTTTAAAGGTGGTGGAATTTGGAGGGACCAGGGGACACAGAGAAGACTGTGGCTTAGCCACACCATACCACACATCTGCACATCATCATGGAGAACACTGTCCTTTTCTCTGCCTTTCACGTGCTTCTAAAGTAGTGTTAGATAACCAAATCCGATAAATAAGTTTAATGGTATATTCTTATTCACATGGAGGTGTAGAATTCTTACACTATTCTTACACTGAGAGACAACAAATTAATAAATCCCTCCCCCAATGTCTCTATCAAATTGTTATTTAAAAAGACATTTCCATGGTCAAAAAAAAAAAATAATACATTACTGTTACACTTTAGTACTTATTATCTAACATGCAATTTCAAGGGCAAATTTTTTAACGGAGCATTTAAGATGCTTTCTTAGGAGGTCTGGGTCTTTGATGTTAAATTTATGGTAAGTCATTGCTTGACAATTGTAATTAATATGCTAGGTGATTTTCTGACTTGCTGTTCCAAGAGACATTATTATTTGTAGTCTGTCAGTGTAACACATAAATTATGAGCTATGTTCACCTATAATAGACTGAAATGAAACTTCAAAAATGACATTTATGAAGAAAAATGACAAAGTCCTTTCCACCATGCGAATGGGCATATCACACAGTCTAAAGAAGACTCAGAACAGAAAAAAGTTTAAGTTATGTATTTTGAAATACCTGCCTGCCAAAAATAATTACATGCTTAAGAACAGATTACTCTTTAGTTGCAAGGTCTCATAAACTGGGCAATGTCATGCATGATCAAGGAGGAGTATTACATACACTGTAATTTTTTTTTTGCCTGCTGAACACTACCATGCAGTCATTTTTCAAGACAGTGATGCATATTAGTACATCAAGAAAGATCGTCTAAAGGAATGAAAAAAATTACCTCCCTGAAACAGAGCATGAACTATTAATAAGAAAATGCCCATGCACATAAGGCTTCATCTTCTTCTAAAAATATTTTTAAAAAATCAACCTAGCCTCATCTTTTCATTAGAAAGCTATACTGAAGTTTAATTTTTAGATATTGTATAGTATGAAATTTCAAACCAGAATGAATCAAGGCAAAACCAGAGCCTGTTTAAACCAGACACTCGCCAACCATGTACCTTGATGATCTAGACAGGAAAAGCATTGCGTGGAAGAACATGTCCAAACTTTTACTAGGTTTTAATTTGCAAGTCTAAACCATCCAAACATTCTTCAAAGCTGTTGTCCATTATGTTTACAAAAAAAAAAAGGTGTGCACATGCTAGGCAAATGCATTTAGAAATCCTAAACCTTCAAGTGCTTTTACACAATAATGCAAGTAAGTGGACAGTAGGCAATATGTACTTTGCCAGGTAATAAACAAAGAGCTTCCATTAAATTTATTTTTTAAAAGCCATCAAAACAAAAAAACAAATGAAATGCCTGAAGTAAGTGCCACGAGTCTATGTTACTGGAAACATCTAGGTATGCTAAGTAACCCCATATTCCACTAACTTCAAGTGAGAATCCAGAGGCAGCAATTGCAGCTCTGAGGTTCCTCTGCAGAGCACTCCTGCTAGTGAGGGAAATATTCTGGAGTCTGGGTGTTCCCAACCCTAACACACTGCAAGGGCAGAGGAGAGAAACAGAACCAGCTATGCTAAGCATATACTAGCAGATATGTACATGGAGAAAGGCATCCTTCAAAGCAAAGGGTGAATCCTGCGTTTCCCCCCCAGTATGGGGTCATCCCCAGGTGAGCTATGTGGATCAGCAGGAGTTTTGCTCAAGCTGAAGTGTGGATGTACTCAATCACTGTGTGCACCTTTAGGTGTAATAGAACAGTGTGGTGTTTTAAATTTCTGAGGAAAAAAATCTATAACATGGATTGGAAAAAAATCCACCGTTTTAGGCAGACCTAGGCAATTCAGAACACCTTTAACTTAAATAAGTACTCAAACTGTGACAGCTTAAAAAAGCATAAACCACAAACCTAAATTGAAAAGACCAAAGTGAAAACTAAACCAAATTTTGTCCTTCTCATATTTCAGCCTGAAAAAAGTGAAAACACCAAAGTATAGCTTAAGTTGTCTGCCAATTTTTTGGTTTGCTCCCATGAGAAAACCTAACTTTAATACTTCCAAGTTTTAAACTAATCAGAACATTTTGACAATTTTAGTTCGGAAAATATGAAGCATACACAGTTCCAGGGAATAACCTTGTAGGGCTTTTGTTTTTTGTTTTGTTTACATTATGCAACCAACTTTGCCTCATTCATTTACGTCAGAGCAAGGAAGTCTGTCACTGCTATCCCTCACTGTCTATACATTACTCTTTCCCTTGCTACTCACGTGCAACCCACAGGGCATAGGTACAAAACAAAAATACCCATCTCAAAGGAAGTTCTGGGCAAACTGCAGGCTGAAGCCACAGCATCTCTCCTCTTAATTCTTGTACTGTTCTTTGCTAGCCCATAATCTTGGGGTTACATTATTTGCCCAGGTTGTGGAGACTAAAGTAGGAGTGATAAAACCCCTGAAGTTACAGATGCCAAAAGAATTACTGTAAATACCAGGGCAGTAAAAGTTTAACCAAACAGTCTCAGATTAACAAATACGTCTGCAGCTTTACTACTACTGATAGCATTATTGGTACTGTAACTATATAATTATTTTTTCCTGGTTTTAAAAGGTTTAGGCTTTGAATTAGCACAGCCAATGCATTCAGCCTACAAAAACATGTCTGTCCAGATTGAGGATATTTTTTTGCACACTTGTGGACAAGATGTTGGCTTCATTTTACAACCAACATCTTGTCCACATCAGGGGAGCGTTCTCACACAGACATGCATACCATGTGGGCTACCTGCTGAGTTTTGGCAAGCTTGGCAGGCTGCAGAGCATAAAGGGTAGGCAGTTGTAGTGGAAAAAACCTTCATGGGAATTTTTTTTTAATGTTGTGAAAAAAGAAATAGGAAAAAAAAGCAAACTGTTTCCCAATGAACCACACTGTGAGCTGGCATAAGGAAGATAAGGGCAGGAAATTGGATGTAAAACTAGTGCATAGGTCCTTTAACAGAGGAGGCACTCTGCAAGTTGCCAATGTGACATACACATTTCTTTTCTAAAATTCAGCCACTTTTTTTTTTTTTAATTAGCCATATGGAAAGTTGAAAGACTTGTGAACTTACAGCATCAATCCCACATGTTGAACTTAATTTTGGAGAGGTTTTACTCGATCTTGTGTCTTTAATTTATTTTTATACTCACATTTATACACCGTTAGACAAAATAACACACGTAGAGCAAGATACGCCTTATGCTGTGAGCATAGTTCAGCATTACTTAGTTCTTATATAAAGGTGCTAAAGTGTTTCAAATTAGGAAATGAAGTGCACCCTACAAGGGGTTATGTTTTAGTGTTCCACCTTGGTAAATTTTACAAATACTGGTGTAGCCAACTATTCTTAGTTTCCTGGTATGATCTAGAAAGCGAAGCAGAATAAAAACGACTGAAGCACTAAAAACAGCCACTGCCAAAAGAAAAAATGCAACAGCACCACCTAAGGCCCATCTAAGACAGTGCAAAAAGTCACAGAGGTGTTACAGATCCCTTATTCATATTTATACAGCTGTAATATGCATTATAAAATTGTAGCATGGTATTTCTTCACGCCTTGAGTGTTGGCTAACCAATTCCTTATACCTATTTATTCACATTTGGATTTCCATGCAGTTCACAGTACCGTGTGAATCAAAGGTTCAACTGTTAAATACATTTATGCACCTCATTTTTCCACTCTGAAATTAAGTGATATTGTATTTCAAACACATCATGGGAAAGAAAATTCTTAAACCATTTTAAACTATTGTGACAAATCATCTAGCCTAGCTGCCACTGGCAAAGTTTTGGAGCACACAAGTGCCCCCTGGTGCAGAATTTTTATTTTCTACAGTAACTGAAGCATCAAGGTGACTACAACTTCAAGTGAAGAACTTTCTTACAGTTTCCAGCCTCAGAAGATCCATGAACAAATTTATAAACATTTGTTCTGCTAGCTATGTGATTCTTGACTTTGGATAGTTTCCTTCTCTGCTTGTTTACTCTTCATACAACATTTATGAAAGCTAAGCTGTTCTCTCCTAGCCTTGGCTAGCCTCTAAAGGAGAGCTAACCTTCTCTGACACGATTTTATTCCCTTCGCTATACACCCTTTGCTGCCCTACAGCCCATCTCAAACAAGTCCCAACGCTCACTGCACCAGCACTGGTCTCACCTCCACTGGAAGCAGCTCTTCCAACACAATCCCATTTGGCCTCTTATGACTTGCCTATTTACATCAGTCGCTGTACTATGGGATGACTGAACAGTGTTCAGTAATATAATTAAAGTCTGTTCCTAGTGAGGAATACAAGCATGCTCGAGTTGCTTTTTATTTTGCTCTCCTATTATTTTATAATGAATTAATTCATCATAACCTAAGGTACTATATAAGTTTAAGACTTCGTCAATTAATCAGTGAGAACACTACAGAAGACAGACAAATGTTATCTTCTCCTCTGGCCTGTTTCTTCCCTTGTGTCTAAATTAACATAACATTACCAAACTAAGTGACCTTTCTCACAAACATGCATGTATAAAGGATGTAACCACTTTCAGAGAGTTCTGCTAATGTAAGAGCTGTAATAGACAATCACAGCGAAAAGGGAGGCTGACACTGCATTTTCTGCCAATATTTGTACAGAAAAGACTATGTGTGTCACTCAGCTTGTCAGCTGTGGAACCCGGTGTGGTCAGAAACAGCACTTAAGAGAGGAGACGGCTGAATGCAGAAAGCAGTGTCACTGAGGGCATCTTTCCACACCTCTGCTGAGGTAGGTGTGCATGTAACGCACTGCCACAGGAGTTACAAGCCACTGGTCACAGACCACAGCTCTAGGAGCTGCTGGAGGGGGAGAAAGAGTGCCTTAAAAAAGATGCCCAGGACACAGGTGTTTAGATTAAGCAAGTTTGATCTATAATGCTTTCTTCATTGCTCAGGCACTCAGCAACCCTTTCTGCCTGCCCTTTTTTATCCTTACCTGGCAGACCCGGACCTAGGAAACAGCAGCCCAGAGGTTTTGCAGGGCTCAGAGCTGCCAGGCTTCCAGGGAGTGGCCTCCCTTCTTTTTTCTATTTTATTCTAGGCACAACTCCAGCTACTGTCCCTTGTAGTTAGACTGTGAAAGGAGCTGTTTGAAAGCAAATTCCTAAATAATGCCCTCTGAGCAGATGTGATTCCCAACCTGCCTGCAAGCACAGCTCTTTCACTGTGCAGAATTTAAGCTTACACCTCCCCAGGATTTGTTTATGTTATTAACACAAAATTAATAATACATTAACAATGTTAATTGGACAACTCTACCCCAGACTTGGGCAGGGTAGTCTGCTGGGTCCATAAAAGCTGCATCTTATGTTTAGAAATAGGAGCACTCATTGGACAAGAGTAAGGAACTATTTACATGCTGCAGTCAACCCAGTGCTCTGCTCTCCTGGCTGGCCTTCAATTTGAGCTTTAATATCCTGTGGCCCCAGCATTACAGTCTCTCACACAGTGTGTTGTTCCCCCCTAGCAAGGCTGAATGCTACAGTAATACACACTTCTGCCCCCTGCTACTTAAGTGAGGTAGCAGGACAATTCATTACCGAGAAAATTAATGATGATGATGATGATAATAATAACAGTAGTAATAATAATAATGACATTCATAAAAGTAACACAGAAGGGTTCAATTTTTCATTGGTTACAATTAGGTATTTTGAAAGATTTAAAGACTAAAGCTTTCATTAGGTATACCATAAAAAGCAGTGTCATGGAAGTTTCATTTCAAGTGCCTGCTATGAGAGACCTGCTTGATAAAAGAGAGATTCGAGTGCTTTGTTCCCCACAAACAGGATGCTTCATTATTGATGCATCTACCAAAATTAATCATTTTCATGACTCCAGCGGGAAACACTTTCTAACTCCGCCTTAGAGTCAATACTGAGGAATTTTGCAATTTCTGAGCCTATGAAACAGGCAGAAAATCTCTTGAAAATTACAGTCATGCATATCTGTTTAGAAAACAATCTATACTCAAAGGTTACTAAAGACCTCTAGCTTTTGAAAATTATCTACTTACCTTCTGGAAATGAAATAATACTTCAAAGTATTTTACTTTTTTTTTACAGTTACAATTAAAATACATCTATTCCTAAGATTTCGTAACATATTACTTTATTAAGTATCTTTCATCCACACTTCATTCTCTCAATTTCAACTAAACAAATTTCACAGTAATTGCTCTCCTAAGACAGATGTACTAGAGTCCTATCATTATAAAAAAGGACCACAAACTCTACTTCCAGAACCAAAATAATGAGTTAACCACAAACGCTGCCACGAGAAAAGTGGAAACATCACCCACTCTACATGAAATATTCAACTGCAGAAAGCAAATCAAAAAACAACTCTAAAATGCAAGGCTGCTAATATCTCAAAGCTCTCCTTTTTTCAGCTGAGACTTCAGAGTATTCAGTTGTAGATATTTCAGCAATAACTAACTACTTATTTAAAGTTCTTACAGGGATAATTAGTAAGCTATGGTCTTGTAGAAGAAAAGGAAAGCAACATAACCAACAGCCCACCTAAACATGGCTGCTGAAGGTGCTTTGAATTGCTAAAGATACAGGATGCCTAACTAAGAAATTGTATTCTAAAGGTAGCTACTTTATTTCAGCATCTCTTGAAATTTCTTCTCGAATACAACATCCATTTATTAATTATTCATCTTCACAGTAGCTTTTTTTTTCCCAAGGAAACATACTATGTGCATAAATGCTATGTTCTCATTTGATTTTGTATCCTTAAAAGCTATAGGTGAATATAGAAGTGCTGGATCCTTAACACACTGGTTTGTAAATGGCTTTCAAAAACCGTTTTCAAAGTTGCATATTTTAATAAATAGGTTTCTTTAATTAAATAAAAGTGCCATAAACTGCCCATGTGTGAATAAAAAACGAGCTGTGTTAAATTAAAAATGCAGTACCTTACTAATGGCTAACAAATTAGGACTGCCTTCAGGATAGAGTATTTTGTCCTTTAACATGTCAAATTATTATGGTGGTGTTAGGAATGGAAGAATCATGCTAAATCAGCTTTTCAAAATTAATATTTCCTCCCAAACAATTTTCAATTTAAAATTTAAACAGATCCTAAGTACAGACACTCCTACACAGCATTACCTCATTTCATAAAAAAGCTCCTTTTAAAGATTTTTTTTTTGCCAATATAACATGAAATTAGCATGGGAAGCATTGGAAGAAAACGTTTCTTAAGTACAACTTGGCCTGTATTTTTTTTTTTTTGTATGGCCGCACTTAATCTTTATTCTTCCATAATCAGTATTTATTGTGTGACCCTGACAGCTTGCTACTGCTGTGATAAATTATCTGACTCAAGTCAGATTAAAAATGCAACCCTGAATTCTAATTATCTTGGCAGATCCGCTTAGTAATGGCGTTTCTTGTCAATTCTGGAATCACAGCATGGGTGTCAATTGCAACAAACGCCCCGGCCCCTCTCTGAAGCAGGCTCCCCAGAACGCTTTCGTATCTGCCATATGTAAATCCAAGATGCTCTGTGCCCTTGGTGACCTTTTATTAGCAAACTGACAAAATGATAAAGCTAGTCATGGCAAAACTCCCACTACTGCACAATTATCTGCTACAGTTCCAGTCCGTGGGAGATCAACAAGACATTGTTAATTGTGATGCATTTCATTGACTTCCCCTGCCAACAGACCCTACAGGTCACCCGAACCGATAGGGTTAGGCTTTTATTTCACATCAGAAGGGGATGGCAGTGTAATTTTGACCCACAGGAGAGTTTCCATCCTTTGTTTTTCCTCTTCAGTAAGACGCCTATCATTTGTTTTTAAAAAGACTCATGAAATTATTTATATATATATATTTTAACACACACACACACACACATATATGTATGTATTTTTAAAAAAAGTTTTAGAAAAGAATGATCTGACTCAAGAACTTACAAAACTGAGATACACCCCACAGAGGAGCATCAGTCTGAAACCACAGAAAACTCCCTCCCATTGTCTCACCATGCTGCAAACGTTTATCAGAACTTAAACCCTTCAGGTAAGGACTGGATTCACACCCCAGGACATCCATCTTTGGCACCTTACTGAGGCACACAAAAAGAACATAGATGGATTCCAAAAGCATGTCAAACAAATAACCTTTTCACCCACAAAAAATTATCCAATGGAGTTAGGATTCCACAAAACACTTCTGCCTGTACTTGCGGGTATTTTGTAAATAAATACAGTTCACTCTTGATAATTTTCCTGCAAAGTTATGACATCTTGCAGCGTTGCCATTAAAATTTCATACACATATAAGGCTAACAAGTAAGGTAGAGAGAGAAAAGAGATGAAAATTATTCAGCGCGGTTCAGTCTTCCTGCTCCCTCAGAGCTTTCCAGGGACCCCTATATCAGAATATCATCCAAGAAGTTTACAACACACCCTCATATGTTGCACTAGAGATTTAAAACTGGAAAAGTCTGCCCTGATTTTGGCAGTAGTCACTCCATTCCAGCTACCTTCTGGCTGGCTCACATTGATAAAAGCATCAGGCTCTGCAGGACACAGCATCAGTCAAAACCCTGTCATTTATGAAGCTGATGCCTATTTGCTTTGCAATGCAGTTTGTTTCTGAAAACACAACTTGGCCACTAAAATGACTTAGGATTTTCTCAATTGCATGTGAGCTATTCGGACAGTGCATGCAGAGCTACAACTCCTGCACTTTTATCACCAAGATATGGCTGCCTGACCAGTATGAGAAAGAACTACAGTAGGACGATGTGGGGCACGTGGGGAAGATATTCTTATGTGACTGACAACTGGCACTCCTGTGTCATCAGCTCCTGCAAAAGAGGACTGTGCACCATGGAGAAGAGAAAAATAAGAGGGGAAAAATATATTCAGTTCAATCAATTCCCATTATGCATTTCCTACTCTAAACTGAATAAAATTCATGTCTTCTTGAGGAAAGAGAAGGAAACTGATTAATTCTTTAAACTGATTTTGAAGTGAATGATAAAGAGGTAGACTGTGGTATCTTTTCTTACCCTAAACAGAAGCAAGTGAGAAAAGAGGCTTACAGGGCAGACAGGAAACCTACTAAACAGAAGAAAAAAAGACCCAAAATGTGGACACAGAATACATCACTCAAGATGTGCAATTCAGAAAAGATCCTGACACAAGAAAAGCCCTTTACTACACTTTTGTCTGCAGCCATATTTGGAACGGTCACTGTGTCCAAGGTAATTCTCATCTCGGCAACCATGTTCTCTGCCTGAGTCATTCTTTCCTTGTTTAATTTTGAGCTCACAAACCACTTATGGCACCAGCAACTCCAGTATTGAACACCATAATGGACTGACAACCAACACTGACACTCATGAAGCAAATCTAAAATACTGCCCAGTCTTGCAAATTATTTTACAGTTAAGTTCCTTGCTCGGTTAAATTATTCCAAATGCTGTGAAACAAGTCCATCTTACTATATATGAAAAACTTGTGAAGATTGTATCAGTTTATAAATCAAGAAGATGGAACAAATTCAAATGTCTATATCAAGTTGCGCAACATTCTTCCAATAACATATCCCCTGAAACAGTCCCACAGAAAAGAGGAATATTTGGTTCAGACGTGATGGCTCTCTGAAGTGAAGCAAGAAATTTGCAATTCCAGATGCAACTCGGATGAAACAACTCAAAAAATATTGGGAAAAAAGTATAAAAAACTTTGAAAGAAGATATTTCAGCATGGCTTTATTTCTTCTTTTTTAAGTGGGTTCAGTGTGACAACCTGATCTTTGTGCCAACAGTTTGTCAAATTAGTACAGCAAACACTGAAATCAAGTTTTTCACAAGTTGCACATGGCCTGATTTTCTTTCAGGCTGCACTTTAACCTTTAGAGATCATCCTTTAAGAGTACTCTTTGTTTCCTTATAAAGGAAATGTTCTTGATTGCTCTTTAATGGTTGTCTAATGGCTTCCTTTGCTGAATTACAAGCTGTTTTCTGTAGCTTTAGAGGCTGAATACCACCTGGGAGACTCACATCATTTTGCCTTCTGACTTTAACCCGGAATTTCTCTTTGTACTTTGGAAACTGATCTAGTTACTGCGGTGATATTACAGAACTTCCACTCGCTCCAGTATAGCTGACCCAAGAATATTAGATACTAAAAAACCATTCCGTATGAAAGAAATATCAAAATCATATAACTAGTCATTGAAATTATATCAGTCTGGAAGTTTAGCACCACAGATCTGACTAAACATACTACGCTGTTTCCATTTCTCTTGTGCACATTTCAAAGAAATAATGAAAATGCTTTGATTCACATCCACACATAGTGAAGAGAAACATTTGTGCAGCAAAGTGTAGCTGCATCAATTAAAATATTTCTACCGTCAGGCCACACTCAAATAAGGTTTCAATTTGTATTCCCTTAAATATGAGATTACTGTAACCATGTTTGGCATCCAGAAGTGCAGATCTGTCCAGAAAATACCATGCTGTTCCCCTTGCTGCTTGATTTATTTTTCATAAACAATGTGCTGTATACATCCAACATGGTTTGTATTCCACAAAATGCATCTCAGGCAACAAAATCTACAGTGTCGGCTCTGCAGGACGAGTTCTTCATTTAGACTTCAACCCGATTAGCACAGCTCCACTGGCTCTCCAACATAGCATCTGTGCTCTTACACGAGAAGCAGGGAAGGGAGGGGGATTCCTCAGCTGCAGAAGTGAAAGCCAAAAGAGCCAGTACTGAAGGAAGGCAGTCCTTTCTGGTTTACTGCTTCCTTTCCCCTCGGTAGCACAGCACATATATAAAAGTTTGCCTTTGACCCAACTCCTCCCATGCTGCTGTAAGACCACACACCCTCGCCTGTAGCTTGTGAATAGAATCCCACTTCTGCCAAGGGATGGGGTGGTTACATACCAAAGTTTAAAAAAAAAAAAAAAAGTTTTATAGCAAAATGCTGCATTTGTTAAGCTCACATGCCTGGGAGAACATATGGCTCTTAATCCTTCATGTTTTTTTAAACTATTAGTGATATAGTTATTAAAATACTTAGTGGTCACATCTGTAATTGAGATGAATTTCACTGAAGGCATAAACTGACCCGGTTACGTGAGCTGCTCTTACAGCAAACTCTCAGAGGCACTACCCAAAGAACATTCCTCATGTGAACTTGGGTTGGTTGCAGCTGAGTATTGGGTGACTGATACTCCAGCCTCTGGTGTTTAACAGTCAGACACACGTGACAGACAAGGAGGCTTCTACACCTGTCTGTAGCTCCTTTTTTTCATTTTGTCTTGGGGGGGTTTTTTGTTATTAAGTACAAGCACTTCTACTACAGATCATTGCAATGACTGAGGGCTTAGGAAATGCTACCTCCCAGAAAAGAACTGTTAATGGAAAGAAAGCACCTTAGCCCAGAGCAAGCAACACATCAGAGCAGCAAGAGGTTAATCACACAGCCTGTGTTGCATTTAGTACAACGGCAGGCAGCAGGTTGAGCAAATTCATTAAACCCATCTACACAGCACTCATGAGGACAGAGCTGGAAGAGTATGTCCACTTCTGCAATCCCAGCAAAGAGGGAAAGGGATAGATGGTCAGCACAGAAGCACTAAGATGGCTGAGGCTGCACTATGCAAGATGTGAAGAAGCTGAGCAAGCGGGCTGATGTTGTCTAGCTAGGAGGTTGAACCAGGCTCTCCTCAGAGATGTGTACATATCAGAAGGGCAAAAGTCAATGGTTAGCACAGAAAAATCTCAATTTTATATAAACAAAAAAGGTTTCATAAGAGCACCTTGGCAAGGTAAAAGGCTGCCTAAAGAGAAAAGCTCCTTAATCAACCTCATCTAACTTTGAGGTTAACCGTACTTAGGGCCAGGGACTGAATGACAAAACCTCTTGGGATCCTTTCCAACCTAAATTATGCAGTGTCTACAAGAAGGCAGATATCCATCCTTCCCTAGAGAAAAAAGACCTTGTCTTTGCATCTCCCCCCCAATAACAACATTTATTTATTCAATACTGGATCTCAAAACAAAGATATTAGAACTCAAGTGCCTAAAATACAGATCAGTGATTAAAGAATAGTCCTAGAAAATACTACTTTAAAACTTCCACTGTATTCTTCAGCATGTCAAGAGCCCCAGCTTCCTGCTAATGTTTGTGCAATAGGATTATCCAGGCTCTATCAACTACTCTATCAAAACAGAGTTCCTCTTTGATGTTAAGTACTTTAAGATCCCCATATGGAAGGCAAAAAAAGTTTAGCTCACTCTGCTAATGTAAAATGTTACCTAGTGAGAGACTAGTGCACATTATTTTCTTAGCACTGTACTCCTCCTCTGCGGTTTCATTATGTGACATTTTCATTCATTCCAATATAGAGCTAGTTTCAGAGTATTCGGAGTTGTAACACACAGACACATTAATCACCAGCCTAATACATGTCCTGTGTAGTAGCTTTATTATCTTTTCAAAGCAGAGCTGTAAAAACAGAGAAACTGTGATCTTTTATGCTATCCTTTAATAAAGTTATTTTAAAATGCTATAAAAATTGTTTCAGTTTTTTTTTCCAAGCTACAGCTTAATGCAACTAACTCTGGTACATCCAAAACAGTAAAGTCTGAATAAGTAGTTTTAAAAGTCCCTGTGGACTTGTAATCTAGCAAGAGTGAAGAACTCTAACCACTAGAGACAGAAACGGGAAGGAATCCTGAGTTTCAAGTTACAGAATATGCCTGTTCTTCTGTCATTCTGACTGGGCACCGCCTTGCAAAGTACTCTCATTTCTGTGGTAAATTTTAAATGTCTATTCCTGCATGCTGATATTTACATATTTAGAGCAAGGGTGGGCTGCATTGTTTTCCCCTTCTTCTTCAGGCTCAGTATCAGCCTACCTCCTGATCCACTTAAATTAGTGTTTTACACTCACTGAGATTGTGTCAATGTAACACAGCCTTAGTAGACCTGTGTCCTCTTTCATGCAAGGCATGAAACGGACCAGCCACTGAATGCAAAGCAGCTTGTCCTCTGCCAAGACAAATAGCAGGGACTTAAATGCTGCAGCACCTTGCCCTTCATGGAGGGAATGTGCTTCCAACAATACAGGCTGACACCATTCCCTTCACTCCCTGCTCATCCCTTCTGCAGATGAATGAGGACACATCCACACATTTCTGGCTTTCAAAACTCCAGCTTTTCAAAAATAGACCTGAAACTTCAACTCAGATTGGAACAAAGCCAAACTGTTATAAAAATCTGTGTCTGTAATAAGAACAAATTGACAGCAGGCTTCAACGCTGTCTGGTCATTATATGCCACTGTCTCCTCTGTGGTCTCCTTGAGTGGTGACAATACAGGCTAATTGAAGAGAAAATAGTATATTTCAGCTATGTGCAACTTTTACACCTATGCCTCAGGCCAGCCAACACTTCTGGGCAGAAATCTGCAAGAACCATGCAATTTCCCTGGTGGGAAACACAGATGCGATAATTGCATGAACTGAAGTCAGGCTTGAAAAAAAGTGTTTCTAAATAAATGAAGATGATTCATTGGCATAAACCCAGCACTATTGCAACAGATTTTTACCAATCCAGCATGAAAACCACTCCTCAGCTCTGTATGAAACAACCACCCACCCACTCCACGTATTGCAGGGTAGGGCTCTGGCCAGCACACTGCTGGGCTTTGTGTAGCTACTGACCCAAAGCAGGAGATGCTTCTGCCTTTTTCTGAATGTTCTCAATATTTCTCAGCTTTTTACCCCAGTGAAAACTAAAATTAGAATGGTGAATCACAGAATAAAACTTGCACCTCATCAAGTATAATTTTAAATAAATGGGCCTCTCTCTCAATATCCCTAAGCTCAAGAAGTTTCCTTAAGACGACTCAATAGGAAACTACAGGCTTTCGTAGTAAGTTAGGGTTTAGGCAAAAACAGTCTTCATAAAAAACTGATGGAGGTGAAAAACATTTATAATCTTTCTCAGGGAAGACAAGGACACACATTACTCTGGAGCAGTACAAGGCTCTTGGTCTGAATTAACCACTTGGAAGTATTTTGAGACAGATGTGATCAGCACCCTACCACAGCCTGTGACCAAAGCCTTCTCAGTGGTGGCCAAGTGGAGATGATGGCTGTTTTCTTACAGTACTGCACTACAAAAAGCAAGTGCTCCTCCGAAATCACCAAGGAGCTGAGGCTGTTAGGCATTCTCTGGAAAGCAGCAGTTTCATGTTACTGCCATTCATGAGGCAGATCTCTCTGTCCCCCTTCTCTCTACTTCCCTCTTCATTCTCTCTTTTTTTTTTTTTTTTTTAAGATCAGAGCTATTCTGAACTTTTGTAAATGAAAACCATTTATCAAAACAAGGACAAAATTTAACTCATACTTTATTGAACCCTTTAATGGTGGGAAAAAGATGAATTAGTTTGCTTTTATTTTTACATCTGGTAAAAAGTATGGAATTCATGTATTCTTTGCCAAGTTTTGACGAGAAATGATTTTTTCACATCCAAGTAATAGATGACTAGGGAAATGGAGTGGTTTAAAATGCAAATGTGGAGATATTAATTATTGTTGTTATTGGGACATTTACAAGAAAAGTGTGGCACTATTTTAGAACCAGTAATGTCTAATCTTTTAAAACTACTGTAGCAAAAATAGAACTAGAAAAAAACCAAGCATTAAAACTTGAATTCCTATAATGTTTTAGTTTGTTTTGTCTGAAAATTTATTTGAAGTCTGGAAATGCCTGGTGTACACATTCAATATTTTATAACTTAATTTGTTCAACAAGAACAGCAGTATTTTAACAAGGTGAAACAATTTCACGATTAAAGCACTGCCTGCTTCATCAGTACTAAAGAGCTCATGGAAAAATATCTCATCTTTATAAAGCAGAGACTCATAATTTAACTGCTGAGAACAAATGAAGAGTCTAATTCTAATTTTGCTACTTTAGTGGTAGCATGTGGTGATAGCAAAGTATTAGCATAAGCCAGAACTTGCTCCTGCTTTTCTTTCCAAGCATGTAACAAATATCTGATGGCTATGCAAATTTCACCCAAAGCAAAGTTGTCCCAGCTGGCAAGCCATACATTAAAAGGTAAATTACACAAAGCTGAGGCCATCTGGACTAAAATATTCTCCTGTCAATAGTGTTTTAAGCTCGCCAATTCCACACAATGAAGGACAATATATTACGTATGTATTTCAGGTGTGGGCTTTTTACTAAGCACTATTTAAAAAACCCCAGAAGTTAAAAGATAAGAACAGACTTCACACTTATTTTGATATTTTCTTGGAATGTAATTTTTAAAGCTTATATAGCTTATTTTTAGTTGTAGTACATATATATATACTATGCCTTTAACTTCATAAATGCCTATTTTCTGACAAATGGCAAGTCCAGGAAGCCAACAGATCCAACCTATTACATAAATGCCAAGCAGAAAGAATTTGAAATTTGGAAGAAGTCTATCAGCATCTATGCTTTCAGAAAACTGCCAGCACTACTTCCGTGCAGAATTTTACTAGAAAGCAGCCCTTGACAGAGCACCTTGGTAGTCAATAGATAGCTTCTTGTTTGGTCAAACCAGAATTTTAAAGCCCAAAACATGTAGGAAAATGAACAGCTGAGGGCAGAAAAACTGACCAAACCTTTCTAAACTACAGCAGTCATCACTCGACGTTAGTGAAAATTTCTGCATTTAGTTCACATTAAATTGCCCATCTTGTCCAGTCTTTAAAAACCAATCGCTATGTTATACATTATGGAATTTAAAGCAACATCTGTGTCTTTGAAATTAAATTAACATACTTCTATTTGATTAGCTTATTAACTGTAATTCTCAATATGCTGTAGGAACAGACACCAACTAGAGAGATGCAGCTGACACCACCACCTGTCTGATATAAAGTACTTTTTATCATAGACATGGAGGGATCTGTCAGCAGTCAGCCAAAGCATTAGACAGATTAGGAAGTGACACAGGGGCAGAAAAATTACTTGCCTCAGATCGCAAAGCAGATAATTGATGGGATGGGGAACAGAACCTGTGCATTTTGGCTCACAGCTTCATACCTTTGCTAATGGATTTCTCAAATATCAAATGATGCAAGGAAAGAGCAGTTTGTAACTTGCACTACATTTGACAGAGACAGTATTTGAGGAAAAATACGTTTAAGTATTTTACATGCTACTGGGAATATTTATTATACTCATTCTCTAATTTCCACAGAAAACATTTCCCATTTCATCCCCACACAAGATAAGAAGATCTGAAAGTGTATGTTTATACTTAGTCTCAAGGTTATAATGCATGAACAGAGGTAAAGAATGAATATGGCCTCCTTGTAGACTCCACTCTCACTCTTCTTTCCTACCTGGCAAGATCCTGTGCTCCTCTTCATAGCAATGAATCCTTGATATCCTGTCACCACCTTTTAACCGACATGACACCTCTTAAATCCCAAAGCTTCTCACCACATCAAACACAAGTCTTTAGCTCTGTCACTATTGTTTCAATGCACTGAGAAATAGAAATGCTCTGAATTTAATCAGGGAAAAAGAAAACCACCACAGAAGCATAGTCTGAGCTGCATCAATTTAATCTTCACAGGAAATCAGGGAGTGGGGGAAAAGAAAAAAGAGCACAAATATGCAGCCAGGCAGCCGGAGCTACAAGGCTACTGGTGGCCAGTTCTTACAACTCAGAGCTTCTTTGGCTGAATTGCTCCTCAGGGATTACCTGGTTTTGTTCTCAAAGTTGCATCACAGACATAATAACGAAATGCTACTTTCTGTGAACTGTTGCTCTTATGTAAAAGCCTTGCCAGTATGCTGTCTTTCTCTATGTACAGTTTTTAGGACGGTAAATGATAATGTAATTATCTAGGCAAGTCTTCAGCATCTGTCGTGTGAAAACTAGGGTTATAGTTCAGATACTCCAGACTAATTGTTGAAAGTTAGCAGAAAACTTTTGGCTACAAGGGAAATTGGCACACAGACCCAACCTGAAGACCCACTGTTCAATAATGATAACATTTGTCCCTTTAGATATTGTTCTCTGTCATGGCTCCCATGGACCCCCAGGCCCAATCTCAACTCCACAGATTTTGCTTGCCTTGCCTGCAATACACAGTATCATCAGGAAGACAGGTGCCAAAGAGACATAACAGGAAGATTTAATTTGGGGGGTTTCTTGGATAGCAGGCTGGTAGTTCTTCCAAATTCCTCCTAAAACTTTTTCGACCTTACACTGCTCTTTACAACTCCCACTGATCCAAAGCCACCATTATAGCAAGGCACTTAATTTCTCACAGATATTTACTGAATTCCCCAAGGACAAAACAGTAGTTCCGGGAAGTACTGTGAGAAATATTAGAGTGCCAAACACAAGGCCATAGAGAGTTTTCCATTAGATGATACGGACAGAAAACAAATTGCCTATGGCCAGCAAAAGTAATGGAAACCTGCTTCCTCTAAACTCATGTGCGCTAAGGCTACTCCAGAGCTGCACTGCCAGACAGCATTTAGCACCTGAGTCCTTTCTCTCAGTACGCAGAGCATTAATTTGGGTCTTTCTTGCCCAGCCAACAACTTATTAGATGAAGATTAGATTAATTTATCTAACTTTTAAGACCTCTACCCTACTGCTAAGCTTAGTAAAAAATGGCCAGCAGGTTCCACAACTCTGGCTGGCAGGAAGTATGGTGGATTCCCAGAAGCCAGGTTTCCTACATATGCCTTGGGAGATCGCTTTTTATTTATCATTGGATTTTCTTTTGCCAAATGTATTTCCACACTGGAAATAAATCCAAAGTTCAGCAACTTCAAGTGCTAGCTAATTTATTTCAGCATTGTTGACAGAGATATAAAAAGGGATCTGTTTGTTAGCGGCATTACCTCAGAATACCAAGTCCTATGCAAACATGCATCCATCAAACTTCTCCAGTGCTCACAAGATAGAGCTGCAAGGACCAATATCAGCAAACATCTTCTGAGGTTTAGCAAACAAAGCTTTTAAGTGACCCTCAGGAGCCATATGATTTTATTTACCAGAGACAATTCAAAGTAGAAAGCTTTCCTTTTAACTCTACTCAGCAAGATCCAGAAATAATCCTTCAATAACCCTTCTCTAACTGTTGAATGAGATACCTCCCCCCCTCCATCACACTGAAGAACCCTTCCTGGACTCAGTTTGTGTATTGTGTCCCTTGAATTCTCCTTTCTTGATATGTTTCAGTCATCCTATAACTAAGCTGACCCAGGTTTTTACTCTCCTCAAATACTTCTATGTCATAATTAAAATTTTTCCCTTGTGTTTCCCTGACTAAAAGAAATCATCCTCAAAACTCCCACATTTGTACCCACAAGGTGAAGCCATCCTCACTTTTGCTCATTGTCTCTTCCTTGTCCTCTCTTCCCTGCCAACAAAAGACCCACCATGCATGCACAGTCCAACCCTCTCACTTGTACTGTAGCTCAATAATGACCAAGTGGGAGTTTCTCGAGTGTGATGGGAGATCCTCCTTACATTTTGTGCTTTTGGGAGCACGAAAATCACTTGCTTTATGTGTCATTCCTACTTGATGGTAATGTCAAACCACATAGTACACTTGACTTTTTACATCACCTGACATGGGCCTCAGTTCCCTTTCACTGAAGTTAGAGCAAGCAACAACCAGCTTTTACTGAAGTCACCAGTGGTGTGAAGTGACTGAAGGCTGAAACCATATGAAACCAATACATTTCTTGTGGTTCTTTCCATACACACTAAGTGAGCACAGATTGGCTGCAAATTCAACCCAGACTTAGAAACCTCAGCAAATGTTCCTGTGAACTTGATCCAGCCTTCAGGTTTGTTTCATCCAGTTTCAGGTTTCATCGTGAAAAGTTTCACTGTGCCCTACATGCTGCCCCAATAAACCATGCCTCAAACAAAATAAGGACATCAGCAAAAACGAAGAACTCATCAGATAGCAATGTTTTAGTTTTATACCATATGTAAGAACATGCACTGACAAGCAGTATGTATGCAATTACTGCTCTTGCAAATCAAAAATTGTTCATGGTAATGGACTTCTACTTTACTACAATTTCTGCCAAGAAACTATTTTCAAGAAAAGTGGATGGAATACCTCTGTGCCATAGTTCTTCTCTTTCCCCATCACAATAATTTACTAAGAAACTAAGCCTTTTCATCACAACCTGTGCACAAAACCTCCAGCATGCTTTTTAGACATTCAGGATGTGAAATAATGAAGTCCAAACTTTACTGAAGCAGTATTTTCTGTCTGCATTTACCATCACTGAGGCAGCAATGGGAAAGAAAAACAATAATGAGGAAACAGAACATCTTTTATAGATCACATGAATACAAAGTCAAAATGCATTTAATTGCCTAGCTCATTAAACGTACAGCATCTTTTCCTATAAAGCTTGTACTACTGGCAATGTTTTCTCACTTCTCAATCATACGAAACCAATAATTGAAACAAACAAGCAAAAAAGCCTAGACTTACTATACCTTTAGGAAGGCATGTAATTTTATATTGCATTTCATGTAAGCAGAATTTTAAAAATTTCTTAGCCTGAAATTAAAGCAAAATCCACATTACATTAAGTTTTGGGAATGATTTAATTTCTGCACATAAATATTATTTAAGAAAAAAAAAAGATTCATAATATTAAATCAGGTAGGAAGATAGTCAACTCTGACCTCTCACAAGCAACTAAGTCACTCCTCATTTATATACATGTGATTTGTAAAATCATTTCAATTAGAAACTGTGACAGGTAGTTTCCTGTACCAGATTTTGAGTCAATGTAGTAGTCAAGGACTCTTACTGGACTGAACCTAAGCCTAAAGCAAAATCCCTTCTAACTGAAAGGGATGCAGGTTGGTTTCCAGAAGAGCAGTGGAGCTGTCTACAATCCCCAGCCTAGCTGGGCTGAGTTACACTGTTCTAACTGAGCCAGATGGGTGAAATCAAAACTACCAGCAACATTAAAACATATGAAGCAAATGAACAATTATGTGCACAGGACCTTGGTTGCCAATAAGAATAAATGAGGTTGCACTACATGGAGCACGGAAGAAAAACTAGAAGTTCTTTACCTATTGATTGTATGTTTCTTTTACTAGCCTGAAGAAGAGTACATTAATTTTATACAACTGCACTACAGGTTTCCACAAACCTTCTTCCAGCTTTCTGCGTTAAATGGCAAAAACCAGAAGCAACAACAAAAGGCAACCTCTAGGAGGATAATGACTAAGTACTGGGCAAGAGACATCAGTAGAAAAAATTCTTTTAAAAAATCAGGGAATATACTTTACATGGGAAAACTAATGGGAACAGGAAATCTAAGTACTCCCCTGTGTGCTCTTGAAAGCCCCCGCAAAATGTCATTTTTCAGTATATTTAGCAGATTATGAGAACTACATTTAGCAAGAGGTATTTTCTCCTTATTTTAAATGGTAACACTCCCGGTAACACTTTTTATTAAAGAGCTGCTACATAGCGCAGGGTGCAAATTCAGGACATTTCTACAACCTCATCACTGGTAACAGATAGTATTTCTGTAGTTGGTCAGGTCCCAAAGATCACATTAAAAGCATAAGCTCAAAGTTTTTGTGCTGGAGATACTCAAACCAGGCTTTGATACCCAAGCTCTGTGGTTAAAAAGTCAGCATCAGCCTTGGTAATCCTCTACATGGAGGACAGGAACTGTTCAGCTACCTCTTGCAAACAGCACTGCCCGACTGACCTGGTTTAAATTGCTTCACAACTTCTCGTAAATACTGACCTTTTATAAATGGCAGGTGAGCAAATGAAATAAGAAATAGTAGAGAGGGAAGTCACACATAAATGCCTCGACTCACCTTGACTAGGGATGTTTTGGGCTGAGTTTTTTAACACTTTATTAAGCATGTGTCACATTGGAAGCTAGTGCAGGTTAGGAAACCGCTTCCAACAAATACTTGAGTTTCGTTGAACTTACTTTACGTTGTGTGTAGCAGCAGTGGAACTTACTACCACAAATTGCTACCACCACCACACGAGCTGTAGGTGAACTGGATGTTAAGAGGAATGGTCCTGCTATCCATGCTATAAAAGCAAGTAACAAACCCAACCTATCCCCAGCTCAAAACCTCTTGTAAAAGGTTAATTTGAGGCACATGGTCAGCCCCCAGCACTGATGGGGGCAGATATGAAATGCAACTTTGGAACAAGCCACCTTTTTTGCACCTCCACGCAGGATCCACAACTACGTCCCTCTCTGTTACAGTGTCTTTCTCATACATCATAGATCTAATTAGAAATTACTAGATATTAAACAGTCATGCAAGGCAAACCCACAGTAATTCCTCTATAAATCAAGGACAAATCAGCAGTGTCTACCCCTGCAGCCTATCTACACCTGTAGATGGAATTACTGCTGTAATTATTTCCATCTCTGCCTGCATCCTCATATACCACTTGGGGAAAAACTTGTGCCCAATTTTAAAAAAAACCTGAAACTCCACAAACAAACCCCCAACACTAACAATGAAAGAAAACCTTTCTCAGTTCTCTGAAAAACTGGAACAAGAAATCTAGTGTCTGCAAAACTGTATTGCTTCGGGGAAACCAAGACTCAGAAAGTACTAAATCAACCTGACTAATTGTACTATAACTGAGCCAAATTAATTAAATAAAGCCTGCCTTTAATAGCGTTTGTTTGCCGAGCCAAGCAAGCCTTTCGAGTGTTTCAGGTCACCCTAATCCAACATAAGTTACTTACACAGTGTGTAACATCAACATACACAACTCTTCTCAAAGTGCTTAGAATCAAACTTCAGACTTTTAGAGGTCAAAGAAATGCAACTGTCCACCTCTATTCCCAACCACATTCAACAGCTGCCCATCAGAGAAACCCCATGTATTTGCACCAGTTTCACGGTTTTACTTCTGCTTCGACATGCAAATTCTTGCTTTTACAGCCTTGTAAATCGTCTCCACTGTTTGAGTTGTGGACAAGAAGTTTCAGAAAAATCCAAGGGCAAGATCAGAGCACTCTCTTCTCTGTTTTTACATTCCTAACAAAAATCCAGTAAGCCCCATGGTTTTGCCTCTGTCTCTACACTGTCAAAAATTATTTTCTGATTACATGATACCATCCTATCTTGGCAAAATAAGGTAGATAAAAAAAAAAATCACAGATGATATGCCAGGGCTTCCTCGTCTCAGCACTTTATGAGAGCAGCCCCAAAGGAAAACCAAAAGCCAAAGAAACCTTTTCTTCTGCCCTCTGTTTTGGTCACATTAAAAGTTCCTTTACTATATAATATCTGCTCACAGTCAGGGCAGTCAAGCTTCACTAATTCCTTACCATAACATATATCCTCATTGCTCTCTTTCACACTTGTGTTTCATACCCACCAACACCAACAGTTGCTTTCGGATGGCTTCAGTTTTGACCTTCACTTGGTTCTGTTTCCGCAGCATGAAGCCTAGTCAGGATTCCAGTGCATAACACAGGTTCCTTTCAGCTCTGCATTGAAGGTGCTTAAAGACTGCTATAACCTGTGCTGTTCCAGTCATAGACCTAGGAGAACCATCTTCCAAAAGCATTTTGCTCATGGACTCCAAAAAATCCCTTGCTGGCCTGCTAAATGCACCCTCTGCCTCACTAAGAGAAGAAACCAACTCTGTCAAGCTCTCCACCTGGTCTCCATTTCTTGGGACACTGGAGTATTGCAGAGGAAGTGGTGGGATAAGGAATGCATCTTTGCAGGATATAAAATTTTCTCTCTGGCTCAGAATCAAATTGAGAGGTCAACCCAACCGCAAAGGTATTTAATGAAAATTAAGGCTGAGACTAACACTTTGGAGTAGGTTTTATGTAGCGGAAGATGACATCAATGTTCTTTCCTCATGAGCCAAGTTCTCCAGCACCAAGAATATTCCCTCATCTGCACTTAATCTCTAGTCTAGGCTACAGGCTGTCCTAAAGCATGACTTGGACAGCCTTGGAAGCAACCTCCAAATTGCGGCCCTACTTCTGAACACCTGCAAGAACATACAAACTTTGTGCTGCAACTCTATTTGCTATGTGACCTTTATGTTTATAGGCCCCATCTCCCACTGAACACTAGCAAGACTTTGCACATGACGTGCAAGAGCCCTTACCTGGAAGTGTTACATGCACAAATGAGAACGAAAGAGAAGGGAGGGAAACATCAAGCGTCTATAGACACCTTGGGAATTATGGATGTAGTTTGTTGCATTTTAATAAATCAATGGGATATTCACTACTGGAATGAATCTAGGAATACACAATGTGCTCACAGAACTAAAAGCTAGTATAGGGGAAAAAAAAGTAATGCAGTAATTTGCATTTGGAACTTTACGAAATTCATTTGAAAATTTAATTTTAAGTCTTTCTGTAGATTAATCCTATGCGTGCTTTTTGCAACAAATCTAAGTAGGCAGCTTTACAATGAAATATTGTTACTTTCTAAAAATCAGTGAAATTAGACAAAGAAGCACAACTACTTTTGTACAGAAGGTCAGTGATAAGTAAACTTTAGGCTCATAAAAAAATCAGGCCACAGTCAATGAAAATTACCAGCAGCTGGTCTGGGCTGCCTTGGGATCCCAGGGATGGCAAGTTTGCCAATCTGCAAGTCATCATATGTAGGTAAGATTGCCACGACAAGCTTTTAGTGAAACACTGGACAGCATGAACCTTTCCTAGGAAGTTGTATACTCAGTCTGTAATTTTCTCTTGTGCATTTAATGTTTTGTTGCTGTTGTTGATTTAAAGAAAATAAACTTATCAGGATAGGAGGTAACTAGCTGTATATGTCAGCTGTTTTTCTAAATGGTAAATCAGGAAGAACAGCTACTCCTCTCAGCCATTTTTACTCAGATAGTACCTGAAAAGAAAACTGATCACAACTGTAAAATTTTTGCTCATCCTTAACTTGTAAATCAAAGCATTATAGTTTCTACAAGTTCTTATTTCTGCAGAGGATCTGAAGCTGGCACATTAATGTATTTTCCAAATAGCTCTGCAAATATGTTAAGTAACTGCAATATAAAGAATGAACATATGTTATTACCAGAGCCTAGTAAGAATTAGGACCTTATTGTGGTATGACACAGAGAAATAGATACTGAGATCCTTATTAGCCCACATAGCTGACAGCAAAATATCTGAATATGGTTTTTTGTACAGCCAACACACAGTCTTTCTGAGAACATTACTACTGCTTAGGATCAAATTTAAACATCACAGAAGTGAAATGCCCTCCTTTTTAAAGCAAGAGAAACTGAAGTATTTCTCCTTCCCCTTCCCTAAATTCAGTGACTTGTGCAAGAGACCTATGCAGAAAGCTGGGAATTGAAACAGAACTGGCCAAGACAAAAACCAGTGCCAGGAAGACAAGATGGTTTTTTCATCTATTTTGGCATGCCACGTTGACAAAAGATGAAGAAATACCAATAGAGGCAAAAATCCTGACAATCTTGGGGACTTACACTGACAGCTCTAGTGCTTGGTAACTAAACTACACACAGAGATGTGCACACACTCACAAGGAATGATGCTGACTTGGCAATGCTTCTTTCACTTGAGATTCACAGCATGGAAATTGTTCTGTTCCTGAGTCTTCCACAGAAAAATTACCACAAGAAAATGAATTCCCTCTCAATTAAAAACAAAAAATCAACCTCGCAACTAAGACACATTCTTTCACTGTCCTACGTTTTAATTCACCACGTAATTTTTATTTCAGGGCATGGCATTAGGGCTTCTCCTTAAAATGCCAATCTGTTTTTTGATCTTTACTGCTGACATGAAATAGAAGAGCTGTACGTTATATAAATCTTCAGCTTTGCTTAGCTTGAAACTGGTAAAGAGAGAAAGAGAAAACAAAGCCATCTGCATAAATCCTTCCAAACCAAAAGGCATTCCCCTTACCCTAACTATCATTCATTTCTGCACATCTTGTTTGAATTATCATCTGAAGTTTGTCTTGTTCCATCTCCAGAACAAGTCAAATAGCAGAGCATAAAGATATGGCTACATGAATAAAACCATATGATCTACTTGGTCACTGTTAACTTAAAAATAGGCTTATACAGAAAAATATTATCTGGCAATTGACATGTTACTTTGATCCCTTTCTTTCTGTATCCTGTCACATGCATTCAATCCAGCAGCTACTGGAAGCATTGGCATGCACCTTCAATGTGAGGAGAACCAACAATCCAAGGGAATCGCTGCACTTTTACAAAGTTGTGATATTCAATTCGAATGAGACAGTATCATGTTACAGGAAGGAAAAGTTAAATTTTAAGACAAGGAGGAAGAACTGTGGTACTACGCACTATAAAATGTAGCAAGTCTGAACAGGTGGTACAGCAATAGTTTAACAGATTCACAGGCTCAGATGTTCCCATGCAGAAAAACTGATCTACAGTAGAATTCCTGAAATGGGAAAGTCTCCCTTGTCTCTACCCTTCCGTTTCTGAATCACGACATGAGATTTAAAACAGTGTGTGCGATACAAAAAAAAAGTTAGGATGGCTTTTAGTTACCTTTTTAAAAATTTTGCCTTCTTTCATGCAAAAAGTAAAATTAACTATTTTGAGATCAAAAATCAATTTTAAGGAGTTTTATATATTTATTGGTAGCATGTCTCAGTTAATCTATTATGTACCACCAATGATACAACTTCAAAGTGGAGATATTTGGCCTGAATTAACTAGAAAGAACTGAAGTCTGATCTACTGCTTACCAGGTGAATGATGCAGGGAGTAGTTATTTTAGAGAAAGAGGCTCACCATTTCAGAATGGTTTCACTTTTGCAGAAGGCATATGCAAAGTATTTATTATGAAGGCAAACAAGGAGAAACAAACATACTTCTCTCCTGCCCCATGACTTTCGTTCCAAACTGTGCCCCAACAGCCATTACAGTGATGGTACATAGACATCAGAAGGCAAGGAAGAGAAATGTCAGGAAGAGAAGCCACGTCCTAACTCAAGCTAATTAAGGATTGAAACACTCTTAGGGAATCAAAGGGGAGAAAACTGAATCTTGGTCTTCCACAAATTACTCAAATAACTTAACGCTGGTTCTTATAGAAAAAAGGAAGCAAGAAGATTTTCACTGCTGCTGAGAAAATGTTTGACAGAGCACTTTGGTAGCACATCCAGTCACGGGGTATGACCTCCGAGAGGCTACAGCCTTTCACTGGCTTCTTGATCAACTACTGCCGATAGCTTACTCTGGGAAAATCTCTCAGAGCAGAACCACAGGAAAAGTGTGATGTGTACCAGTATCACATGGTTTGGATGCTCTGCTAAAAAACTGATGCCTGAAGATTTTTAGCTTTTTCATATATTTGTAGCTTTGTAGATTTTTAATATATAGTTATATGGTTTTTAGCACTTTCTCGCCCTTTCTCACACTTTAGAACAAAAGCTAACCCTTTCTAACCCGTTCTTGAAATTCTGTTTGGTCTTATTCTCAAGAAGAGAATTTATAACATGGACATTTTATTTTACACCAGCACCTGAGAGACCCAACTAGATACAGGGCAAAGAACCCCCTGGAGCAACTCCAAGGGGCAGACCCAAGGGTGGGCTGCTGGGGCAACTGGTTCCTTATTGGATGTACCTGCTATATATACTAATTAATTAACCTCATATCATAGAAACCCTCTACCATGTGTGCACATTCCTATATTTTGCGCACCTGAAAACTTTCATTAGAACTACTTTTTCTATTACCACTTCAATATTGTTTGCGAAAGTTTTTCTTCTGATTCCAGGCAACAAAACCTCACAGATGTAGTCAAAGCACATTCCCTCAAATCCAAAACCAATCTTCCTGTTATTGCACTAGTAACATAGTGCATACTAAACATATCACTACCTAAAAATTTGCCACTTCTAGAAATAACTTCCAAATGATCATTAAATCCTATGGTGTTGGGTATTTGTTTTGGTCCTGGAAAAAACAGGTAATAGCAGTCGAACCAGAATTAGTGAGCTGGACAAGACACAGTAACAGTTTGCAGTGGCCAGAACTTTACATGCAAATAATTTCTTTCACAAACGCATATGCTCACAGAAATTATTGATTTTACTTCTCATGGTATTAAAAAAAGGAGGCAGAGTAAGGAAATTTTTTCCTGAGAAGTCAATGACAGTTGAAATGAAAGGGAGGTGGAGGGAGATGAGATGCCTGAAGCCTATAGGAATTTACAATGGTAACAGCGAGGCAAAATCTTGCTAGTTATAAATACAATCTGGAGGGAGGAGTGAAAATGTTAGATTGGTTCAGAGATGTGTAAGGATAATCTTGGGCTCTTCATCTAAGAATGCCATCCAGTTTTGATCGCAGGTTTCATTTGTGCTCCCAGTTGTGCATGAGAATGAACTTTATAGACATTCAACAGCCTCATTCAACAGACTGCCCAGAGGTAACACCGAAAACATTCACACCAGTGTGCTGTAACTGCTTGCAGGATCGATGCTTAAAACATATTTCATTATATAACCCTTCTTCTGTGACCTCAATTATGAATAGAAAAACACCATTAAAAAGAACCTGGGGTTAACATAATTGAAGTATTTTGGTAGATTTTAAAAGATTTTAAGATTACAACAGTCTTTATTTTCAAAAATTCTCTAATATAGCCATTATGCAATTTGCAGTAGAAAGAGTATGTAATTATGACTGCTTAGTTTCAGTTGTAGGGGCATACTAGTTTTCTTTTTACCCCATCAGGATGAAACTTCTTTAAGCAAAACAATTACTGTATCTAAGAAAAATGTATTTCATGGAAACTGTATTAAATACAGAATTAACTGTCCTTTTTATGGTATATGCTTCCAATAATACAAGTTACTGTGGCACTTCCTACCCTTCATATTCAAGGTGAAAGGAATTGACTCCAATAACTTAGGCTTTTTTCCTATTTCTGGTACTTACAAATTCAATGTTGAAGTACCCCCATTAAAATGTAATTGTAAAGAATTTTTCATTCACTAAGCTAAGAATAAAAGATTTTTTATTAAGAACAATTTTTAATATTGCCTTTTCAGACAAAGAAATTATTTGTATGCCTCTGTTGTCTTCTCACTTGTGCTAGCAATATTGGTGTGTTTGTTTTGCTATTTTTTAAAAAGCCCAAACATTCCCACAACAGCTGCTTTCCTCAGTAACAGCTAACCAGCAGTACCCACATTAAACAAACTTTCAAATACGAGAATACTGAGAAGTCTCTCTCCACTAGACTGCACCCATCTAAAAGCCTTGGCTGTACCCTGCAATGCCAGGTAATACAGCAACCTTGAGAACAATCACCTCTAAAGACGCAGACTAACACACTCAGAGGCACAAACAACGCTACACAGATTCCAATAAACACCAAGCAAAATTCATAGTCATGTTTATTAACTTAAAGCTATAAAACCTGCATCTAAGAAGCAGTATAAGCAATATTAATCACTGTGGCTAACCACGGTGTTTCAATGCAATACAAAACATAAAGGTGTCTTGACCCATCTACAAAGGAAATACCTGTAGAAAGTACTGGAGGATGTTGGCCCAAGTGCTCATTTGCAACTACTCCTGACAGATCACAGCCAGTATTCCATTCTTGTAGTAGCACCATTGAACTCCTTGCAGACAAACCTGTCCTGTATTTATAGGACGGAAACAGATTAACTGCATCTGCTTTGGCTGTAGTGTGTCTTTTATTGATTCCAATTCTGACTTCTAAGAAACCAAACCTGAAGAAAGCAGGGAACAGACATCAATACTGGGGACAGCACTAAGGCTACACTAAACTTTGTCTGAGAAAGGGATTTGTGGCAATTCAGTCAGTGTCTGATGGAAGTGTTTGATGTAGCAGTAACAAACCATTATGACCCATAATTTATATTTTGTCCACCAGTTTTAAAAGGAACGTTATCTGTCTACATGAGGATCACATACTATGGAAGCAGCATCTGTGTGTAGTTACTGAAAGCTGTAATGGCAGTAAATCTCCAGCAGAGAAAGAGATGGAGCCTTACAGATTTAGACATCCACAATCTGAGGGCTGTCTCAGAACTTCAGAGCTCAAACAGTATTGCCATAATAATATGCCTGAGAAAATAAGCAGGGATAGAAGGGAAATGGAAACAAGAGTATGTTTCAAGTTGTAAACAGAGACTCCAGTACCCTTCCCTCTCTACTATCTGTTTTACTGATACTTTATCCTCCCAGCTATCAAGCCAGACAACCCAGATTTATGTTTTGTTTTAGCTCATAATAGCCACTATACAACAGGGCAATGAGCAGAGCATAAAGCACACCCATTTAATCTTTCTACCACAACATATATTTAGTGTACATCTTATCATACAATTTTGGCAGTCCCTGAGAATCAGATGTCCCTATTTTCCCAGGCTCCATGAGAACGTATGGCCCACACAGAACATATTGAATATATAAACTTGCAGAGGAAGATTGTTTTAAGGTCTGTAACTCACAGCAGGAACTGAGCTAAGTTCAGTTCCACTTGGAAGCCATAAAAGCATGGGTTTAAAAAAAGTGCAGCAGTATCTGGTGTTTGATATCTAACAGTATGCAACATGTTTATGACATGTATTAGGCTACAAAATCTGAGTTCATAGTCTGGGACAACAAAGCAGAACTCAGCTCTGACATATGTAGTGGGAAATAGAAAGGCATGTCTTGTAGCGTAATTGTAATGGATATTGCTGCTCCCTCAAGAGCCTGAGTTGCATAGAGCAGGTGGTTCAACGAAAGATATTAGCACTTTGGAAAAAATTAAAATACACTTAAAAGAGCAACTAAATAGCAGCTGGTTCAAGCACAAGTCAATTCAGATTCAGTTTTACTATACAAACAATGCAGTTCAGTTCTCCAGAATTATTTTTCAGAAATGACAAGGTAAGAAAGTTTGGACAAAACATGTAGTAACTAAAACTATCTCAGTCACACAGAAATCAGTTTAAAGGGTATCAAAATAATGAAATCTAGATGAGATGTCATTTTCAAACTCCTTTAAAAGTAGTCTGATTCCAAACTGGACAATCAAGTCCCATTGTCTTAAAACAAGTCCCGTGGCCAAGTATGTGGTCCTAAAACAGCTTTTCTCTAACTGAAAAAAAGCCGAACCCTTTCCCCCCTCTCACATTAAGTAAAACAACCACAGGAGCACAAAGAGAAAACGCCCAAGTATATGATGGAAAGAGGGAAACATACCAACACGCACAACAGCATACCAAGCCTACATATTGGAAAAAAAGAAAGTTTTATACATTAAATGAGATCAACAGAACTAAGTGTTAAAAAGGGTCATGGCTAATTTCAAAATATGCTTTAAAGAGTCGGGCTGTCTCAGGAAGAACCAGAGTTGCTTGCCAAGTAGAAATCATGTCAATACTGGCTATTCTTAATCATCATAGTCTCATGTAGTGGAGAAAATATAGTCATTTCACCAAGTGAACACTACTTCTTACTTTCATACTTTGAAGTATTCTTCCCTCACATGCCCGCTGACACTTTTTTGCTACAGCAAACATTACAGAAAGTCAAACAGTGGATTCTGAGTTTTTAGAAGTTTGTTGGGTTTTTGCCTTTGTTCTGCTTTTTCCCATTTTTAAAATGTAGTAAAATTAGAAAGAAAAATCTTGCATGATCCATGAGAGAGTTTGAATCAACTCAGTCTATCCTGAACTAAATCTTGGGTTAATCTTCCAGGCTTGCAGGGTTACGAGTTTGTATCTCATCCTCTAGACAGCAAAAATAAAAAAGCAAACTGGCATTCCATGTATAAAAAGCAATAATCCTATAACGAGTATTTTCCAAGGAGTGCATTTCTAAAATACAACTAACTGGAACTTTAAACCTCAGTATATCTGATCAAAAAACCCACTATGATGTAAAAGAAGGCAAAAAAATCCCAGAACAGCAGCATGTTGATTTACCTAGAACAGGAAGAAGGGTTTTAAATGAAGAATTATACTTCTTATACAGTGTTCATTTAGGATGAGAAGCCAGCCTGGCAAACATCCTGAAAAAGGGGCACTGCAACTGCACAAAACCTCATCATCTTTCCCTTCCAAGGAGCACGCTCCATGGGTCACCGTCCTCCCAAAGGAAAAGTAATCTGAGCTACCTCCACTGAATTCTCCGAAGTGCTTAGGTGAGTGGGATAATAACGAGCAACTCTCAGGCTGCTCTTTACCATAACACAGCCTGAGACACCAGCAGCCCTTCCATTCCTCCATGCTGGAGTACCCCGGAGGTTTCAGTACCACCATCAGTCAATAATTGAAAAGCTGAGGCTCTGTTACTTAGAAAAGTACTTTGAAAATGGTTTAATTTCTCAATTGCTTTCAAGTTTTAGGTTATACAGGGCTGTTAAGCAAGATTTTTAAAGATATGTATTGTGGTTGAAAAATTTTTGAAGTTCCGTAAAACATCTGCTTTTATATTGAACTGTTATTAGATACAAATTTTTTCAATCAAAAGTGAAATTTTTCTCCAATCACTTGTGAGAAGTACAATGAAACAGAAAACCAAGCCAAGACAAATTATCTTGTTTTGCACGAGATTTAGCTAAAACATGAAAAGCTAAAACCTCATTCCCTAAGTATTTAACCAATGCAGCTGAAGGGCTGCTTATGCCCTATGCAGAAGTGATTAAAAATTTAGTTAAATTTTAATTCAACTGCTTTTCCAAAACAGGTGTTATGATAGTGTCATATCCCATGAAGCAAAACAGAGTGAATCCATAAGCATGCCATTTTGGTAGAATATATATGGTGCAAACCAAGATCAGTTGTACCTGAAAAATAACCACACTTACCTGTTAATGTAACTTAGAGCAACATAGGTTGGCTGCTGAAGTTCTTGTTTCTCTAATACACGTGGGTCTGTATCTGGAATAAAAAAAATACATATACAGAATTGAGCCTTCTGTATTCACACTGAAATTAGGGAACTGAATGCTGCAAAGTAATGTAAGCAGACACAAGAGATACAAAATAGCTCTACCCAGTTTATCCATAGAGTGCACTTAGCAAGGCTCAACCACTTGCTCATTCATTCATAAACACAGTATTGCATTACTTTACACAAGAATCTGAAACATCAACAGTGATGTAATTTCCAACTGTCACACAAGCTTTCAGAATCCCCCTCGTAAATATTAGTTTTCACTGCTTTCCATGATTTATAGTGTTAAACGGATCAAGCTTTCTTCTTTTTTAATGTAGCTATTTCTAAATATGGTTGACACATTTTAAGATGTTCCAAGAGTGACTAGATCTCTTCTGGGCCTTGAGACATTTCTTCTGCATCTCTGAGTTTTGTTCTCTCCCTTCTCTACAGCTTATTTTCTGCAGCTCGGAATCAAAAAAATCATACAAAAATGCTCTTGAAGCAAAATGCTTGCCAAGCAGAGCATTGCCCACCAAAAGCCCTGAAGCATACACACCCAAATTCCCTCGAGTGTTAACTTTCTCACTCAAATGAAAAAATATGTTTTCAATCACTGTTTCCATTGTCCTTTGCAGTTAAGTTGTGCTTTTATCTAACAAAAGAGTTTTGGTTTAAATTTCTGAAACCAAAGCCAAGGGAGTATGTCCATAGTTTAGACACTTTTCTTATACCAAACCCCAGGATTATATTGAAGTTTCAACTTTGCCCTGCATAGCTGAGAGGCACCTTTAGGAGCGGAGCATAAACAGTCTTCAAAAGCTCCCAATGGAAAGTGTGCATCCTGCCTGTGCAGATTACTACATCGCCATTAACAACATGTTTTATGCATTACTTTAAACGCAATTCTGGGTGTAACTTCTGCATTTTAACTATCAAGAATAAAAACTGTGTTTACCAAATGGCTCCCCACAGCACTGCTGCTATCCATCTTTTATTTCTGAGAACCATCTACTCTGTGTTTGGTGGGGGGCGTGCGTGGGGCACTCCAATCAAACCCCATATTTAGGATAATTCTTGCTTCCTCCTACAGCTTTAAGCATTGTTAACCTTTAAAAACTCACTGTCTCGATAAGCACATTAGTTTGACTTGATCAGTCGCTTTTGGTGGTTTTTGTGGGGTTTAAAACATTGATAGAATTATTTTGAAATCTGTCTCTGCTGCCGTGCCTTAAGGAAGATTTTTAACTGAAATGAATAGGGACTGTGCTCGAGGGTTGGTGCATTTGTCACGCCACAGCTAAAGCAGATAATGTCTTTATTCAGGGAGAAGGGAATCCCCTGTCTGCCTCTCAAAGCTCAGACTGATCCTAGTCTTTCTCCTTACATTTCCTCCTCCACAGCTTAGGCTGCAGGATTTGCTAACATGCCTTTATCAATACATCCCTAAAGAGATAAATAACTCTAAGAAAGTTCAGAGAAGACGGATAAAAGTACAAGTGCCAATCCAATCAGCAACCCCAAGCCTGTTATTCTTAAGAAGAACAGATCTTGCTGGTGCCTGGGGAAATTCTGCAGTAATTGCCAGCACATCACACTGCATATGACGCTAATCAAGGACAGCAAAGCATCAGCTATCCTCCATGCCGTCTAATTCCCTTCTCTGAGGAAGTTAGGGTCACAAAACACACAAAGATCTTTTACTTGCCTTTGTTTCTACAAACCCACCATCATTTAGCAGGCCAAGCATACAACTACTGTCTCGGTGAGCTCTCTTAGATTTACACCTCGGTGGTGCGTGGCCTGCCATGAAACTGTCTCGATCCAGAATGTCTCCAGGGCATTAATCCCAGCCAGGACTATCTGAGAACTGCCTCAACCCAAGTTCAGGCATCTGTGGTTAAATGACTATGTCTTTGCTAATCCAGTTCTTAAATGGGATTAACCTCCACCTATAAACAACAGTTTCTGTGACTGAAGGAGACAAAATTGGGGCTGGTTTACATCAGAGTGCTGCACATTATCTGTGGGAGAGGACAAGGAAAGGCTCTAATGGAGAGTCCACCACCCTTTCGCAGCTCGCCAGCAGCTCACCATAACACCAGCTGGAGATGAAAATACAAAGACAAAAACCAAAAGCCCCATAACTTTTGCAGGAGTGTGTTATCAAAGCACAGAGCAATTTGCCTGCTGGCACCTGGAGAAAGCAGACTCCTCTCTCTCAGTAGGTGCTGCCTGACACACGAGGAACACAACGCAGATTCAATTCAATCTATCTATCCCTTTCCCCTCCACATGGCAGACTTCTCATGTTTTTCAAGTCAATTATGCTGTATATACCAATTTCACAAAATAATTCAAGCCATGGTAAAAAATCTTGTATGAATTTAGCACTCAAAATGCTTGACACATTTTTATTCCTTTTGCAACCAGCTGCTGGGTTGCCAGTCATGAGAATGCTGCATTCACTTCTGCACTGCAGCAGGAACTACACAGAACACTGCTGGGTATTATTTCTCTTCCTCAGCTATAATATTAAAAAAAACCACAGAAACTTGTTCTGGGGCCATGGCAAGGCCCTCAGAGAAGAGCAGAAAACAGGTGAAACCAGACCAGCTGTGCCACAGGTGGCAGCACCATGGAGCCCTGGCACAGTCCTTCCCCAAATGGGGGGCATGAGGGCCCCACAGGCAGCCGCTCCACATCCACCTAAAACCTGCGTGGCTGTGCTACCCGGGCACATGCACATTTGGCCCACCACTGCCAGCATTTCTCTCACTGTCCATTCCTCTACCAGTCCATTCCTTTCTGCCTCCGTTCCCTCTTCCTTTGTCCAGCCTCAGACAGTGCCTTTCCTCTCTCCTGCCCCTTCCTAACTCCAGTTCTTCCTATGCATCCTGCATCCCATCACTCTCTCCTGCTCTCACTGTTATGCTCCTTTCTCAAAATGTCCCAACATAAGAACAAGTTAAAACTTACATGGAGATGTCTATAACCACTTGTTCACTCTTGTACCACAAGACTAAACATAGATGCAATTCATTCCCTGGACTGCCCTCTTCCCTTCTGCCCCTGCCTGCCCCTGCTTTACTGTATTTTACTTCCAATTTAGGCAGTCTCTGCTTACATTCCTGATTTTAGTTAGCACACTTTTGAGCACAGAGTAACAACATTGTTAACAACTATGAAAAGATCACAACCCTCTCAGACTTGATACAAAAAAAGGACAGTAATTAGCTTTTTTTTTCTTTCTTTTTTAAGGAATAGCAAGTACAGGAACAGTGAGATTAAGTAGCAGTATTCCCTGATGTTGAACCTTCAAGCCTGGACTTCCAGTACTCTGCTCTTCTCACGCCTAAGCACATTCATACAGACACTAGTGATGTTTTCTAATGCCACACATGATGCCCAAAGCATGTCTTTGAACACGTGCTGCCCCACTGATGAGGATGTTATGCACCAGCCAACGCTCTCACTTAATCTGACTCAGGAACGAGGAGCAGGGGAGACAAAAATCTGTTGACAATCTTATAAAAATGGCCCTGCATAATGTTACATGTTTAGTCAATGTTTCTTCAAACTCGCATAGACTGGTCAAAGTCAGCCAAAAGTAGCCTAAATAGTTTCCAAATACACACCTGTAATGGATTAAACACTCACAGATGACAAATATTTTCTTGAAAATATTTAAGCAATATAACCTAGGGCTGATCTGAGTTCCCTTTCTTGTAAGAAAAATATCCAGCACACACACAAAAACTACTCCAGAACGTGAGCGGACTGGTTGATTAACATTACTTTAACTAGTTACCCTCACTTCTTTAATCAACAAGGGCTACCCAAGACTCACTATTTCACTGCTTTTGCAGTAACACTTTAAATCCAGTAGAACAAACTGCCACCTGCTGTACATTAGCTGCCTTCATTACTTGTCTCTTCTTATAAACATTATGTGCCACTGATTTCATTCCACAGTGGGAAGAATTACTTTCTGTAATGCTGTGAGCGTTTTTTTAGCTATGTCCTCCTCATTTACTATGGTGCTAGATTTTGAAAACCCTCCTTTTTTTTTTCTTTTTCTTTAATGAAATGTTACTAAAATAAAATTTTTATCTGGTATGAACTACCCCAGAATTTTGCTCTGCATCCCACCACTTCACTATTACAAGACTGAAGTGCTGATGCTAACATCCATAAGAGAGAGTTACTAAGTCATCTACAGGATTAGACCCCTCCAACTTCTCACATCCACAACCTGTTTCATACTGGACAACTAGACAAGTAGTATGAGTGTATAATTAAGTCTGAGAGACCATAAATTGCACTGCATCTTCTTTGAACTGTTCACACAAAACCAGGCATTTTCTGTGGAGTATGTTCTAACAAAATGAATCACTGACCGCTGAAGCATGCTACGATTACTAAATCACCTCACTACACAGAAACAACGTGCAGCTTGAAAGCACTGCAAAATCCTAACCTGGCAAAGTATTTTAAAGAGAGCAAGTAATAAAAAAAGGCATATACATTCTGTATAAGCACAATCTTCAATTATATGACTTGGTTCTACATCAATATTTCTGCACAAAAATACATGCCACATCTTCATTATATATAACAGAGCAATACATTTTTACCCTACAAGATACAAGAAAGTTATCAGAAGCAACTTCACTTTCATAGGAGCCCTGATTTTCAATCACTGCAAAAGATCACTTTTCACCTTACAAAATGCTAACAAATTCCAGTGGCATTATCCTACAACCACAAGCTTTCTTCTTAGGGGGACCAGGAAAGGTCACTACCACTAGCAAAGTGGTAAAGATAGTCTCAGAAGAAAAATAATGACCCAAAGGAGGTAAAAATTATACTGCTCTTCAACATCTTGAATATGAACTGGCCAGTCCTGTTTTTACCCCACCCTACCACCATGTAACAAGCAGAGGTTGAGGTCAAGATTTACAGAAGTCCAGGCGCCTAAGGAAGGACACGTAAATCCCTACTCACTTACAAATGCAGTGACTGGATTGTCAAAATTTTTTGGTAGCTGTAATCCTCCAACAGATTTCACAGACCAGCAACCTGAATAGCTTCTTTATGGCTGATAATTATCCTTTTATTCATCTTTGTCATAGGGGGTACTATGCTAATTCTGTGCTGGCGATTATTAGAGAATAAATTTCAGCCTAACAAATGAGTTCTCTCAGTGAGCTCCAGTGAGCCTGTGGTGAAGTGAGAAGGGCAAGACATTTCACTGATGTTGCAGACATACTTTTCAGAGGGAAGGATTTATATCCCTGAGATAAGATTTTTTAAGAGATGTCCATATCTTAAAAAGACTTAGGTTAATAAAACATGTCTTCTGTAAGCTATACCAATCTTACACTAAATAGTTACAAGAAAAGCAAAAAAGGCAAAACTTCCCTTGCCAACCCAAGGGTGTTATTTCCATTTCTGTTTAATCTCTAGAAGAGTAACAAAATGTCTTTCATGTTATGAAAATAATGGCCCTGCAAAGGATTTTTAAAGTATTAAAGTACACATTTGCAAGGACCAAGGGCTTTCAATACGATCTCTCTCCCAAGTCACTTGGAGATGGTTATGATAATCTCACCTTTTCGTGCAAGATCACAATGGGGTAAACTGCCAACACAGAGGTCCCCCAGACTCAAACCTGACTTTGCCAGAACATCCATACACACATTCTGCTCGCCCACCAGCAGGTTTGCAGAGTGCCTGTCTTGTATTTCACTTGGCCTTGAAACTGGCTGATATAAGTCAGCTCTGCTAGTTAATTAAAACCTACACTTCCCTTGAAACTAGCTCGCTTCACTAATGATGCCAAGGCAAATATTTCTGTTGGCTTCCTCAAAACTCTGCAATTGTTCCTATGTGGATGTAGCTTAAAAAGCCAGAAATAGATAAATTCAACGTTACTGGAAATTGCTCCCCAACTAAAACCTCCATTACAAGGAAACCCTTATGAATTTCACAGTATCAATTCCAAATGCAGTGTTATTTGGGTCTTCTTATAAATAAAAAGAAAAAAAAATCACAGACAACTGTGATTTTTACAGATATTAACACAGTCCCTTAATTATATCTTTAACAGAAAAAAAAACTCCTCATCTTCAAAAAGGAGATTATGTTCTTCACTTCAAAGACAGAACACTGGAGGATAAATACGATTCTGCAAGAGTTTTAAATCTAGAATTCAAGAACATCTTTCATATTTAAGCACAAGTTTAAGTTCTTTCCAAGATCAAGGTATTAAATGCTCAGAGATGGACTTACCAAAATGCGTGAAACAGACCAGATACCAAACTTTCACATTTCCACAATAAGCTCTCATAGATGACTTAGGTCTCTAAATAGATGACTAAGAAAGCTACATTCAGGCAAGTACAAACAAGAAAACATTGTACTTATGTCAACTTTCGCAGTTTCAGTGAATGCTAGAGGCTCCAGAATATGTTTTAGTACAAAATTCTGCCTGCTTGGTCTGTTGCAGAGTTGCAAAAATTTCTCAGCTGCAAACAGTTTATTTCCCCCATCAAATTGTACTTAAGTGCATGAAGCCATGAAAAAACGAACCCTTAAAGACACACATAAGTATTACAAGAAGGTCATGAAACTGAAGCATTTTTGGCTCACTGGGGGACAGCTCTGCGAGGCTGGCACTCTGTTGCTGCTCAAACCAGGCCTACAGACTTCCCACACAGCAACTGAGTGATTGCAATTGCTGCATTACAGCAGGACAATAACGCAGTCCAAAGACAAGGCAGAGCATCAGAAGTCACAGCCCAAAAGCTGAACTACCATGGACTTCTCCTAAAGCCTTCAAGCACAAAAAGGTTATCATTAATCTTAATAACTGCAAATTACATATTACTCATTAGACAAGTGGTTAGCAAAAGGAAATGTCAAACAGACGGTTTATTTAAATGGAGGCTGCCCCAGTAGAAAACCCCAACAATTATAAATTGGGAATGCACACACAGGCAGCTGGAAGGAAAAGCAGCAGCTGCTGACTTAACACCCTGGATTAGCACACACTGGCCCCTTCTTGTTGGTGCACCTCCCAGGAAGTGAGGCAGTCCTTGTGGAGTTCCCAAGAAAAATGGTAATTTGTAAAAACTGCCTCTTCATTGGATAGAGACCATGATCCCAGGGACAGGATTCCAGCATTTTAGCTCCACTGAGTGTTATGAATGCAGAACCTTTAACATGCAGTCAGAGGAAATCATTACAAGAGGGACCATATAAAAAGGGGGGTCAGAGAAGTTCAAAAGCAGAAAATTGTTGAAAACTAAAGCAAAAAAACCTCCAAGAACACCACAACCAACAGCATCCATTCACTAACTCAGACTAACACAAATGAAATTCCATTTTGTAACACAACCTCTGAGAGACACAACAACTCAGCTCTGTCATATGAGAAAATGGCATCTTAACCTACACAGAAACAAATCTGTGCTTTGATCTTACAACAGAACAGAACTTTTTATATAACACTATTTTGGAGCAATCTTGTTTCATCCTTACAAGCTGCCACTATTTAATTCAGACTGTTTAACTTTTAAAAGTAATATCCATCCCTTATCTTGTCCAGCCAAACAGGGTTCTGATCACAGCTTCGCATGTACCAATTTAATGCACAGTTACTAAAAGTATTTTAGCAACACAACTGAGATGATCACTTGACATTTTCCATTTTTAATTTAAAAACCAAATAGCCAAGTAAAGAAACAGAAGGACCTGCAAACCTGAAAAATCTCTTTCATTGAAAAAAAACCCCCTGTAACATAACCGTATACAAGAAAAGATTATTTCAGATACGGACAATAGAAGAGAAAGAATGTGTGGAGTCCAGTCAAGGATCCTGAGTCTTTTAAATCTTCTAATTTCTGCAATTAAGTTAATTATTGCACAATAGTAAGTGACCATAGTGCTCCTCAGCTGCTGAAAGCAACCTTTGGATCTGTCATGCTGTCTTCAAATAGGCAATTAAAGTGAAAAATGAGAGTGTGTGTAACTTTCCAGTACCATATATTATATACAAATAACACACAAATAAGAACTGAAGTTCATAAACCAAATACTTGATCAGTTTAGTCATGTCTTTATCTGTTTGTCTGTTTGACATGACATAAAGTCATGTCTTTATTTGAACATATCTTACTTTGCTACTCTTGAAATCCTTATTACAGATAATCTACTGCCTTAAGAAGAGTTTTCCCTTACCAGAAATTAAGAAAACTTTCCATTTCTCTGTCCCTTGCTTCAGCTGAGGCTGAGTAGCATAAAACATTCTAACTGTGGGCTTTCCTGGTCCCTTTTAAAGTGGTGCTGACTGGAGATACAGCCCAGCCCATGAGGGCCCTCTCAGATCTCTGGCACACCTAAACAGCAGGCTGGCATCCACAGTCTGCAGTTGCCTCTGGCAGAAGGAGTGGCACCCAATCAACCCATTTTTAACTCATCTCCTGCTAAGACCTTCTCCTCTAAAAACCCAACCAAATCTCCAGCAGCAACTACAAGACAGAGAGCTGTGTATGGGGGTATAATCCTAACTCTTTCAGAAAATATTATTGTGCACTGTGATTGAAGACACTCTCAATCTCAGTAGCTTGTGTCTCAGCATAAAAAGAGTAATGTTATAAATCAGCTACTTAATTTCTATTCAAACAGAACATAATTGCTGGTAACTGGCTGAAAAGCAACAAATGCCAAAAAGATGTCTTTGTGATCTTTCAGATGTAATGAACTGCAAGCACACTTCATGTGCCATGATGCTTTTCCACTTATTATGCTAATTAGTTTTTATTTGAAACACACAATTATTGCGGCAACCAAATGCAATAATTAATGCATTTATTTGATAGGCAAAATATTCATGAATCAAATCAATAGGAAACAAGCAGTGCTGGAAAGATCCCTTAGAGAAGGAAAAAAACCTCCAAGACTGCTGCTATTGAATTTTACTTTTTAAATATTCAGTTTTTAAGCATTTGAAATGTTAACATCTTGCTTGCAATTTCTAAGTGCAAATATACTTAATGAAGCTTGACATAGAGAAAAATTAGAATGCCATTTTCACAGAACTTAACAACACTTAATTCAAGTCAAATAACCTCATGATATGCCACTGGAGAGTAAATAAAAGGTCCATTTGTGCTTAACAGTCAACCCCACAGGACATAACATTTATCATTAGTAATCTCTAAAATTACCCCATTTCAGTAATTAAATGAGCATTTTTATTCCTCACCGCACTATGATGTCTCTTTTGGCTGAGAGTTTTAAAAACTCGTGTACTGTGGAAAGGCATTCACCCAGACCGGGGAAGGTCCCCAAAATCAATTAAAAGAAAACTTAATTCATGATTTAAGGATATTATTCTATACTGAAACAATGATCAAACCACTTTCATGACCCGCAGCACTGCCCCCAAACACACACACCAGCACAATGGTCTCTTTAATTACTTTTGTGGGCCCCGACTATGCTTGGTGCTCTCCACACCAGCAGGAACAGCATGGCTACATAGGAAGAGCCCCCCAACCACGACACAGCAGAAGCAGATGAAAAGGACTCTTCTGGCTGGTGGAGTTGTATTGCCTCCCCAGATGACTCCTGATGCCAACAAAACCCCTCTCTGCCTGCACAGCTGTGACTCCCTGGAGGTGACCTGGTACTGAGCTGCCTGGCGGGGAAAAGCGTTTGTCCTTCCCTGCGCTGTCAGACTGGAGAGAACAGAGGAAAAGGGGTGGAGGGTGCTTTCCAATGCAGACCCAGCCCTGCATGCAGAATTCCTAGGTATCCAGTCAAAAACCTTCATTTCCAGCATTCACACATTTCTCCCCTCTCTAAGGTCATACACATCATTACCCACTACATCTGGAAGCGACAAAAATAAAAAAAAAGAAGAAGAATGAGGAGCATTCATCCTGCACTTAGCATTTTGCCAAAATTTTGAGGAAATAGATTTTTAGAGTTGATAACTGATTGACTGAGGGTTGAATTCTGCGGGTCTCTCTGAGAACCCAGCGGCCTGGTTTGGGCAAATCCATTGGGAAGTTTGGCCTTTTTCGGGCAAAACTTGGTAACTAGTAGTAGAACAATAAATATGTGGTTTACATAAACCACAAGGCTCTGCTTTTTCAGTGTGAGGCAAGTACATGTTTAAGACCATATTTTAGGATAAACAGTTTAGCATAAAGGAAGCAGTTATTTCAAAACAGCTAGTTTTCCCACTAAGAAAATTGAAAATTTATAGGTTTGTGTTTGGCCTTCATATTAATATTACTCAAATACTCAAACCCTTGTTCTCAGCTAGTATTAATAATGAAAACCTGGCTAAACATTCAAAAATAAGTAAAACCTACTATTACTTTAAATAAAACTTCAAAAAATATATATCTTGACAGTTCTGATGCTTGAGGGTTTTATTTCCCAAAGTAGTAATGATCTCCAGGAGTTAAAATAATATGATTATACACCAACTCCATGACCAGCTAAACCACAACTGAACTGCAGTGGCACATATTTCATTTGCAATGTCAGAGGACCTCCATTTCAGACTATCAACACAGCACTAAATTTCCAAGTGTCACTGGAAACAGGCCACCTCTAATTTTGGTTGGAAACACTAAAATGAACCTCTATAAGCAGCACAGCTAGTATTTTACCAGTTCAACCTCTTCATCTTTACCAGGAATGAAAAAGGAAAGCTTTTTACTCTCAGTTATATACTGTGTCTTTGCTCCTCTGCAAACAGTGGTTGTGGGATTCTTTGGTTTATTTTAAAGGAAGGAAACAAAACATTTTCTTCCTGTGAGTCACTAAAATTACTATAAGCAGCTTATCTTCTGGGCTACTACTTTGCAGTCTTGTAAGAGACAGGATTCCTCATCTTCACTTTCTGCTGATAGGAAAAGGGAGTGCACATTTAACAAAAACCAAGCCATTTCTTGAAAGGAAGAAGGAAATGGCATCATTACCTAGTGTTACTCAAGAGAAGCTCCAGAAGACAGCAACCATGCCAGGTGGAGCACGGACGGGAACCAGATGTCTTAGAATGCCAGGTGCTCACCTAACCTTTATTTCCTGAAATGTCTTTTTCCAAAATTCATTTGGACATACTGTGTCTTACACAATTTTATTATTTTATTTCAATGGGAACAATTTCACCACCAATATGCCTCATACAAGACTATGAACAACTCCAGATTTGTCACCAGAGCTACACATGAAACATCCAGCAACAAGCCTACCCTGCAGGGAACAGGAAACACACAAAAACGCATACCACGTATCACTACATTTCGCAAAGGGAGTGAGGGTGTGGTGTGGGGGTGTCCCTCTCTCTAACAGGAAGGTATCGTCACTGAAAATAGTGCACAATTGTGAACCTAATACTCTGAGATGAAAAATCTATTTTTCTGCAAACAAAATGTCAGTAAACTTGAATAAAACAGTTATCCCCAAACAGCACCTTTTGGAAGTCTAAGACTCAATTATTGGGATAACAGGGACGGGCATATGAGAAGATTTTAAAGTGCTGTTAACCATCAACCTTGAGCAACAAGACTATTTTGTTCGCCCTTAAGTATTAACAGTGGAGCAGAACCTCTGCAATTTTGTACCTTTGATATCTGTTTTTGAAAGAGAATTTCAAATTATATTGAGAACTAAGAAAGTGGAATAGATTATTTCACACACTGAAGTTAGTGAATCGGTTCCAGTATCTCCAGCCACTGGGAAGCCAAGTGTAGCAAGGGGTTTGGTGCCCTCCATGGAATAACATCTGTCTATCTCAGTCCAGCTCTTAGGACAGGATTTTGCAGAGCTGGGAATGGGTGAAGCCTCACAGCTCCACCGAAAGTGGATCCTACCATGTGCTCTCTCACCTGAATGGTCTGAACCCATACAGCCCAGAGATAAAGCCAAGGTTTTACCCTCACACAGCCACTCACAAACTGAGGCTTGCAGAGGGATGAGAGAAGGTATTTTCTGTCCCAGGGGATGCTGTGCAAGTTTATTGGTAAGAAAACTTCCAAGTTTTCAGTGCATTTTCTACCACTAGAGGGTGGATGCCCCAGCCTCAGCCTGCCTCTACTTCCCTGATGGATGGTGTTTCACCTCCCCCGACTGGAGGGGTTTCGAGTCGCTTCTCACCATCTGTGTTCTCCTCACAAGGCACCAGCAGCGGCCGCGGTGTTCCCCCATCATTTCTGGTGGACCCTCGGGTGCTCTGTGCCAGTGGTGATGGAAAGGGTGATAGGGAGGCACCACAATAGCATCAATAATCTGCTCCTCTCAGGGGAAGCCAGAGCAGTAGGTCAGACCAAGCAACTGAGAGGAAACCAGAGCGGGACACTTGCCATGAAAGGCGAGGCACAACCCTTTGGCTTCCCTGTTGAACACACGAGGTTCGATGGTTCACCCTCACAGAAGGGCCATGCAGCAGACTCAGCCTTTATTGCCACCCAGTACCACTAAAACACCCCTTTGGGAACCTACAGCATTATCCACTGCTTAAACACCAACTGCGTCACTCCTCTGTAGCCATTTCTTTCCAGTCACTTTGATGGAAAGGGACTGAGAAAGTTTTTGCTATTTCTAGAGCTCTGATGTAGAGAAAACACAAATCAGATTGGACTGAGCTAAGCCTTAATGTCTGAGAAACAAAACTTAAAGCAAGGGAAAAAATAAAACCAAAAGGTGAATGGTCAGTTTAAAATAGAAAATAAATAAAAATAAATAAAATAAAAAATAGATTTATATAAGATTAAAAATATTGACATTAAGCAGAGGTTTAAGGAAATAGATGAGCTTAATAATCAAAGATGTTCTAAGACCATAGTATATTCTTACACATTCTAGTTTTACTTTATTATCCCAATCAAAACCATGCAGCATCCAACAAAACAAACAAAAAAACCCCACAACCCCCCCCAAACAAACAAACAAAAAAACCCCAAAACACAACAACAACACAAAACCACAAAATGCAAAAATTATGTAGGGACTTTTCAGTGAAAAACTGAGACAGATTTTTCCCCTATTGTTGGCATGTTAATTCTTTTTTCAACAGTTTACCTTACAAACTTGCANTTGCCTGGTGTGAAAACATTGGAAATACAGTAAGTTACCAATTCCTTCAATATTCTTATACTGTCTTTGCCCTCACATAGAATTTGAATATAGAATTATTAATCAAATAGTCACACCAATGAATACAAAGCTAGCTCACAACAACAACAATAATAATAATAATAATAATAATAATAATAATAATAATAATAATAATAATAATGTCTTTACAATTATGACAACAGGAAAACTACTCACTATAAAAGCTCACAAAAAAATTACATGCCATTCTTTGGCTTCCACAGTTTTGCCTGACATTCATGTAAGCTGGAGTGCCTGTACTTCCTTAATGTTTGATGGAATAGAAAGCAACAGAAGGGCACTGCACTTTCTGCAGGTGAAAGTGGTGCTCCAGGTTCACACAAGTCAAGCTCAGGCAGGCTTCTCAGCAGAGAAAGCTCATTTTCTGCTCAAGAACATCTGAGGGGATCAAGCAATCTAATAAATGCATTGGTATGTCAGAAATCAGTTTTAATTAAGTAAAGGTAAGAAAAAAAGATATGAAAGAAAATTTCCTACAAGCAGTAAAATTTCTCCTTGCATTAAATTATGTATATAAAAAAAATCTGTTTACTCATTTTTGCATGTGAGTTTGAAATGTTGTTTATTTCTGATGTAATAGTGCAGACAAGCAATGCCTCACTCCTAGCTCAGGGTAACTTTGAAAGGTAGTGCAACCGTTTCAAAATGGTGTTAAGTTTATTGTATTTACAAGTCTGTAGTCATCTGAAAAATGGATTTTTCAGAATTTCCAGAACACCAATTATTTTGCTATTCTTATGAATTATAAGTAATTAGAATCAGGAAGAACTCAGAAACAGGTAGGGAGGAAAGGAGGACATTCAAGCAAGGCCTTCTCAGATCATGATACTAAAATATCTACTGTATATATGCACACCTTTCAGGGTAACTCAAAAAAAGATGCACATTCTTCTAAACAATCCAGCTGCTAATTTTACAGTTAGCTGCTGACAAAGAAAATTACTTCCTAAAGTGATGGTATAGTACCTTCTAAATTCTTCTATTGTTACTACAGCAATTAATTAACCATTAGGAGTTGATAGCATTACCCATTATTACAGCAATAAATCTTAAAACAGTTTTTATTCTGTGCTGTTCCTCTTCTGATCAACACCCAAGTATGAAACAAAAAGCACAACATGCATTTACCAAAATTAAGGGACATGATACAAGTGAGACAGTAGATAACAGTTCTGATGCCGAATTTAAGGACAATTTAAACCCTGATTAATTTGTCTCAATAATTATTCAGATATGCTGTTACTCAGTTGGAGGTATTTTTAAACACAATTTTGTAAAATTCTCTAAAGAATATTAAATAATTTGGCCCCAGAAGACTATCAGTCTACAGAAAAAGACACTTTCAACTTAAAAAATTGCCATATTTCAATAATGACCTTATAACTGAAATTGCACATAACATCAGAGAAATAATATCACCTTTCCAAATATGTTGCTACTTGCAACAGCAGGTGCTTCCTATTTTTAGTCTGCTTCACTCTTCTCAAGAAATAGGTTTAGAAGTTTAACAAAACCTTTTAAAACATTTCCATTGAAGGCTTATTTTAAAAGGTGTGGCCTGTTAAATGGTATCTGTTCAGAAGAAGAGCTTCCTTGGTTTGCTGTTTCTAAACAAACTAATAAAAGAAGCCAAGTGGCAACAAGATACTTCTCCAGGTTCAACAGACACCATGCATACTAACATCAGGACAATATAACTGCATTCCTGCCAGGATTAGCTCACAGTATTTAACTAAAATTGCTTTGACATTTTTTTATATTCAGGACTAACATGGTGTGCAAGTATGGTGGTTGGATTACAAGAGAAATTAAGACCACCAGCAGTAATGTTCCCCTCCTCCAAGGCATTTTCCCTGTCTCTCCAACAGGCCTTTTATATTTCCTTCTCCCATCTCTAAATAGATCTACTAAGGCTACGTGGATTATCTCCCTCTCCATTCAGTTTGGATTTTAGCAAGTTCTAATATTCATTCCTTAATGCAGTGCCAGCGTGCTCACCCCTTGCTCTACAGAGTGGTGTTGATTTGCAGTGAGAAGCAGAGAAATGCCTTGCAACTCCTCTGTAATTTATTCTAGCTCTAAAGTTTTCCACTGCAGCCAGTAGACTACCTAATAGCCTAGTCAAAACGAAGACAAACATCTTCTATGACAGAAAACCGTGGGGAAGGTGGCATGAATTAAAGAGTACCAAAATAAACACCTTAAACAAACCACCTCGGCAGGAGACCGAGATTGTCTGGCAATGAACTGCAGACAAGATGCTTAGAAAAGCCCCATAACAAAGAAAAAGCTGCATATTGTTCGAGGGTTCCCATGTCAGCACCACCCCTGAAGCCAGAAACATTAATAATTTCTCTTTTGTTTCTATTCTTTCTGGGGAGGAGAAGGGAGTTGAAAGCAAAACAAACAAATAAAAGTATATAAAGATGATTTCTTTTCTTGCCAGTTGAAATTTGCCCATGCCAAGTACTAATGTACAGTCTTAGGGTTGAAGGTTTCTTGTTTCTGTTTTGAAAGGGGCAACAGAGTCCTACAATTTTCTTGAATAGTAAAAAGCTTAAGACACTCCTTCCCAGAGGCTGTCCACTGCATCAGCTCAGCAGCCAAACTTACCAGTTTGATGAGGTAATTGCTTACACCTTTTATTAACTAGATTTCCCTTTTTCTTCCTTACACACTTGGAAAAAAACTTTAATGAATTGATTATCAATGAAATGTATCAGACTGATAGCTGTCAAAAACGCCCTCTGCATTGCCTTGATAAGCAGAAATTTACTGTGAGCAGTCAAAATGTAAGTTTTTCTACTGTTGTATCACTGAGGTAACGACCAACTTCCCAGTGTGAAAGTACAGGCATATAATTCCAATACAGGATGAGACCCTAGTACTCTGACAATCCTTTGCAATGTGATTTCAATGGAAAGAAACCCGGTGGACTGTGGAAGGAAGGCACAGGAAGGTACAACATGCTCCAACATCCATCACTATAAATCATCAGTGGACTGGGACAGGGATGGATGGCAGGAGGCAGACTGCCCTACAGTCATGTTGCAGCCTGAGGTAGTGTCTGCTGGAAATACAATAGTCCATTCTCCATGTCCATGCAATAAATGGCCTTCTCTCTGCAGCTACCAGTTAAGAATATAAATCAGTATGTTTTGCAATATTAAAAGCCACTCCAGCTGCAAAGGAACCAAGATCATAAATTCTTTTCAATGCACTTTTGAACAGCTTCAGACAGTAGCAAGGCTTTCCTGGGAACACTAGACAGCTGTAAAATAGCTGCTTCAAATTTAGGTTCTTTTACAGGAGATGGAAAAGACCTGTATGAACTACTTAATTAACAGATCAAGCCACCAAGACTCACGAGGAAAAAATTCAGCTCTTAACATAAGGTTTTAACTGTTTCTTGAACTCCTACGTGGTGTTTTTGAGTTAAGTCAAAAATCTGAGTTGAAGTACATCTCCAGACCTCATCTCCCCGTTGCTATTAATTTGTGTCAAGGTAACAGGGCGGGTAGAGTTTGAGGTATTTGTCAAAAGGATGAGCATGCTAACTAGAGGTCCGGGGAACCCACACACTAGCTCTTCCTCAAACAGGCATGAAAAAGGTCCTTGCTAATCAGTTTCTTTTCTCATATGAAATCAATGGCTCTTCATCTCCAGTTGATCACCTAATTTGCCAAAAAGGAAATCAGACTATTTTTTTCTATTATTCAACAGCAGCTATAGTTCCCCTCATTTGTTGCCCATGCAAATTACCTCTGCTGTTCCTCAGACCTGGTTATTTGAGAGCAGGTTTAGAGTAGAAGAGGAGAGGAACATTGCAGTATCTCCCATGACCAGTAAAGGAACTTCAGGATTCTCAGGCAAACAATGATCAGTAGCTGCAATTATTGCTCAGTGGTTTCACTGAGACTGGCTTGGGCACAGCATGTGAGAGGAAGAGCATGTTATGAAATCTGAACGGATGCCATCAGCAAAACCCCACTGTTCTCATAATCTAGTTATGTTCAACATGAACAAAGAAGGGAGCCTACCAGCTAGCACATCATCTGGAATGGTGGACATGGAGACAGTAACAAGCTATGCCACATTTCTGCAAGACAGGACCCCTAAGAAGTCAAGCAGGGCCAGGAGCTGGACTGAATGATCCTGACGGGTCCCTTCCAACTCAGCATATTCTATGATTCTATCTTTTTCTGCTTCTTACAGTAAGTCTGGACACAGTCCTGGTCTCCAGCACAAGCAACATGTCTTAGGTCTTGTTTTCTGTCCAGGTATAAAAGGACCAGCTTCCTTCCTCCAGGTTTAAAGCCAATATGAAAAAGAACTGTCATGAAGCAACTTGAAAAAGCATTGCATGGTAAGTGTTTTTAGCCCACTATCAACAATGGTAAAGCTTATCTTAAAAAAATTATTAACTACCAAATTTAATTTTGGTCCCAGTTTTAAATAAGAGAGTGAATATTCTGCACTGGCTAGGATCAAAGGCCTCAAGGTCAATTTCCAGCTCAATCACAGACTGCATAACAGTCCTGACATTCATTTCTTTGCTCAATTCACATTTATTTTTACTTTTTTTGCACTTCAGACCTTCTTCTGCTTGCTGTGCATAAAATTAAAGAAGATTCCTTACACTACATTGTATTTGCTGGTGCAATTAAGTATCTACAGACAGTTAGATGTGAGCATAACTGTACTTCAAAATCTTCCCATAAACACTTTTTTTCCACAGTTCCAACAGAAACAAAGTGCCATTTGCCTTCATTATTACCAGTAGTGGAAGGCTGCAATGAGGTCTCCCTGGAGCTTTCTCTTCTCCAGGCTGAGAGAATGGCTGTGCCATTCAGCTTCATGTCATCTGCAAACTTGCTTAGGGTGTGCTTGATCGCGCTCTCCATCACTGATACATTAAGGAACACCAGTTCCAGGACAGAGCCCTGAGGGACACATCCCATCAGCAGCCTCAAACTGGACACAGAGCCATCAACCGCAGCTCTCTGGCTGCATCAGTGTACCAAATAAACTAAGGACTCAGGCTGTAAGGTGTACAACACTGAGGAGAAAACACAAGAGAATGTATGTTACTCTAGTCACTGCACAAATCCAAATATTCAATCATCCACAAGTGCTTGGAGCCACTAAAACAGAGTGATCAGGGTGGGTGGGGAGGATGACACCCAAAACCACTACTACCACCCTGAAAATAAAAAAGAAACACTCAGTTTGAGTTCACTGTCATATTCCTGGCAAAATGTCTGCTGAAGTACTGCAGAGAATTTTATAGGCCTGGAGGAGACACTGAAGAAATACAAACATATCAATGAATACCAGCAGTGAGAGATAAACAGTTTCAAATGCTTCGTACAACTAGAATCACTTTGCAGCCAGATTCATTGCCAAGATGAAGACTTGGAAGGCTTCTGTCAGACTATTTCCAATTACAGTGTTTTATGAAAACACAAGGGATACAGTATGCCTTGATGAGAAAAACCAGTGTATATATAGGCTCATCATCCTCAAGCAGAAAGCACTGAGGTAAGTACTAGTTGTTATGGATACGTCTGCATAAGTAATGGGTGTTATTGCATCTAACCTTCGGGTTCCATTTATTTTATATTGGAGGGTGTGGGTGTGTGTAGAGAGATTTATGGTTTATGTTATAAACTTTCATCTGCCACAAAATCCTGAAGTGTTCTTACACCGACTGAAAAAAATACCTTCAAGCAATGAGTTTAATGTAAATTCAGAGGAATCAAATATCTTTAGAAGACTTTGAAAAATGCACTACTGATGGTTCTTTTAATCAGCTTGTGTATCGCTCAGAAATTCTTTGCTAAGCAATGTTTCTCACTGAGTATGCACAATTAAATGTGAATAGATTTCATGACAGAACAGATACACAAATCATTTGTGTGTTCCTTGTGTCAACTGGCCTCTCAGTCTAAGACCTGTTTTTCAGATGACTGATGCTATAGTGGGGGGAAAAAAACCCCACCCAACCATCTTTGATGAGCTTACAGTTACTACATGAGGCACACACAGGCTAGAAATACCATCATATTCTGTACATTTTTCTTTGTACACATTCAAGACAGGAGACAAGATTCTAAGGACCAGAAAAATCAACTATCAGACAGAATTCTAAATCTGTTTTGGTACTGATAACTAGTAATACAAAATAAACATTTGAAACCAGGTTTAGAGTTTTTTGTTTGTATTGGGTTTTAAAACATTAATTTTAATTTCAGTTAGAAAACAGTGTTACTAATTAGTCTGTGCTCTAAGCCCTTCTGCAGGTAAACCTAAAAGAAAAAGTTAGTTCATCTGTTTTGTATTTTTAAATGAAAAATACTTTATTTCTTTGTTCTATTTAAGTACAACTAATAAAAACAAATAATTATACATACATACATATGTATACACACCCACCCACCCCCCAGTTTGATAGACCTGGAAATCAGTCAAACAAAAAATCAGTCCTAAATATTTAAGCCAACTTCACAAGTTGCACCTATCAAGACCGTAAAGAGTTTGGAAGCTGTGAGCCCACAAATCTCATGGACCATGACCTGAAAAGCAGTACACTAAATTCAAACCTTGGCCTGTTTCCTTGGACCTCTGTTCTCCTTTAAACCCAGCCCTGAAAAGCCTTGCCTCCTCTCCTTCTCTCCTCACCTGTCAGCAGCCCCTAAAGGCAGTTTGTGCTCACTCTCATTTTTGGGCAGAGAAACAAGAGGGAAGGCTTTTAGGTCTCCCAAGAGACTCCATCAGCCTATCAAAAGAGCTGCAAGTAAGTCATCTTTCAAAGTCTTCAACAAACAGCCTTTGAAAAACTCAAAAGAATTCTTAGAAACTTTTGCTTCTTTACAGTCTCATTACAAATATCTACTACACTAAAATAATGAACAATTTCCAGAGATTGTAACCTTGCCAAATTCGAACAGTTTTCACTAAAAAGCGACAGTCAAACATTGCCCTCTCTTTCCCCTCTCTTAAGTTCTAAAACTTGCTCCAAAACAGAGATATAGATCATCTGAACGAAATGGGTATCATTGCTTTAACACTAGGAAAACACAGGTTTTCCTAATTTTCTTTAAAAACCACATGAAACTTTTTATTAAAAATCACAAACAAAGAATGTCCAGAAGCTGACATTAGGCACAAAAGGCACCAGTCCAAATGGTTTAGATGTGCAAAAGATATAATTAAAATCACTTTTGAAATAGAAAATGGAAGTTCATTGAGAGGTCTTACCACAATTTCTCTACAGATCTTGGTAGTTTCCTGGTTTAAGTTATCTGCTGAACAGATACAGAAGAAGGAACTATCATAAACAAAAAGCCTTAATGAAAAAACAAGAGCATCTTGACAACATAAACACAGAAGGAGATGCTATCTAGCATAACCTTTCTTTCTTCTGCTCTTCTAAGCATTTCTTTTACCCCTTTCCTTTACTTTGAAACAAGAGTGGAGAGAGTAACCTGCCAGGTAACTTTGCATCTTATCTATTTAATCAATGCCAACCTCTGAAAGGGAAAACTAAATCCTTCCCAGTTCAGAATTTCCCAGCTTAGTGGGTGCCAGCCTCTGGCACCATCAGCATTTATTTCCTGTTCCATTTTTCCAAATTTCCTTCAACTTTTTGATTGCTCCTTAAGTTTGTTTTTCATAAGATCCACAATTCCAGCTACCTCCAAACACACCACTGGACACATTCTTTGAAGCACAGAGTTGACAAATAGCATCAGTTCAGATCAAAAGGACAGCCAGTTCTTAGAGGCACATCATTTTCTGATCTCATCTCATGATTACTTTGTCATCACAATCAGCTGCACTATTACTTCAGCAATATCAGGATCAGCTGAACTCCTTTTAATATAAGCCCTGCTGTTCTTAAAGCTTTAATGATGTTCCCAAATAATTTGCCACAGAACAGAAATTTACCACAATCCACCTATATATGGAAAGGATGACTGAAATGAAATAATGGGAAAACACAGGGAAAAAATTAAAATCAAAATAATATGGAAGTTATTTGAATAGGATTTTTAGGTGCATGAAGAGATTTAGCTTGGGACTATACTACATCTGTAATTCCAAAATTATGGCACGTTCTTCAGAAAAGAACTCACCTTCAACATATCACTTAAGTCAGCCAGTCAAATCTGTACGAAAGAAAGATTTTTGTTTTCCAAAAAATCATTGCTTTAGTTAATAAAGGCTTTTAACAGCTAGTTTAGTTATATCTTTTAACAGCTTATTTTAAAATAATCTTTAAAATGCATACAGCTCCTAAAACTAGCTCAAGGGCATGAAGAAATTTTAAGTTAGGGATGCAAGCCTACCGAAACAAATAGAACTCCTGGAAACACCAGCCTCAAAAGACTTGCATTTTCCAGGTGGCAGTAAGTTCTTCAATCCTTCTCATGGTGAGTAACGTGGAGGTTTCCCACATTCTCAGCAATATCAGGCCACACCATACAGAACTCTTTACTTCACTGGATAAGCAGTAGCATTTCTTTCCCCTTCCCCCCCGCCACATCTCACAACTGCTTCTGGGAGAAATCCCAGTTTCAGGAATTGGTACATTCAGCGTGACTGCTGAACTCTCACTATGCCTGAACTTCATGGACCCCATGAGCTACTGGCATTTGGCTCCAAGCTCAACCAGAAAATACTGCTGTATGTGAGAACTGCTATAATTCTTGTTTATTTTACCCATTCTGGCATGTTCTCTGTCTGTCTCATTCTCTCCGCTCCAACCTGCTTATAACAGCTATGCAGCAATTTAACTTCAGAGGAAATCTGAAGATCACAAAAAATCATCTCCAATAGCAAAATTCAGGTCTGTATTTGACTTGCCAAACAAACAGGTTCTTTCACCAAAAGACAAGCCAAAGATTTGAACTCTCAAGCAGTGCCAGGACAGAGAGCAGCTCGGCTATTCAGATGAGCAGCCAGTAAAACAGACAAAATGCTAGACAGGAACAAAACGTACAGTAACAGTATACAAAAGCTGGAGTCTAGGATAAGAACACAAAAGGGGGAAATAATTTTGCAAAGCCAAGTTTAACTCATAAAACTAAATTTGAAGCATAAGATTTTATCCTTCGCTCTTTGTGACTTCTGGGAATCTCAGAGTATACCATACCAACTCAAGACTACAGAATAAATTATGGAAAAAACTGTTTGTACTTTGATACTTTCCCCATCACCAGTTTGGAATGAATGTATTATGCAAATTTCATTTCTAGCATGCTATAGATAGGAGCAAATTCCTGCTTGTCAGACTGTCTCCATCTTTGTTGCTGTTTCCTGCCTAGTATGTGAGAGAGTAAGCAATACTACTAAAACCAAAATGAACTCAGAAAATAAGAGATATAAGAAAGGCACAGGTATTTACAAAACCATTTTCCAGGTAATTTAGATGGTTATTAAGATTGATTTGTTTTATATGCTGTAGCCTCTGGCATAAGCTTAGAAGAACAAATGGCTTGATTTTGCAACCTTTCTTCACACAGCCTAATCTTACTGCCTTTGAGGAGTAACGTACATGATACGAAGGCAAACAATGAAGAACCTGAGATCAAACAACTTAGATTAACAGATGTCGAAGTGAAAATACTGTTAGAAGAACTAAGTCTATCTGGTTAAGAACAAGGTGCAAATACGACACACAATATTTATTTTTAAAATTCTTGTAATGCATTACACTCATCTTTTGGGCTGTTAGGCCATGATGATGGCCCTGGCAGCAGAACACAGAAGATGAAGTTGGAGAACACTCTTATCAGATGCTCCCCCTCTCTGAAATAATCACAGCGGCAGCGGCAGACATAGGCTGCCCTGGAAATCAGGCACTGCCTTCCACTACCTGCAAGCCCGGCGGCACTGCAGCACATTGCCAATAGCGTAGTAAAAGTTCAACTCTTGAAACAGCTGCCACAGTAGAAAATAGGTAGATTGCACTGGGCCACAGTTACAGAAACAGAGCAGAGATTTTACTTTTCAAAATACTACTGCTGTCACGCAAAATGACTCTGGGGTCAGAACTCTCCAGCAAAGCAGTCAAAAATGAAAGCAATTAATTTGTCGTTACTGAGTTTATCAGCCAGAATAAAATGAAGTGTGCAAGAACTGTACCTTATGAAGCCTTAGATAAATGGTAATTTGCTCTGTGAAAAGTTCATGAGGCAAAAACAAGACCTTTGATACACAATACAGTGTGGCTAAGAGAAGACAAGGGTGGCAGTGCCTCTGAGAACAAGCTTCCTTCTGTGTCAGAATTCAAAGTTTCAACTAAGATGAAAGTTAATTTTTTTATGTCTGCTTATGTTTGTGCTAAGTGAAAGGTGATGCAGATGAAAACTTGCAAGAAAATGGCAGCATGACATTATTCAAGAACAGGAAACCAGCAGCCCAAAAAATAACATCAAGAAAATGATCATGAGAAACAACAGTGGGCCAATGCACATCCTGGGATATATGAGTATGCCCATATATCTTGTGAGCTCATCAGCTATCATGACCTTGATTTTTGCACAAGGTGTTAAGTTTTGTTCCATTTTCATACTTTCCGCTAATTTTCCACTTCCTATGTATTCAACAGAACTACTTCTTTGGAATAGAGCCCATATATTCCCTCCACTTGGTTCAGGATCGCATGTCACAGCTGCCTAAACTCCTGGCATGGCCTTACACCTTTCAGTACAGGATTATGACTTCTTTCGGCAAAGCATTTTTGAGTTTAAATGGTTTGTCTCAAGGCTCTCAGCAGGGAACTGCAGGGTTTCATGAATCATTGCAAAGATGGAAATACCTGCTGTCAACAAACAATCAGATCGCAACTGTTTCACATAAAACCAGAGGACAGATGTATCCGGAATGGTCCCACTTTGCATTGCTTTACCAGTGGCTCAGAAATCAAACAGCTGTGGAAGTCACAAGACCACACACCCTGGATGAATAAAATGTTTTCACTATGATTGCTTATGTGTTCTTCTCATAAAGTTCACTTCGATTTTCACTATTAGGGCCATTGATCTGACTTCCATTAGGCATCTTGCTACCTATGTCCGGCTCCACATCCATATGACGCAGGCCTAATTTCCACATAGCGAAAATATGCCATAAAAACAATAGCTCATTCCAGCTTGTTTCTTTTTGTTATGAAGATAGCTGCAAATGTTATGTTCTACCAATCTCTGTTTGCCCTGGACATTGTCTGAGAGACTGGAGAGCACCAAAGCAAAAGAACTCCCCAGAGACCACGAGCAAGGATGTCTCCATGGTGAGAGCATGTTTTAGATGTGTTAAACATGGTTACTGCATATTATTTTAGAAGAAGGATGAAGCCAAAGACATCATCAAGATACGGAGACAGCGATGAAGTATTTCAATAATTTTTAATACCTTTAAAAATACATACTAATTTGATTGCACTAAGAATCAACAGAAATGCAACTGATGGAGCACCAGAAAAGAGGGATTTCCAGTTTTCAGAGGACTAGCAATGGAAATTGGTGATGATGGTCTGACAAGCACTTAGGTGCTTTGTTAATCAGCTTCTGAAACATGAATTTTAACACTTTGGAGCAAAAAAAAATTGTTTTAATGAACTCAGCAATGAGAAATGAAGACTGTTCATGTGATTACCCATTTTTCTTTGTTACATTTCAAAAAGCATATATATGACACAGACCTAGTGATGGCTAGAGTATGTCCCAAAGGTAACTTCTTCACGAAAATATCTTTCAGGGAATAAGTGACAACATTCAGTGTTGTATTAGCAGAGAATGGAAAATACTACTCTCTGCAGCTGGTGATTTTTTTTTTCTGGATTTTTTTTTCATACTCTTCCTCCTCCTTTTCCCTTTATATTCCTAGATTTATTTTCTTTTACAGTTCACATGCTAAGGTCCTATATAAGTCTCAAAACTATAGCCAAAACTCTGAATTCCAGAGTAGTGCAAAAGACTATTGAGGAAAAAAATTTCTTTGTAGTTCTTCCATAACTTTTATATATATATATATACATACATACATATTTAGTAAGTTTTAAATATGAAAGAACTTCATTAACCTTTCTCCAAAGTCATGCAGAGGTAATATTACATGAAATAGTTTTCGTTCTTTATATGGGGTTTCTTTTAAAATAAATACCTCAAATACCTGAACTGGAGACTTCAGCAATGAACAAACACAACCAGTTCTACAAAAACCATCTGTTCTCCTTCTTAGGAATGAGAAAACCTTTTAGAGTGCTCAACAGACTTCATTCTTAAGAATCATGATGAAGAGATAACCCACTGTCTGTACAGCATATTCTTAGGAGGAGTCGAAATCTCTGTTCTGCAGATTACAGAGAAATGCACATTATAAACTACATAGTTGTAATTTAATGGAACTAGGAGCCACATCACAGGCACAACACGATGCTTTTCACTGTGTGTATAAAGAAACCTGTTTCATCTCTAAGAAAAGAATACAGTTACATAAATACATTATATGGTACCCAAGGTTAAAACAATCTCAATTTCCAAAGTAGGACATTCTCAAACAAAGCATTACAGCTCTCTTGCCAGCACTTTTTTCAAAAACATTGCTCTACATTAGAGCTCAGGACTCCATATTGAATCAGGGCAGACAGTTGTTTAAAGGACACAAGGTAAGACAATTAGACATTTGCTGTACAAGCCACAGAAGAAAACAACAACAAAAACTACTGTCTTTTACTCACAGATCCCTTTGTTCACTATCCTCACCCACTAGCATTACAACTTCATATTTGCAGGCTGAGTTGTAATGGACTCAAGACAACTATTATAATATTAAAGTAAATTTTTAGCTTTTATTCTGTTGTATTACACAACACAGAATAAAATGATACAAAGATTTATTTCCTGGAGATGATGTTACAGAAGTGAAGCTATGGTAACAGATGAGTAAGGTTTTTCTTTCCGGTTTAAGTAATCCCATGCCTGCTACTTTGACACGCAAAAATTCCAGCAAACCTATCACCTAAAAGAATGAACTCTCCCCCAGCAGTCTGGTTTGAAACACGAAAGTCAGCAAGTGCTTTTTTATCAGCCTGGGATCATGCCTCAGGAGACTTATATAGCTATTAAGTCTCTCTTCAGGTGCCCAAGGAAGTTAGAAATTCAAATGGCTTTTCAAGAAGAACAAACACATACTCCAAACCTATTAAAACAATTTAGTGAGCACTAAATACAGTAATTCCCTGTTGCAATTATATTAATGATGGTGCAAGGGAACTTCACATCAAGAAGTCTCAGAAAAGTCTAATAGTAGTTAAATATGGTGGAAGGCTACTAAAGGCAATCTGCACTTATTTTATTTAAACCAGCTGCACAAAAGTTCTGAAGAAATAAGATACAGTTATTACCATAAGTAATACTAGAAGTTGCTCAGATTCAATTTGTAGCCATTTTAAACTGAAACATTTGCACTCAAGAGCCAAATAGAAGAGGTAATTATCACAGCTTAGTTTTATTTATTTATTTAAAGTTATGCAGCATTCTGGTGAAACTTAACATTTTTAAACAGACTATTCGCAAGTAAAACATTTTTCCCTTAAGAGTAAAACAATCAGCACAGCAGGTTTTAATCAAGTGGTTTACATTCCCCGACCCAGACCTCTCCAACTACAAGTGTCACAAATAATATCTCTTTTCAGATATCAACAGGCTAAGAAATGCCAGTTGTAATTACAAACTTTATGAAGTTGACAAATGCATTCATAGCAACAACCACTCCTTACCCCCATGAACTGTCATAAACCCAGGTTAAACCTAATGGATTCAGCTCTTCTGTAACCATACCCTAGCAGTTGTCAAGAGGCTGTTCCGCAAATTTTGTTTTTAAAGAACTAATTAAGCAGCATCAATCTAGCAAGTAATTGTAATCTACAGATTCTACAATAATTTGAATGAGGGAAATGTAAATTGAAAAGTGATAGCCCTATTATCAAATTAAGAAATACTATAACCAGTAATCTCACTTTGCAGATCTCCAGCAATTATATAGGAAGAGCCATGATTTATTTCCCAAGTTCTGTGTCAAATGTGGGGTAGCATAGTTGTATCCCTCAATAACAGAATTTCATAGCCCTTGAAATTCACTCAACACCAAATTGCACATTCATTCATCATCACCTCTCAAAGGACCTCCTCCTTGTGTAAAGAGTGGTCTTTCTAGAGTAAAACTTATCTGGCCTGAACCCACAACCTGATCTTCTAAGCTGAGTTTTGGGTTAGACTGCTTTGTGTGCACAATGAAAAGCCAAACCAATTTCCATTAGATTTGCTGTATGTCACTTATACCTTCTGTCCTCAGTTTTTCACAGTACTGCCTCTGCTGTCCTCAGACTCTTCCCTGCCAGCGTCAATGAATGCACTGTGAACCCCACATATGCTATCCTCGGTTTTCACACATATCCCAGGACATCCCATTGCTTTAAATATGCAACCCTATGCCAGGCACAAACAGCCTTGCTTGAGCTCCATCCACATCAACCAACTGCGAAATAAAGGGAGACTCCACAGTTCTCCCTCTCACTTACTCTACAGAGGCAATAATCCCCCGATCTCAAAAGCTGCATAAAGTTTCTGGAAACCTATTATCACTGAGATTTTAACTCCACAGTGGAACCGTAGCATGTATCTGCCAACACATTCAGAAGCCATTAGAAGGAGATACAGTGGTATTTCAATTTTGTTCTGAGCAAACCTAAGAAAATAACCAACTTCTGTCATCTTCCAGGAAGGGCTGGGTAAGAGTTACTGTAATCACTTGTGCACCTACATTAAAAACAAAAAAATTGTTAAGCATGTTAGTACCTCCATGGTGTATTAATTCCTCTAGCCATAACCTTTGCAGAGAATGAAGCAATGGTGATTTCACCTGATGCGGCTTCCTCTTTTCTACTCCCCCATAACCTATTGCAGCATAATTGTAAAGATAAAAGCAGCAACATTCAAAACCAAAAAATCAGCAACAGCCTGCTCTGGCAGTCTCTACTCTCCTAAGCATGTTTGCAGCAGCATGACTGCCATCCTGGGAAGGGTTTTCCATATGTCTGCTGTACTGTGGAAGCCTCCCTACCTAGCAGTACACATACAGTAGAATTCTATTTTTAAGCATGTTACAGAAGCAGCAAGACCACTCTTCCTTTTTTAAGCAAACAGGACAGAACATTCAGCGACACTAAAACTGAAAAATTGTTCCAGTTATTATCTGTTTTCAGTCACATTCTCTCGCTGTTGTCATATACCTGCTTCACTTCATGTAACTACAGAACAAAGACCTAATGACAAAAAATGCTAGTTGGTTGCAAATCACTTGTAATAATTCAGCCTCTTGGTGCTGGGATGTGAAACTGCTGCTGGGGGACAAACACTCAGGACACACATGCCGAAGTTACAAAGCTGCATATGATTCCAACAGCCCTGGCACGCTTCCAGCTGTGCTGGGTTACAGAATGGACCAAGGGAAGCCACCAGGGAATGGCCAGGGGAAGCCACCAGATTGTTACTGAGACACCAAAGACAGAGCAATTTCAAAATAGAACTGGGGAAAGGGTGGAAGCTGAACACCTAGACTATGTCAAGGGTTATAGGGTATTTATGCTACAAGTCATAGCAGGATTTTTCTATTTTGCCTCACTTGCTTCAGCTATTGAAGCAATACAGTAAGAAAAAAATACCAAGCCCTTTTTCATAACCTTGAATAAGTGATGAAAGCTGTGAGACAAGAGGGATCATTATTCAAGTTTTAAAATTCAGGTCTTGCCTATTCTATCAGACCACAGCTATGAAGAACTAGTGAAACAATGAAATTGCAATATAAAGAAACAGCAGAGTGAATTACAATTAAACTCTGTTTCACTGCTTTCTTCTTCTGAATCTAATTCCTAATCAACATTTTGGGAAAGCAATCTGTGCTAACGGTTCAAAAATTTAGATCCTAAGGTGAAGAACAAGATCTTGCAGTCAAAATTTGAGTCCCATAACAGGCGCTCCATTAGGACTCTACCTAATATCATCCCACCAGCACTATATGAGGCAGCAAAAGCCATTACATCTAAAATAAGATACCTGGAAGACTAATTATTCCACCTAACTCTCAAGGCAAACTCCTTTATGTTCTCAATTAAGAACTTGAGGCAGAGAACACTTAAAACTATGTTTAACATTCAATGCTTCCTGATCTATGACATGTACTACAGTTTTAAAGCTGAAATTGAACCGAATAGTTCATAAAATGAAGCATTCAGAACAAAGCAGGGTTTCTTTCATCTTCTGGTGGTTTGCTATATACTGATTCTGGCAATGCTTTTCAATAACGAAGTGCTGATAAAAAGACTGTCACAGAGAATCACTCTACCCTGCAATATACATGGATGAACCCTGTATTGTTTTCATTTGAAATCTGATTAAAACTCTTAATTTTGATGATTTATTACATTCCTTCATGGATTTTTCTGGACTGAACTACTGATGAGCAGTTGTTTGCCAGCACTGAAGCTTTAAGTTAGTTCAACAGATATGCTTCAGCTCTTTCTAACAAACTCATTCTTATAGTGTCAACCTTTATTGTTTTAGCTACTGTCAAACAAAATTCAGCCTTGTGGTCTAGGTAAGTTTGTTTAGAACACATAGCAATGGTTATTTTTCCATGTCTGGTCAGTCAAACTGTTCTCCTGAGCCTGGAAACAACAACATGTAGAGAGTGAAGTCTCTTAGCTGAGGTGAAATGGTCTTCTATAATTCACATGATGTAATCCTCATCATTACCTTCTCTCAGCAGACTGCAAAACAAAGATGTCAACATGAAAGTACAAGAGTACAAGGAAGATAAGAAAGAGATCATCCAGCGAGACATGACTCCTGGAAATTAGAAAACCGTGGTTCAATCCTCATCTGCCCATTCTAAACACCTAGGACAAACTTCTTGCATTTGCCCTGCTTCAAAAAGCTCATAAATTATAACTATCCCACTCAAAACACTCTGAATTTATAAGAGGATGGATGGAGAGCATCCAAGAAGCTGCTGTTAGGAGACTAATATGTCGGTTCCACTTTTATCAACTCTTGGCACTACTGGCTGTATCTTCAGAGCATAGTTTCTTCACATATAACATGCTCACACTTTCCCTTAGAAAAAGGGAGAACAGCAGAACATAGCGAAGATACTGAATACAGAAAATGGGGAGAGTTGAGAGATCAAATGGAGTTTCCTCACACTGCCCTCTAACCTGCTCTGACAGACAACTGGCTTGCTTTTTTCATTTTAAATACAGCTAAATCTGGAGATATTCAACAGGAAATGCAATGCCGGTTTCAGCATCAGCAGCACCCAAATCCCAAACCTCCCCTTTAGCACTAAAGGATCTGTTCTGATAAAGGTTACAAGCTAACAGCCAGAGAAGGACAAAGCTCTGTTTATTAATGCAATAAAAATATACTAACTCTGCGTGTCATAGTGCAGTAATGGGCACTGAAACACCGCTTTGCTACCTAAAAAAGTGTTCTCTTTTAGCACTACTGACAGCAATCGTACCCCAAGAGAAAACACTGCAGCCTTGTCACCACTTAGCTCACACACCACCAAAGACATTTTTATCAATTTGGCTATGTTCTTCCAAATTACTGGCAGAGGTTACTCTGTTTAATACTTGAGAAGTAGTGGGATATAAACATTTATAACATACAGCCTACATAGTCTTATTTCTGCTTTTTTTGTACTGGACTTCTGCTACCAATGGTACTTACACTGGAAACCCAGCATCAAAATCACAATGTTTACAGTCTGATTTATTCTCAGGCAGTGCATAGAACCTCCTCAAAGGGAGTTTGGTGAGGATTCATTTGCAGCAGCCACCCAAAAGATACTGCTCATTCTAGAGCTGTAACAGCAGCCATGAGAAATACACAAACACACAGCTCAAGGTTTTTTGTGAACATTATACGTTAAAGAATCTTCCTTTTTTCTATTAAGTTAAAATTTAAAATGCAACGTAAGAGAATGATATAACTCTGGTATTTCTGCTTTGAATTGGGATAGGTTGAAACCAGCCAGCGTATTTAAAAGTTGGAAGTGGAAGGAGAAAAAGAAAAGGAGAAAACATGTGATTTGCCTTCCTTCCTTCCTAAAAACGAGAAAACAAGAAACATAAGAGAACACTAAGAGTCAGTTAATGTCACCCTGGCCAAAACAGGGAGAAAAGGCTGGAACATTCTTCTCAGAAGTACAGCAAAGAATAACTAAGATGAGAAAATTCTGTTCTTGTACAGCCATTAATTAGCTAAACCCAAATTAGTTCATGTTTTTCTAAGTGCAAACTGTTGAGCTGCTTCTTTCCAAGAGGGGAAGAGGATCATCTTGTTCCCAGAGATGAGTTGCTGATGTTATCAACCCTCAGCAAGGAAGGCACATTTGCACTAGTTACAACATCCCAGTTCAAGTGCTGGAGATTTCACATGATCTGCCTTATATGCCCGAAAGTTTGGGATTCAAAAATTGAATGGAGCAGACATGGCCAAAAAACCCAATGGACTGCCATGCTTACCTATCTCATATCCTTTCAAAAACGACAGATTAACTTTACAAAGTGGTCTTTTTGACCTGCTAGTGAAAATAATTAGAACAAACCATTGGTTCTGGACTTTGGATCTTAGAGTCAACAGCGTCAAGGGGGTCATGAACTACCCTGTGGGTTAAATCTTATTTACTTTCTTCTACATTTCTGCCTCCTGTGTCCTGCCACATGCTGACTTAGGCAGCCTGCTGTATGCACTTGAGCTGAGCCCAGCTAAAGCTACCCAACGCTTCATTACATGCTACTATCACTGCACTGTAGCAAACTCCATTCCCCTTTCTCCATCACCACCTCCCAGCCCTGTTGCCTTGTCAGTTCAGCAACAGCTTAATGGCAGGGACGGGACATCTTGGGGTAAAACTCACTTGTCTTCACAGGATGACACTCTAATGGGGGACATGAGTTTTCTTTGCACCTCAGTTTGTACAGGGTACAACTCCTCCCACTAAAACAGCAATAAGGAGGTGCAAAGGGTAGAAATACTGCAACTGAGATTACATGAAGTGTTAGTCTGGGACAAAATTCACAGTTGGCTGCTTTTGTCCAGCAGAAAACCACAAGATTTCATTCACTGGGGACTTTACATTTGGCAATCCGTGCTTGCACAGTTTCAGCACAGGTTTGCAAACCATTCTGAAATGTTTCTATCTATAGTGCAACCAGATTTTTAAAACATTGTTTTAATCAGAACTACTACTTCTGCGTGCTAATTTTTATTGCCAGTTTCACTTACATACATAAAACAAAAATGCCACCAAAGTCCAATGAAAACATGTATGAAATTTCCCTATGAAGGTCATTGTGCAATGAAAAAGGGTTATAAATGACACAGTCCATCAACATTTAAAGCCTGCAAATAAGAACAATTAAGATCAACTACAAAAGGGAAGTTAAGCAAAAATCACAGGGAAAGGAATCACACCTTCAGTTGATTTAAGAGGGCAGTAGAAACCCTGGCATGTGATTTACTGGCAGAAACTAAACACTCTAGTGTGGGCTAGTTGTAAAGAAAAAATATTGTCATTTTTTTTCCAGTTTGAAGCCTAGTGCACTGAATCTTAAGAAAGTACAGGTTCACCCAAAGTGCAGGCTTCTTTTGATGTTAAAGGGAAAAAATTAGCCTCCTCCATATCTTCTATATTAAAAGTTCATTGAAGGAAGGCTAAACATTTCATTCACTGGGATGGTTCTGGTTTTTGTCATTTTTGCATAGTTAACAAGATCATAATTCACATAGGTCACACATTGTAAATATCCTCACTATATTGTTTTTCTTTCCTCTACAATTAGACCACCTTTTGTTACCAAGAATCCTATAAACTGTTTAACTGTGAATGGTTGTAAACTGCTCGTATTAAAAATTAGGCATCTCCTCCTCCCAACTTTGTGCAATGAGAACTGAATCAAAAAACCCAAACCCAACTATGGCATATAAAATCAACATCACATCTCTGACACCTCTTTCTGCAGGGGTTTGACCCACATTACATCATCTGCACACTTTATACAGCTTCTGTCTTTTTCTCCATCCACACAAATTACTCTTGCCTAGGCATCTACCAACAAAGGAAGACATACAAGCTTACTGACAGCAGAACACATTCAACCACTTCAGCCTCTGTGGAAAATGAAATCACTCAATCTTCACCAGAGCTGCAGGAAGGACACCACAGCAGCTATTCCAGTGGCTTCTTGGAGGCAAATGCAAAAGGTGCCCAAGTCCTGCCTGCTCAGCCAGCACACAGCAGCAGCCAGGGAGCCCAAGAGAAAAGACAAGGCTTCCCAAGAGCCAAAACATCTCAGTGTTGCTCTGCTCTTCCTTCTGTTATTCTTTATCTTTTTTTTTTTTTTTTTTAAATTAAGGGGCTTTCCCTAACTAGAAACAAAAGTAGCCCTTCAGGGAATTATGGCCCCATTTCTGAATGACCTGAGCCACTGCTGCCCCCCACAGGTATTTCTAAGGTTTTATGCAGTGTGCTTGCTCCCTGCTTTTGGTCATCCTCTCCTCCTTGAAATCAAGCAGCAGTAGCAGCCACAGCACTCTATATTCTTTTGTATTACAAGTTACAGTGCATATTTATTGGAATAAGTAGAGTCATGAGGCCTAGGCAGAATTATTTTAGCTTATGGGTATTACACCCCCATGAACTGACAAGGTCCATTGAAGCCATTAGCAGGATTAATAGAGCCTACCAGTGAATTTTCGGGCAGGCTCCTTATGAAGGGTACAGTCCTCTTAAGCATATAGATTCTATGCAAAGGATAATTTGAAATGCTTTCATAACCTGAGTTATTTTCTACAGCGTCAGTAGTGATCAACAGGCAACAGCAACAGGCTTGCGAAAATGCTCAGAAACCTGATGTGCTAATTCTCAGGCCAAATGGACAAAAATAGGGAAAGTATGTGTATCATTTTAGGAAACACAGCACCACCAGGTTATTTTTTTGCTACCTCGTCTGAAAAGAAAAGAGAACCTCATCTGAAAAGAAAAGAGAAAGGGGATAAAAAGAAAAATTTGTGGAAGAAATCTGTGTGGATGACCCCATCATTCACCCATCTATTGGAGATTAAATTATCTTCCTGCAGTTCGACATGGCTTTGGTGTTTTCTTTTAATTGTGATTTTGACAACAGCTGCTGTTTGACATACTCTGCATAAATTCTGATGGTGTGAGTAAATGTTTTCCAACAGCACAAAGCAAACTTCCCATGGAAATTCTCGCCCACTATTTAATGGTATTCTTAAAACCTCCATGTTTCTGCCCAAAAGAGTGGATTTCGAATTAACAAAGCATAGCCATTATATGCCAAAGAAAAATACACTCGAAGAAGCAACTTCAACTTTCTTAGATCATTTGGTCAAAGAGAGATTATGAATTTCCACAGCACACCAGGAAGAGCTGCAGGGTTGAAGGCTGCTTTTCTTTTTCCTGGTGCACTGTTAATGCTGCAGCTAGGACAGCTATAAAGGAAGGTGAAGACAGACAGGATTGTACAAGGGAAGATGGATCTGAGTTCCCATAATTAGGTGGGGTGTGTGGGGGGGAATCCAACCAAAACCACCCAAACCTGAAGAATCTATTTCAGATGAAACAGTAATATTACTCAGAAGTAGAATGTAATAGAACAGAAAACAGTATTAATAGATCAAAAAAGATGCTAAATCCTCGAGGGGATTATAGTCTCAATTAAGTAGTATAGGAACAGCATAAATTTTCAGTAAGTACCTCTATGCTCTGTTAATTTGCTCAGGACTTCGCCGTAACAGAACACACAGAAGGAAAAGCCACAGAGATTTGCATTGCAATTAAGTGGCTGCTTCCCAGCACATTTCACTGAAGGAGTCAAACAGCTCCCATGACCACTGTGGATGCAGACACCAGACAACACATCCTCGGCGCTAACAAAGGTATTTAAAGAAGGTGCCAAGTTGCTGCCTATCCTGGTATCACAAAACAACTGTGAAGCTCAGTCCAACATTCATTTGTAAACTTCAAAGAATATTTTTAAAGCATTTCATTATCCAACTAACAAAAATTCTGAGAAGTTTCCCTACTCCCTGTTCTCTACCATATCTCAGAGTTAAAGAAAAAAACAAAGAAGAAAAAAAAGTTCCTATAAAAATAAAACAGTATTTGATGCACTACCATCATTATAATAACTAAAAGAAAACAACCTCTACTGCAAACTACTTTCCACTTGTAATAAAAACCCTGGTTTTCTCCTTTTAACCCCCATTAAAAGATCAGAGGGAATGCTGACATACAAGATTTGGCAGGCACTCAAGAAAGAGTGGGTACCCCATCAGACATCTCTTGTTCTTAAACACCAGACATCAAGTAAAAAATTAATCTTGGCCTGATATCAGACCTTAATAGTAATATACGGTAATTTAGCTCTTCATAAATGAAAACGTTCAACCTTTTTACATTTTACCTTCAGCAGAAGTGAAGAGAAAGGGAAGAGTAATTTAATATTGAAAAACAGCTTGCTAAACAGGTAATCATTATTAGACTCCTTTAATCTTGCTCTGAGCACCAGTATGGTTTATGGATAAGAAACCTGTATTTGGATGTAGTGATTTACATCAATGTCTAAATCAACATTATTTCCCTTGAATCTTGGTTCATATCCCATTTTCAGTTATACTCTTTTGCCAGGTTCTTTTTTTCCTGGTACTATTGGTCTCCTCTTTCTTGTAAGACAGAAGTATTTTCTAATGATAAATATGATTCACCCTAGTCTGTCACAGAGCATGAAATATTTTTTGTATAATCAGAAGAAACATCCCAACTAGAAGCTGGTAAATCACCTTTACCTTTAGTATAGTGCAAAGCTTAATACCAATACTGTAAATCATGTCAGCACTGAGAGAAGGCCAGCTTGCTAACGTGATTAACAACACCCACATATTACAAGCCTTGGAAATTTAAATTATTCCGAATTCCCACTCAAGTTAGTTCCATCAAGACTTATGCTGTGCTCTTCCTTTCTTCTGATATTAAAAAAAAAAAAAAAACAAAAACCAAACCCCCTCAAGAAAACCAGGAACCATGAAGTTAAATAAAAGCACCCACAATCACTTCAGCCCTAGACAACAGTCCTATGGATGATTTTGTTTGTAGAATACCAACAGTGCATTTCCTTAATGGTTGTAAATCTAAGGTCTTAATTGATTCAAGAAGAGAATCTGTGGCCATTCCGATAGAAGTAGAAAATAGTCTTGAGCTTTTCCAAGCCATGACCCACCATATCAGCCATGAATTTGTAGCATTGAGGTACCTTACACCATCATCCACTCCTCACACATGGAGATGTCTGCCTTGCAGGCTCAGGTAGGTGTATGGGTAGCTGTGAAGGAAACCAGATCTGACAAAAAATAATCTTTTTTTTTTTTCCCAGAAGTAACGCAAAAGAGAAAACCAAGATGTTACAGTCTTGTTAGACTTAATGCTGGAAATCACTGCTGAACAAACATAGCAGTTGTATTCCTCTCACAGAGAAGTCCCTAACTTACTAAAAATGTATGCAAATACAGACATCTTGAATTTATTACAACCCTGCAATAACCTTAAAAACTTTGTTTGGCAGGTAATCCTAGAAAGACTTGTTTGTTATCTCCAGAAAAATAATACTTTAATATAAAGTGGACTTTCCTCTTTCAATACTGTAAGAAATGTGGACCATTTGATAATTATTCCAATACTAGTGCTTAACAATGGCAAAATAATAATCTCGAATAAAACCACTGAATTTAAAAAGAAATTACCACATTGGTATTAAACACAGCCCATTCTTATACATGGGATTACCAAGTGCTACAATACGTTCCTTTGCAAAGCCTGTACAGAATGGGTGTGTTTATTATGGACATTTTCAAGAGCACAACAGTAATTACGTTCCAAAGACTTGATGAAATCAACAGGAATTGACATTTAGCTACCATGTGTATTTCAAAAAATAGTCATCCATTGCAATGTAAACTTGGGAAGATAGTAACTTCCAAGTATTACTACCAATTTAATACAGCATTAATTAGCTAGCAATGTTGTTTGCCATAACTGAAATTTTCATTTCATGATGAAAGACAAATTTTTATGTTTTGCACAGTCTTCATAAGAGATTGCTAGTATTGCAAATCCTAAGATACTAGAGATACCTCAGAAGCAGTGGAGACTTAATTTTGAAAGGCTGCAAGAACAACTCTTAATTGGGAGTCTCTCAGCAATATGACCAGTAAGCAAACGGTCATGATGGGATTACTGAAACAGTTAAAAACCCTGGCAATAATTAGATTTTGCACACTGCCCAAATTCAGAACACACAGAGAGAATCAGTGTTACTAAGTTCTACTATGAAAAGCAAGAAACTATGTTCTGTTTGCTAAATACCTAGAAGCACAACAGTGGAACCTGGGTTATGAAATATCAAGAGTTATTTTCTCAGATTCCAGGTCTAATTTCCCTTCAAAGCATTAATAAGAGAGATTCCAACCAGCCAGCCCACAGGGTGCAGTTGAAAATAACATCATACAACTAAAAGAGGTCTTATACAAAGAGGGAATATGCTGCTTCTTGTGAGTAGTAGAATTATCCCAAGACATGCATGCCTTATTTATTTTGGGAAAAACTTGCCCTAAATCACAAGTGTAGACATGTTTAATGCTTCCCCTTCTTCCCGCTGTACTGCTGCACGCTAAAAAGCTACAAAGGGTACCTAAGAAACTTTTAATGAGGTACTACAGTAATATGAGGTTCCACACCCTGCCCTACTGCAGATGTATTACTATCCACAGACTTAGAATAGCTGTAAATTAACTACAGTTAGAAGGTGGATGTTCTCAGGATTCATGTAAGCCCCATTAAGAGAGCCCCACTGCTTTTACATCTTACAACACAGATCAGCTCTTAAAAAAGGGCATGAGGTATCTTGAAAGAACATCACAGATCCCATCACTCCAGCCCGTAACAGGGGGTGGATTTGCTCGGTATTTCAAATATTACAGTTATCCATGTTCTGACAGCATCCAGGAGAGGGCAGGAAGGGAGGGAATTTCCTTCTAGGACTAAGTGCAGAAAGCTAGGAGCAGTTGCAAGATATTCACAGACACAGTCAAACAGACGAGGAATTTGAACTATTTGGCAGTCACTGCTCAAAAGGGAGCCAAACCGAGAGAATAAAAGTAGTATTTTGCAAGGCTCAGGTGCAGTTGCAGCACAAAAGAAGAAGCCTGCAAGAACTCGTTTTGTACTTCCATTGTCAAACGTAAAAGTAATATTTCAAGTAAATATGTTATAGAGAAATATTAGGAGTACTTAAGATTACGACAAACTACAGACTTGAACATTACACATCTAATATAGAAAGAAATTGTAATTGGTTCAGACATATTACACAAGAAGTTGCTGTAATATTTCAGAAACGTGAAATTGCAACAAAAAAATCAGCCTACAAATTACAGAGATCTTAATAATCACTGCAGTTGTGAACAATATTAAAATAATGTGATATATTTACTAAGGTCCCCAAATATGACTACCTGACCATTCACCTCTTCAAACGGGAACGAGAAAAACCATGGAGGTTAATTTAGAAACATTCATGTACAAAAGGCTGCAAATGCTGCTAAATTTTTGGCTTTGAAGCAAACAGAATGAGAAGAAAATCCCTCCTCTCAAGATTGCACAAGTACAAGTGGAATTACACTACAAGTACTTTAAATAGTAATAGGATTAGGTTTGGTTGCTGTACAAAATAACACAAAAGGCACAGAACAAGCACATGCAGAGAATTAAAAAATATCAAAAATATCTTCACCAAATACTGCCAAGAAAAACTTGAACAATTACTTGTGTGTGGTGTAGATACTTAAAGTACATTTATTTCTGGCTGTATGGCTGGCTATACATAAAAATGTATGCCTTTTGCTCATCTATCAGCTAGAAGGAAAACAAAGAGCCTCCCGCCCAATATAATTAAAGAACATAATTTCATACTAGCTATCTAAAAATAATAATCATTTTTTAAATAAGGAAAATACATCTGGAATTTCAGCTATGCAAGCAGTTTCTAAATATTCAGAGAAAAATCAGAGCAATAGATTACTGCTATTATTTGTGTGTGAACAACCAAAACCAGATTTTACAGCTGCCTAAGTTAGCTCCCTACAAATTCTGATTACATTTTTTTCTCAGTGGCACTTGTTAAAACTGCATTTATTTTCAGTAAATGAGCACCTTCTTTTACATGGCTGTTACATTACGCCAGCATTCACACCGTGCAGCATTGTTGAGATACAAAATACTAAGTAAGAAATACATGCAGCACAAGCATGGCCTTGAAATTCTGTTAGCATTTTTTTGAAAACATTACTGTTCTCTAAGACAGTTCATAAATAAGTCCACTATCACTATCAACTAATGTACTCAGTGACCAAAATTCAGTCTTTAATACAGTGACTTTGTCAGGAAAAGGAAAAAAAATCATAAAGAGACTTATTTCTCAGCAGCAATTAACAGTATTTTAGAGTAAACTGGAATACAGAAAAAAAATCAAGATCTCCCATTCATCTTCTACTTTCTTTAGGTTTTTATGATCTTTTTGAGGCTCTTATGCAGGAAAAAACCCCCTCTGCTTCTTCTCTCTAGGCATAAACTAGACTGTCAAGCATAGCTACTTTGACCTACTCTTCCTTAATGAAATTGGTTTCGGTGGTGGTTTTTTGTTGGTTTTTTTTTGTTGTTTTGTTGTGGGGTTTTTTTGTTCGTTTGTTTTGGTAGGTTGGTTTTTGTTTTGGTTTTTTTTTTTCTCTTTAAGAACAATTATTTTCTTCTGCACAAATAACTGGCACATTGATGCTTGTCAGATTAATTTTGGATCCATATTTTGCTTAAGTAGGGCATCAATAATCACAGTGCTCATTTTGTCAGAGCTGAGTCAAGCCACATGTTACGCACTTTCTCCATGCAAAACGTGACCAAAAGGAAAAAAAAGAGAAAAAAGGGAGGAAAAAATGAAAAAAATAGAAGAGGAAAAAAACCAAAGAAAGCAGCATTGTATATTTACTTCTGCCATTAGTCATCTTTCTCCAGTGAGTTCAAATGAACCCCCACTAAGCTTTTTTTTTCCCCCCCTTTGTAGTCAGTATACAGTTCAGACTGCAGTATTAATATTTTTTGCTAGCTACTTGTTCATGTGTGTACATGAAGTTTACGCTCACCTACACGTTAATATGATCAAACGACACCAGACTTAAAGCTTAAGCAAAGCCTTAATTTAATCTTTTTTGGAGAGGTGTGTGTAAGTCAAGCCATATGATTCTTCTAGGGAGTTCTAGAGAATTTCTAGGGAAATTCAATGGGAACTATAGGCGCTTATCAATGCATGGGAATAAATAAATTGAAATTACAAAAAAATCACTCTGAGTATATTCTCAAGATTTCTCCACAAGATCAATCTAACCTCACCTTTCCAATCCTAAATCTACCAAAACAGGATAGATGTTTCTAATTGTTTGTGGGGTGTTGTGCACATGTATTTTGTAGTACTTTGCTAGTTATTGAGATAAATCCAGCAATTTAAAGCTGAAGAATAGGCATTCCCGTCAAGGGATGGATTTCTGTTAAGTCCTTATCTGCATATAGATGTTTATTTATGATCCTATTACCCGCAAAATTGTGACCAGCGCTTTTCAAATATTCCTTAGGGTTTCAATTGTGAGAGTTAACAGGCAAGAACAAAAGCAGCATTTTAAATAGCCTGTGTTGAAATTTTATGTCTACTATGAATTGCTTTCTAAGAAGTGCCCCAAAAGTAATCAGGAAAAGAATCCTCATCTGAGGTGCAAAACTGCTTCTAGAGAAAAAACAGCCCCCCGACCCCGAGTCCTTCATCCCACAGTCCCTGTCAAACAGCGTGGCAGCTTTCCCTGTGATAATATATGAACAGGAAACTTCAAAGCAGCATCACAGCTTTGAAACTCTAGTTTAAGGGCAAAAGATGACTGCTTAAAAGGACAAGAAGCTTTCAGTAGTACTACCAAGCAGAACAATAGGTTTAGGCTGGCAATCAATGGTTTTGAGTGCTAACCAGCCACGAAATCTTAAAACCAATTAACACCACACACACCCAAACACAATTTAACACCAAATTCTAAGCAGTCTTACAATTTCACCTAAATAAATGCACTTCCTTTAAAGAAGCAGAAACCTCCTGTCCACATCCACTGTTCTATCTTTCTTCCTGATCTAAAGAGGTCAAAGGGAATGGATGAAACCGCGTAAGACTCCAGTTATTCCAAAGCAATACACAGCTGGTATACATATTCTTACTATTTAAATATCAAAACAACAACAATAAAAGACCACCACAGCTAATTTTTGTTTAAAAGAGACGTGATGCAGTGAAGTAACAATTAAGCAGCTCAAAGGGAGGTATCTGTTTTAGCGGGATGCTGTACTCACTGGATAGAAGAAAACCCAAGCACCTAGTAACATATTTATCCTCCCAGAAGTATTTTTCAAATTAATATGTAAATAAATGTTTTTAAAATACAGAGATGTTGCAACACCAAGTATCCATCTTTTTAGTGAAGTTTTCACTATTAAAAATCACCAGAGAACTTTCTCCCCAAGTAACACCTACCACTAAATACTGCACAAGTTGTGACAGCGCTTTTCCTCTTTTAATTTCTTTTTCTGCTACTATGTTTACCAGAAGTTCCCACAAAGGGCAAATCATATTTCACACCAATATGGAGTATTCACTTCCAGATCCCATGGCAATGCTCTCCCACGAAAGCACACGTTCACACAGGTCTGTGAAAGACCTTATACATATTTATCTCCATACAATCTATTTTAGGAGTTACACCAATGTGCATGCTTTTTATTGCCTTGAAGATTATCTTTCCTTCTGAATTTCTTTCAAGTGTCTTTATCGCTTCAATGCATCTTGGCAAGCCTGCTACTTCCTGGTATTTTGAAATACCTGTAGAGTTTGAAGAGTCGAAAGTCAAGAGATTTTTATAACATCTAACAAAGGAGCATATCTTTAATTAATGTCTATCTATCTTCTCGTGACTGGAGTAAGCTTTGTTACGAATAATGTACTTCTCTGCACTCTAGTTTTTAAATTGATTTCACAACAGTTTTCACAAAATGAATGTCCTAAACTTTTTGAGTGACATCTTTCAACACCACAGATATCCTTAACATAAACACTGCCAATATCTCATTATCACTTTTTTGAACGTGCCTACTGTATCTATTTCTTCTAGCATTTTCTGCTTATTCTAGCTTGAAGTTTACCTTGAAACATTCTGGTCTTTTAAACAGGGTACTGCTAGGCACCGAGTGATAATGCTTTGGTACCTTCTTGCAGAAACACTATTATTTAACATCATTACCCAATGTCCTCTTGAAATGCTAAAAACAGACACCGAGAGAAATAAACATTTTCTGTGAAGTCTTTGACCCATCTCAGCTATCAAACATTTTAGAGGCATCCTCTAAACTACCACTTACTCCAATTCCATCTGATTCTGCTCTGTGTACTGATAGTAGTGTTAATTCTCCTCTAGCATGGAATGTGACAAGAGAGCAAATGAAAAATATCTCCTGTTCTTGCTAACAGCTTCCCTACCAATTAGAGATGCTGGGTAAACAGGAAAACATAATACACCTAGGCTTATCCAACTGAAGGCTTTACTATTTTAATTGGTTTATTAACTGATCCTGCTCAGCATTAGCTTGGTTTTGATCCCAGGCATTTTACACACAAAATAACCATCCTGTCTTTGACTTGAATACGGGACTTTGCTTGCAAGTATCAGGATCTTTCCCATTCAGATCTCTTAATACTACCACCTTCCCTGCTTCTTTTCTCCTGTAACTCCCAAGCTTTGTTGCCTGCCCCACAGTCAGGTTGCTTCTCTTTCAGTCCAAAGAAGTATTTTCAACCAAAAAAGGTCGGCTTTCATCCACTAGACTTAAGTTCCAAATGCTCATGCAAGATACACTGTAAAGGTACATTACACAAGCCTTCCCTTGCTCTTTTCAGAGAGGGAAGACACTCACCATAGAGTAGACCCTGTAAAAGAAAAAAAACCCAAACCCTCAGCCTGTAGGATTACGAGGCCTAATGACCACAGATCTTTATTTTCGTAATATTAACACTAAAGCAGTATTTCTCTCATGGGACTGCATTTTCCCCTTCTAAAATTTTCCCCACAACTTTCTGGTTTCTGTCTGCTAAAAGTTACTGCTGCTGGATTTAGGGTTTTATTTCTTACACTTGTCCTGATCTTATTCTCTGTTTATTGTTATTAATCTAATTTAATTCTCTTATTGGTTTACCATTGGTAAGAATACATGCCTGATCTTCTGATTCTTACAATTTTAGTTTGATAGCTGATAAATGATTTATACAATTTTATTTTGATAACTGATAAATTACTTTTGTGGTATCCAGCCCATGTTCAGAAATGCTTACAGTGTGATCTCACATGATCATAATCTTATATCCTACCCTGCCTACATTCTCTGTCTCAGTGCCCCATATGTACAGAATTTCATACTATCTCTTGACTAGATAAAAAATTCTCTCTGTGTGGATATATATACAAACATATGTACATACACTACATCTGTGTGTGTATATATATATATATATGTATGTATGTACACAGGTACAGACAAGATACGCAGATGTATTTGCACACATCTATCTGCACATGCAGGAGCATTCTTTCACATGCAAATGACCTTTACAAACCCCATGTCTTCAGAACACCCTAAAAGAGTAACAGGATTGCAGAGAGAATTTTAGGCATGAGGACACAGCATTTCTGTGGCACAGGGAGCTGAACAAAGTGCATAATGAAAATTTGGAACCTTGGAAAATATAGACGGAGGATTTTGTCTTTAGTGTTTCAATAACTTCCAGCTTTTGTAGAGGTATCCTAAAACTAAAATTATAGTTCAAACATTGTGTTGGCATGCATGTGGAGAAGGCCAATACATCAGATACTACAGTTTCAGAGATACAGTTCACAGGAGTGCTAAGGAGAAGGGCTTTGCCCTGCAAATGCTAAATCATTCGTGCTTGTAACTTCTGCAGATGCTCAAGTCAAGCTACACAACAGCAGGAGCACAGAATTACTGAGCACTCTCGTGCACAAAGCATAAGGCACAGTCAGATTATTTCCTGCTACTGCAGAAAAGGCAATGTTAAATGTAACGTAAAGCTGTTCCCCATATCCTCAATAAAATATAGCTGTTGCTTAGTCTGTATTAACTGCTGTCAAGTTCAGCACAGGGATTAGAGAGAACAGTCAACCATTTCAGATGGGGGCATGCATGTCAGACAGGAGCCATCCCTCGTATGAGAGTAAAGCCCTGTACCAGCATTCATCATCTCCTGGCTGATAGCAGGCAAACAACTACCCTAAGCCATATATCACATTCAGCAAGGAAGAGACTTCGTTTTCCCATCTTAACTTGCTAAAAGGCACAGAGGGCTGCCTTCTCGGACACCCTCCTACTTTCTGCCACTCAGGAAAGCATCCTATCTCTGAATCAGGCAAGCAGCAGTTTGGCAGCCAGCTCTCTGCTACACAATTCCTGCTGAGAAAGAGTTATGACAGCAAAATCGGAACATATTTCTCTGTAGAGCTTCAACTGTGTATTTGCTTTGCAGTGCAGAAGAACTGATAACTTGACATGCCAAAGCCATTTTACTACTCTGCAGCTTCCAAGTTTTTTTCCCTACAATTCTTTTTCATTTTTTTGTGCCCCTGCTCCTGCACTGCAAATATTCTAATCCACAGTGACAGGACTTAGGACTGATTAAAGTGTTTGCAAGTAATGACAAAAATATGCTCCAATGGCACACAGCCTGTAAGGACAGATCTGCAATAGAGAAGGAAAATAAATTATGAGCATAACCAGCTTTAAATTTGCAATAGAATCATTACCTTCACCATCCTCAATCCATCAGGAAAGCAAATAATTGTAATTTCAGATGGGACACAGCTCTTGCATATTTTAAATACTCAGTAATTAATTGGGTGAAGGAAGTCCAACCAAATGCAGCAATGTTTTTTCCTTCCACAGAAATGAAACAGATTTAACATAACCCTTGTCTAAAATTCATCCAAGTCTTTAATATTTGTTTAAATTATATTAGTCTTTAAAGAAAAATCTGACTCCTACACTTTAAAAAATAGCTGCTTTAGACAGATTTAATGAACTTTTACTACATACTTCTTTTTTGCCCTTTTTTAAAATGTGTGATTAGATAGCACTTTTTCAATCTAGGCACTGTGCCTGTGGGCAGTGTGCTGGCTTCAACAGTTCTCCAGCTACTACAGCCCTGTGTTAGGCACTGTGCCAGACAATGCCTTATCCAGAAGAATTAAAAATTAGCTATTGACTGACTGCACTTTCATTCTTGTCCAAGCTAGGCCACAGTACTGGTTTCAAGACAATCCTGTGGTACAGCCTGACACACAGTTCTTGCAAAGGACAGGCTCTCTGCAATGAAAAGCAAACAAGCCATGCTTCATGAGCTCTGGTGAGGCTCAAAAGCTGCCCACAAACTCATCTCTGTTGGCAGAAGAAATTTTAACTGAGATGAAAATATGAATGAACACTAGAGGATCAGTATGGAGAGGAACATTGCTTGAGAAGCCAATTCTTTGATATTTAATACAGCATTAATTCCTCTGGAATACCTCCCTGTACTTAAGAGCACTAGCTACCTCTCCATCACACCAGATGACAAAATAAGGCCACTGCAAGTCACTGCATAACCTTTCCATCACCTGAGTCTCTCCAGAACATTTAATAGGAATAACACCTATCTGAGAGCTTCATCCCAACGGCAAACTTGGTTACAACTGGCCAAAAGATGAGACAGGACCTCAGGTGAATACCTAGTCCACTCATTTGCCAAAAGGATCTGCTTTATCATTCTTTGCAGTTGCTTGAATAACCTCCAGAAACAGAGCCACTCTCAAACTATTTTCATCCCACCCAAATACTTCTTAGTGCAAATTCAGTTGGTCCAAATATGCATTTGGAGGGATCAAAAGGATACAAATTCCTCCCTGATTCTTATAAAGCATTACACCTGACTCACTGGCTGCTCTTCTGGGAGCTGGGACTAAGTTCAGCTGGCCCACTTCTTTTGTTGATTCAAAACTGGACTTAACCATTCCAGCTCACGCCTTCCCCAGCACCACTAACAGCAGTGAAACACAGACTCTCCTCTCCAATTGATACTGAAGGGAGAAGAGGCCCGACACCACTGCAAAGGGTCAGGAGTTAGTCACCACCAGAAAAGGTGGCAGAAGGAACTAATGGTAGAGAGGAGTTTATTGATTTGCTCCCTTTACTAACTCACACCTCCTGCTCCATTGAAAATAGAAGCCCAAAATGAGCATTTGATCCAGAACCAGCCTCTCCATAACCTAGTCTGCCTGTCACCATTCTGCTTGGAGCCAATTCCCTTCTGGTTTGGCATTCCTCTTATAGTACATTTGTCTACACCTTGACATTCTCTTAAGAAGCTGTGTGAAAAGGCTTAGCACATGGAAAACAAGGGAGAAAGAAGAGATGCTCCTTGTGAAGAAGCAGCAGACATCAGCCAAAAACAAACAGCCAAGTACATTCTTACTTTCTCTGTTATTCCAGGATTTGTCCAGCATCTTCTGAGAATGTTTGTAAGATAGCCAGTATGTAATTTCTCCTTTCAGCCTTTATAGAGGTAGGCAGTAAGTCTGGCTTTTTTCTAATTTACATGCACACAAACACATATATATCTATTTGTAAAAATTCCTGAAATGAGTGACAGTTACATAGAAATCCCAAAGTACTTCCCTTTTCCAACTCACCATGACAAAGAATCAAGCCTTGGAAATGTCTTTATGCCATAATTTCTGAAGACAATTTTAAAGTTTTCATGCTAGCAATCATAACTCACAATAAGACAATCCTATCTTTTTAAGCCACTAATGATATTTATTGATTTAACCACAGAAATAGCAAAACACAATTTGGTCTATCAAATCTCACACAAACTACTTTGTAGTTGGTTTTCTGCTGCCTTTCCCATCCTCATCTGAAAACTGGGGAGGCATCAGAGCACATAACTTACTTTTTTGTTCTTTTAGGTAGACCTTGAAAGTCAGACTATGCAAAAGACCATCTTGTCTTCCCTGCCCCAAAACCAAATCGATGGGAAAACCCCCAACCTAATAGAGTTTACAAAAAAAAAAACCAAAAAGTTTCACTATCTTTGTTTATACTTTCATTTTCTACTTTGCAACCTAGTGAGGCTCAAAACAACAGAGCCACTTTACCAACAGAGGAAAAGCAGGGAAATAAATGACACATCCAACTGAGGACTATCCCTCAGGAAAGCACTAATTCAAATGAGGTCAACTCTTAACAGTGAGAAGTGGAAGAAGCAACAAGCAAACTTGAAAATTTTAATTAAACAAAGGAGAAGAAAAAAAAAAAAAAAAAAAAAAAAAAGATGAGCCTTCAAGTTTTCCATCTCTTTGCTTTTGGTATCAATGAATCACACCCAGTACGGAAATTAACTCAAGCTGAGACTTCACTAAAAACAGTACCTCACTGAAGCCCTGCCTGTTTTCTAGGATTTTTTTCTACAGACTTCATGTGTTCGGAGCTGTACTGATGTTCCCCTTTCTTTAACCAGCCAAATCTGGAAAACCTAGTGATGAACCACTTACGAATTTACCTAATCTAGGGCTTATGTAAAGACAGAGGCACTTATGACATTTAAAAATGTGTTTTAAGCCTTAATTTGACAATAAATGCTTTGAACCATGAGTATTAACAATGCCATAAAGACAAAGCTAACAGATAAAATAACAGTGAGCTAGTTAGAAATCGGAGTATTTCTCCTGGTATAAAAAAAACCCCCAACAGCCCAACAAAAAGAATCCACCCTCACATGTGTGGGAATGACAGATCCGCTCTGACTAAAAAGACAAAGTTGACGTGCCTAAAGTACATGTTTAGGATCCTAGACTTGGCTTAACTCAAACAACTTTGATTGGATGGGGTCCCTCAACAGTATTAAAACTGCTCTAATTGCATTCTTCAAGCCAGCTGAAAGCTGACAGCTTCCGCTCTCCCGCTCGCTATCAGGGCACATCAAGGACTTCTGTTATGAGAGGAGCACCTGGTCCAAATTTATTTCAACGGCCCAGAGCAAAAAGGGAAGGTGCTTAATGTTCAGCCACAATGGTGACATTTTTACGATACGTCCAAAGTTCAGAAACAAACAAATGAAGGATCTGAAAGGCGCACGAACAGAAAGGGTGACAATAAAAATTCAGCATTAATATATCAATTTTAAAACACATACCACCCATATACTTGAGGGCAAGGCCAAAAGTTCGAAGCAGAGAAAAGAAGAAATCTGCAGAGCTAGCTTGGAAGAAAAAAAAATACTAATTCTCTGTAACTGTTTGAAAGAAATGTTGACCTTTTACTGAAAACGACACACTTGATTCCATCCTATTTTAGATGACTACAAGTAGCGCCAGTCATTCCACCCGAAAGTGGTGGCACATTTCAGCTTTAGCAGAATAACAAGTGATAGGGCCGGAACATCTCTCTACATTTTATGTTAAATTGTCTGGTTTGTGCCCCTCCCCCGGCCCCATGGTTAAAAATCAAATTAACTGGAGGAGTAGAAGGAGATGCACACAGGCTAATACTGTAAAATCTTCAGATCAGCCAAGATGAGGGAATAATTATTGAGAAATTTATCATAGTGTTAAAGAGGCTTTAATAAATGTTTCTCAATTTATTTGAAAAATACCATTGCTATTTTTAAACGAGCCTTTATGAACATGACACTCTTGTTCAACTCAAAATTAGGCCAGCTTTATTTCTGCAGCTACAACTAGGCTACAATTACAGTCATTATGTAAATTTATAGAAGATTTCTCAAGTAAAGAATGACTGAAGATTGGACAATTTTAGAAACTGAAATGCTGAATTTGCTCCACAGTAATCAATGCATATCCACACAGTAAAGCAAAAATGACAGAAAATCTCACATCTATGCAATGACATAGGAAGCATTAATTAACTCTTTATAAGTAACAACCTTTAGGAACAATTTTAAATATGTCTTACAAAAACAGGAAACAGATTATTCCACATTGAGCAGTTCTGTAGTATATATAATGAAGACCTGAGTTCTATGCCTTGAAAATGTCTATTTAGGTATAAGAATATACTGAAAGAGAGAAAGTAAATTCTTAAATCAGTTTATTGGCTTTTGTTTTGCAGGAGAAAGCATATATTCCCTCCTTAGAGTCAGTATACATGGCCAGATTTGCTGCCACAAATGAAGTTACTAGCATGTCCACATGTGGTACTTTTCTTTACTAAATAGACAAAAGTGTAATTTAGTAAGTGACTGAGACAATCTGCAGTACAATCTAAAGTACTAAAAAATTATGTCTTTCAAGAAAGACTGAAAGACATAACTACACAGACAAAGCCACACTATCTTTAAAAATTAATTCCAAGTAACTTACGGAACAGTTAATACTGCAATTTCTTGCAATTTTATGCTGCAGCTCTGCCTTCTCATGCAATTTCCCCTGTATTCTGCAGGGCAAATTAGAGAACAATACCCAAGCACAGACTTTTCTTGATGGTGTCTGCTGATACCAATCATTAGTATTGACTAATTGTGACTATTGTGCTTCATTAGGAGCATACTCCTCAGAAATATTCTCCTTCTGCTTGCTTCCTATTAACTGGGACAAGCTTCCTTAAGGTCTTTCTCAAGAACTGCCTGATTTTAAGAAATACCACATTTCCTTACTTTACTTACTGAACACTTGTACTGACTTTTTCAGATAGCAATTTTTAATGCACTAACAGACATTTTCTTTTCACTAAGCAAGTAATGTTTGTTATTAAAAAGCTGTCTGTAACAGGATTTAGTGATCTTTAAAAACGCAAATCTCAACCCCACTTTTCCCAAAATCTGCTAGTGAAATAAACATTTTTTTAAAAAGAAAACGAATGCAAAAAAAAAAAGAGGGAAGAGGTGTAGAAGAAATACATGCATAGTGGAAGAAAGAGTTAACAAAATCTGCAGTGTGCCTCAAAACGAGCTATAAAAGTTCCATAATGAACCTTCTAGTCCTGAACTATCTCTCAGGCGCATTCGCTTATATTTCTTTATGCTGCCATCTCTCACCGCAAGTATAACAAGAGAGTTAAAATGTAATTTTACATGTAGGTATATCACCTCAAATTAGCAACATAAAATTACTGACATTTATTCTAAAGAAAGCCCTACTGGCTAGAGGTAAAATGCTGAACTAGCATCTGTCAGTACTGCTAATTGAGGTAAGGTTGGGAACTATAAAGTACTATTAAAGGAGTAAAATAATACCAAATGGAAACGCTGAAAAGGTACACTACCCTTCTGACACTCTAAATTATTATCCCGATTAAAGTAGCTACTATGTTTGACTCCTAAAAGTGCCATGGACAGTAATGTGCTTCAGAATTGCAAGGAACATTTTTACGGGCCACAGTACCTGAAAAAAACCACATTAACAAATTCTTGCAATATAATATCTATATGTTTGATGTATTTTTAATGAAGTATTCCATCTCCCGTATTTTTTAAAAGCATCTGTCTTTTTCAGAAAGCGTCGCATTTTCATAGCTCCAGCTTCAGCAGTTCCACCCTGTCCTCTTCGGGCTAAGCTTTGAGCAGATCTTTAGACCACAAGCTACTTGCAAGGCTCTTGGCATCATCTTATGAATGATGAATGACAACAGGATAAAATCCAACACTGGACCAAAAGGCAAAACAGTTAAATCTAGAGAAGTATTAATAAAACTTTTCCAAATTTATCTTTTTTTCTTGTTTGGTAGATCTACTCCTTTGACACCACAGTGTTCAGTTCTGTGTGTTCATTTGGGAACACACAGCAAATTTTACTACAGCATCTAGAAGTCTTCAAATAAATTCAGTTTGTCAAACAGGCATTACTGCTTCCTCTTTCAGGAGGAATAGCTGGAGAAGAGAATCCAATTTGATGCTAGGCACAGCTTTTAGAAAATTCAGAGACTTACAAAACAGCAGTAGCCATGGTATGAAATTAAAGCAATATGGAGAACATTCAAAGATGAGAAGGACTATTTTTCATTTACTTCTGTGTGAGTAAGTGTGACAGGTAAATTTATTTGCAGATACCTGCTCTTTGAGAAAAATGCTGGAACCTGATGGTAACACAGTCACCAAGCAGAATGTCTACTCTGCTTGAAAAATATTAAGCTGTATTAGGTTAAAAGCAATCATTTATGGCCAGATCCTAAGAGATTTACTTTTGTACAGACTGCTCGCATGAGGAACAAAACATAGTATATATTTCTGACTTGCTAAAAACTTTCATAATAGGACTAGTTATCAAAGGAAAGTTCATGCCTGCCCTTTCACCCCCACAGATAAACCGAAAAATTTCAGCTGGTTTAACATTTGGACATACTAAAATGAAGCCAAATAGAACATACTTTAAACTGAATACAATTTCCAGGCTGAGCTGTATGAAACTTATGTAGGTCATACACAGAACCTTTAACCTCACAAAGATCAACAGTGGGAAGTACAACGTCCTACACCTGGGAAAGAACAACCCTATGCAACAATAATGTGCTGGAAAGCACCTTGGCAAATAAGGACCTGGGGGTTCTGGTGGACACCAAGTTGAACATGAGCCAACAGTGTGCCCTTGTGGTGAAGAAGGCCAATGGTATCCTTGCCAGAAGTGTTCAGTAGAGGTTCTTCTTCTCCCCTCAGAACTGGTGAGGACACAGCTGGAGTTCTGTGCTCAGTTCTGGGCTCCCCACTACAAGTGAGACATGGACACACTGGGGAGAGTTGTAAAAAAGGTCCACCAAAATGATGAAGGAACTGGAACATCTCTCCTGTGAGGGAGGGCTGAGAGCTGGGACTGTTCAGCCTGGAGAAGAGAAGGCTCAGGAAGGTCTCATCAGTGTGTACAAATGTCTGAAGGGAGGGTAACAGGAGGACAGAGCCAGGCTCGTTTCAGTGGTGCCCACTGACAGAGGTAAAAAATGAAGGAGACTCTTATCTGAACAGCTGGAAACACTTTTTCATCATGAGGGTAGACTGAGCACTGGCACAGGTTGCCAAGAGAGGTTGTGGAGTCTCCCATCTGCAGATATTCAGAAGCTATCTGGACAAGGTCCTGTGCAGCTTGCTCTAAGTGACCGTCTTTGAGCAGGAGGGTTTGACCAGATGACCAACCAGCAGAGGTTGGAGGTCCCTTCCAACATCAACCCCTCTGTGGCTGTGTAAAAGAAACTTCACAATTTCTGTGTGCCTTTTACAGTCACCAAGGAAGTATTTTTCATATTCTAAATGATCTGAAAGCCAGTTTTTGTGTGGAAGACTTCATGTATGCACACATGCACGTACATATACACACAGGTGTCCTTACTCCTTTGAAAGGACAGAGAACTGGTACTTAATGTTTTTACTGCCTCAAGAATTCCACATCCCAAGACCTTGCAAAAAATAAACCTAGCTTGAAAAGTCATAGTGAATCTACTACATACGGACAGTTTTTAAGAGGGGAAAAGGACACAGTTTTTCTTGAGTTAAGAATGTCAGAATAGTCCATCAAGCTAATTAAGGTATTACCTGCTGTAAAAAAGTCCCCAATTTCACAAAAAGAATAAAGAAAAGCCTCAAAAGCCACCAAAGTTCTCCCTGGTATTTTGTCAGCATCCAATGACATCCACAGATTTAAGTGAAATGCACCAGTTAACTGGGGCATTAAAACAACCTCTGCAGAGCTGGACAGTTTGTAAAGTTCATTAGCTCTCAGATTACTTTCCTACAGAGTCTTTGAGCCCCTCAAAATCATCTGAAAGATCATTAGATTCTGACACGCTGTTCTTATATATCTAAATGACCTTTCGGATATGCTTTTCAGGTTCTCACCGTTAGCACTGCATGCCAAATGTCACCAAAATTTTTTTGAAGTTAAGTGTCACCAGAAGACATTTTGACAGGCCATTTTGTTGCTAGATACAGCAACAGAATTATGTTACATGGAGGGTGAGGGACTGAAAGGGAGAAAAAACATCAGATCTCTAGCCAAATACATCATTACTTCAGAGTTATGCACAGAGAAGCTTATGGAGGAAGGAGAGGCCACTACTCCAAACAGCTCAAAGCTCCTGGAATCCTCAGTCACAGGAGGTGTTTTAAAGAGATCAAGGTAGCTGGAGAAGGGCAGCATGGGCTGCACTATGGAGTAGTTCCCCAGTCTTAAGCACCACCTAGGTTCCCAAGCAGGGCCAGCTTTTCTCAGTAACCAGTTTCAATGAAATGCAGACTGACAGTCTGTTTTCCCAAACCTCACACATATTTTGGCATAAGATGATTGAATCATCTCATCTCTTCCGAGAAGCAGGCTCAGCTTACATCTCATGTGAGCAAAAATGGGGGCACTCACCACATCATGCACCAAGATAGCCCACATTGCCAGAATGAACATATGACTCTTTCCTGCAAGCCCACTGTACCTCTATGTGCAAAGCAAACATACAAACTAAGGCTTTAAGAGGATTAGGGAAGAGAGGAGGGAGGGTCAGGGGACACATTTTTATAGGAGAAGGGGGAAAATGCATTTTTTCGTCTGTACTAGATGTGAGTGTCCTTCTTTTGACTTGCCAGTCTTTCCCTTCCAAAGAACTCCATGGCAGTAAGCTGATCCAATTCAAACATCAGAACAAGTCTGCCACCTTATCAGAGTCAATCAGTACAAGTGAAAACCATTAGAAACTCATGTGAATGAGCAAACAAGCATCAAAAGACAGGAGTTCATGCACCTCCAACTTCACAGGGATAGCAAAGAACAATTTTCAATAAAAGGAGCTCCTAGTAACTTCCAAAAAACTGAAAAATTTCTATTAATTACTCGGTAACTGAAAGAGAAGAAGGCCTTGGGTCAGACACAGTTTCTAATGTGTTTCTTTCCCTCTGAAACTGTCTTTTTGCCAGCATTATCCGGTGCACCATGAGCACTCAGGACCCTAGACTTACGTGGTAGGAGGGAATGAAATTTCCCCATCCTTAGGAGCAGGGCTGCACCTTCCAACATTCTCCAGCAACATCTGAAGATGGTTCATCTGACTACCACCACCATTACAGGAAGCTCACTGCACTGCAATAGTGTTAGAAAACCATGGAATTCCAGAGAAGCTGGACTTCTCAGAGCCACACAATTCACAATGTTAACTTGTTATTAGACAAAAAGCTTACCAATGGAATTTTTACAAACAGGTAAAGAACAATTGTGACTAACCTGGTGAACAAGCCACATAAAACCATGGGGGTTTTCTTGTTTGTTTTTTTTACAAACAAGCAAAACATAACATCACAGGACTTGCACGAAGTTTCACATCACACACACACTGAACACATGAACTAGAGAGTGGAGTGTAGGGGATTGTATGTCTGCTCTACATGCTACCCAAAGAAAAGCAGACCACCAGGAGCTTAGCCAGGAGGATACCTCAAAAATACAGATGATAAAAGGAACTGAGAGGGTGGTACAAAGTAACTAGCTTCTCCAAATAAATATTCTCCACAGCTGTAAACTAGATTTTGAGTTCCTGGGGAAGCAGGAACAAATCCTCAGATAATAAAATGCCACACCGACTTAATTAATAGATATGTGGGAGCAAAGAAAGGCTGACATTTCTATAGCAACAGAATTAACGGTGCATGGAATTATTTAATTCCAAATTTTCAATTAAAGTTCCTGGCTTTCACTGGGGTTTTTCTTGGTGGTTTTTTTTGGTTGGCTGGTTTAGAGGTTTTTTTTGTTACAATGCAAACTAGGATATTAGTCAGGGTTTGGGAGTACATAGATTTGAGAACTCAAGCAATAATGTAAGTGTAAATCAGCAAAACCAGCCTAACTTTATTCCATCTACAAGCTTTCCCCACCCAGAAAAGTTTCCAGAAACATGAGCCGAACCTTGAAGTTTGTCAGATGCTCTTTCCCAGGCCTTTATAAACGAAAAGCAATAAAACGTTGCAGGCAAAGCATTCTGATCTTAAGACACCATGTACAGTACTTATAGCAACCACCCTATGGAAGTCTTGTTATTGCTGCCTATTAAAAAAAGAAATCTGAAAACCAGAAAGTTAAAGCCTTGCTGCTGTGGAGTAAAAGAATGGTCTTTTTATGGTGTGCTACTGCTGCCTTAAGGGGTAAATCCTGTTTAGGGCAAACCCTAGAAACAAAAAAGCACAGCATCACTGTTGCATTAAACAGATCCCTCTTTTTGCTGATTTTATGGCACACATAGAGCAAAAAACCTCCTTATCAGAACAAATGCTCAACTACTTACTTGGAGCCAATTAAAAATGATTGTACGATGACTTTTAAATTAAGGCTTTCAAGATATTCAACCAGCCAAGTAAACTGTGAGAGCCGGATGCCCACCCTCAAAAGTTTAGTGCTAGCATCCCACCACCCACTCCCTCTTGTTTCATAAAGTTATTTAAGATTCCAGGTCCCTTCTTTGATATATGCAAGCTGCTTTTTGGGAGGATTGGTCTTTTTATTTGCAGATAGAGTGAGGGTAAGGGGAGGAGGAAGGGAGAGAGAGGAGAGAATCAAAGCTACGCAGCTTCAATTCGTATTGCAAATGGAAAACTTGTAGGCTCCTAAAAATCCCAGTCATTAGAAATTTTATGCCAAAAACCTCAAACTGAACAAAGTGGAGAGGTAATATCAGTATATCAAGTGAAGGTATCCACCTGAGGTTAACTTGTATCTTTAAATAAAAAGCTTAGCTCAATTCTTTATCAAAAGCTGTAGAGTGTCGAAGCAGTGAGACTTTTAGTAATAGAAACAACCCTCATCTTATGCTCATCTCTATTTTTTAAAGGTATTTAGAGAAAGAAATTAATTCATCCTCAGCTATTTCTATATATAATTCATAAAAATGATAGCTAGCCAGACATCTTAATTTTGTTTTAACGAGCAATGGGAAAGAAGCAATGAAGTTTTCCTTCCTTTTTCCATCAGTCTTTGAAAAGCAGTAACATGCACAGCAAGGAAAGATTAATAAAACTTAAGACACATTAACTAATTAAATGCTAGTGAGCCAGGTTTACTCTACTTGTAAATACAGCCCCATTGGGAAGATATGTCACATATTAAGGTCCAATCATTATCTACCATGTCACCAGGCTGGAATATGGAAACAGACGTTACCAGTGTTTTCAGTTCTCTTTGATATCCAAACACTAACTTTACAATGTGCAAAAGCAAGAAAAAAACCCAAGCCTAACCTCAATGTGTATTTTTAAAAAAACCCCTCAAAACACAGAAAAAAATTAATATTGAATTAATGACTATGAAAAACCTTTCAAGAGGATTCAAACTCTACTATAAATTTAAGAAAATCCACATCTTACCATGCTGTTTGCCACAAACAGCACAGAAACCTTTGTATGACTCTTCTACATCAGACAAAAAAACCACAAAACATTAGCTGCTAGAGGCTTACTTCAGTAATCTCAAAGTATAAAAAAATGTGTTTTAAGATAACACATCAGAGGCTTAAAACAAGCTTTAAACAATTAATCCTTTTTAAAAAGATCACACACAGGCCACATGATATTTTGCTCATAGAAGTCTATATATATTTACTGAAGTTAACTTATGCCAGGTGAGGTTCACACCCAAATCCCTTTATTTAACTGAATATGTTTTTAATGCTTTTCCCCTTGACCTTCATGCTCCGTTGCAGCAATTGTATTTTATCTATAAATTGGTGTTTAGTGTTGGTTTATATTGCGGATAAAAACTTCAAGGTATTAATACTACTAGCTTTTTTTTAAAAAGTTATTGCACACATATTATGTTTAAAAACTATTTATGACAGAAGTATATTCATGTACGTATGTGTGTACATACAGACACCCACACAGAGCCTGACTTTCACTAGGGAGCAAAAGGCAGCAACCTTCCATCTCAAAAGTGAAGTAATTTCTCAGCTACAGAAATAACACGCACACATGAAAAAATTAGCAAGTCTGGGGGTTTTGCCTTTGTTCAAATTGTTGTTTTTTTTCTTTTTTTTTTTTTAGTAAATCTGCATTTTCAATGACTTGCTTACAATCTAGAAGCCTATGGTATAAATTTCATCCCAGAGTGAATTTTTATGATGGAGTTATAAACCCCTAAAGAAACAGGGTTTACAATGGAAGTGCTGACATAACTAACTATAGCAGCACTAGCAATGCCTCTGTAATCAAGGCACATTATATTTATGAGGTAGGTAAAAGTCTGTAACCATCAATCACTGGAATCATATTGACAGATTCTAAGTTTGAGGTCCAACAGAATTAATATATTCAGTTTCTCACACCATTGATATGAAGAGGAGAATTTGCAGGCACTTTTATGGGCTTAGGCTTTGACATCTTTACAGAAATCAGTGAGGGGCTGTCTTGCTGAAACATTTCATTAAACTGCAGCCTCAGCATTTCTAGGTTTTGCACCAACCTTTCACAAAATGCTGGAGAAGTAGATTGTCCAGAAACTAAACGTGACCTTATTCACATAAGCACGCTTCGTGAGCTGGTCATTGCCAACATTAATTCTACATATATCCACCAGACATTTAAAGTTATACCTAAGAATGATTAATCACCCAAAGAATATCCAACTCTTAAATTATAACTCAACATCCCTATATAAAACAATCTAAAATGTCAGCACCTCTGTCTTTATGATATCACACCGTTCCAATAATTCTGTTTTACAAGTAAATTCCTATTATACGTTAATAAGTGCTGTTGGTGGCTAAACTTCATGCCTTTGAGTAATGACCAGGTTGAAGGCAATTAGGCTGGCCAGGTGCAGCTGGGTTAGGTACTAATAAAAAGTTTTTAAATTTTACTATTTCCGTTTGGATTTTGGGGATGCATTCCAATCTGCCCAAATTAGGGAGGAAATTGTTTCCATGTTTTCAGCTGTTCCATGGTCAGACTACTACTGACCGATAACCTGCATACTTTTTTTTTTACTTGCATACATACATATTCACAGGACCAATGTCTTTATTTTTCAACTTGTCAGAGCAGTACAATAGGAAAACTAAGAAACTATTATATAAGTTTGCAGAAAGAGTTTCCAATTCAGTCACAAGGGTAGCTGAGCTTGAGTGAAACTTTTCTGAAATCAGCAAATCTGGGTTGGATTTCAGAGTCTTTATATATAAATGCAGGATAAGAAGTGAAATGCAGCCACGTTAATCACCATTCTTTCTAAAGTCTAGACTGCTGTGAGGATGTTTTCCATAACAAGTTAATTTTTTAAAATTACCTGACAACTTTTGTTTGATTTTTTAAATCAAGCTGGTTTAACACCATTTGTACTGATTCTAAAAGCCATGGTTTTATTGAAATGTATGTAGGAAAATGGTGCTAATGCCTGTGGTTTTAGTCAGAGGAGGAAGGCTTTCTGAAGTGACACTACTGAAGGGAGCGTGCAAGTCTTCTGTCCGTGTACATACGCACAGTTGTGCACTGTCCTGCCCTCTCACATGTGCTCTTGTGTGACTCTTCCTCCAAAACTCAGGCTGAAGTTGAGTACAGAGAGGAACACACACTCTGCTTCCAGAGGCATCAGGAAACTTCCACGCCTTCTCACCAGGACTCTCTCAGTATGGCAGTATTGCCATAGACCTGAAGAACTGAGGGACAAAAGAATTATTGTGTTCCCCCCACAGAAAAGTCTTGAGATTTTGTATGGCGCTGAGCTTCTCACCCATAGTATAAACTCATTCTCTCCCATGAGGCTTTACTTTTGGAAAATGGGATCCATGGACATAGGTTCATTTTACATTCTCACAGAAGCATATTTTAATTTTCATTTTCTGTTTGTAAACCATACAGAGATAGCACTTAGTTCAGGAAGGTCCTGAGCCACAAATTGCAGGTGACTCTGAGAATACTCTCCAGCAGGATCAACACAAGCTTCCCCCATTCCTACAGTCCAGAAAAGCATCCTCAATGAAGCCTGTGCCAAAATGCTGCTTAACAGTGACCTTGGGTCTGACTGACTTCAGCCACTTCTGATGAAAGCTCGCAGCAAAGTGATGATGCTGGGAACACATTGCACCAGTGACTGTGGAGACACACTTCTCTGCTTCCCAATGTCCCCAGTTCAGCACAGCAGGCTCTTCAATCAACAGATTTGTATTCTGAACTCTTTTTAAGTCCCAGTCAGAAATTTAACCTCAACAACCTATAAAAGTCCAATAGCATTAACAAGAAGGCACCACTGGACAGGATTTCAACACAACTAGGCTGCAACCCCTGCTCATTCTGAAGCTTTTGCACAGATTTGAGCTTAGAGGGGGAAAAAAAAATCATGGATTTTTGAAACCAGAACAAAAACACAATTCTACGTGCCAATTAACATCCCTCCCCCCCCCATTAATTCCTATGACTCTATAATCTGAAGTTAAACATGGCATACTTCCACTTATTTGAAGGCATTGCTTTGCAGGCAAAATGAAATAGCAGTGCAGCATGCAGCTAGGGACATAAAGGAAGCTCAAAGAAAATTACTTGCTTTGCTTCCACAAGTGAGCAGTGACCTGAGGAGGGCAATATGTAAGTACATATTTAAATATGCAGAAAACTGCTCTGAATCACATGCTTTGCTACAACTGCCTGGCCTTTCAAGGGATTAGTGAAGTGCTACACATACGGTCAAATCTCATCATAAAATGTAGGTAGAAAGACACAGGATACTAAAAAGAAAGCTCACTAAACAATGCCAAAGCCCTTGCTTTCATGAGTATCCATAGGAACAGATTCTTAGAATCTGCAATATCTCACAATTTCTTGGCACTAAAGCATTGCCATTTGATTTTAAATGTTCTTGAATCAATATGTTCAAGAAAAAGATCATCTAATACTAATTATCAAAATCTGCAAAAACTCCCATATCTGTTTTTAAATAGTATCCTATTTTAAATGATTCTATTTGATTTTCCAGTAAGTCAGTTTAACAACACAAGTGATTGTGTGATACAAGTGATACATGTGATCCTCAAAACCCTCCCCTGTAACTTTGCACATTTTAAAACTCAATTGCTTAGTCAGACTTTGACAGTAAATTTCATTAAAATAAACCATGTTAAACAAAAAAAAAATGCAAAAAAAAAAGCTATCAGCTTGCAGACAGTTTTCTCAATTACTTAAGTAAATCTCAAAATGAGTCATACTGTCTTGAACAAAACAGGAAGGAAGATGGTTTCCAGTTTAAAGATTCTCAAAGCTAGTTACAGTAATTAGAGGAAGTAAGACTACAGAGAAACCACCATACATTTGGCTCTGTTCATTAACAAGCTGGAGGCATTTTAAGGCTTTTCATATGGCACCATCCCTGACTGCCCAGTCTGCCTCCTCCTACCAGTTGTACTTTTGTCAGTGATGTCAAGATGATATTTTTGCGGTGAAAAATAAAACTGGACTGTAAATAGAAAGTTGGGGTTTTTTAATGAATAATTACATACTATTTTTAGAAGCCTCACAGAAAATTGGAATCTGGGTAGCATCAGCACGCAAACAGAATTGCAATTTCCAAGAGAGAGTTAACATAATTAGGGACCAGAGTATCTAGCAGCAATTTGAAAGCTAGTATATGGTATAACACAATAATAGCTAATTACGATAAAACATCTATTACATGAAATCAAAACCACGCAATGTGTAACAGCGGTGAAGCCGGGGAGCGGGAGGAGGCACGGCGGGAGCAGCGCCGGGCCATCCCCTGCCCTGCAGCGCCCTCTGCTGCTGCGCCCGCGGAAGCGCAGCCGCTCCGCGCCCCCGGCGGGAGACCCCCACACGAGGGTCAGGATCCCTTCGTCCAGGATCCCGCACCCTCTGGGCAACCACACGTGCACACATTTAATTCGAGGCGCGTTAACTGTGGGAAAAGAACTAAACTGCACAGGGCGTCGCTCGAACAAAATCCCACCAGGAAACATAAACCTGCAAAACAACTGGTTGCCTGAGAAAGGATAATCCAGCAAATTATCCCAGAATATAAAAATATACAACGAGAGAAGGTCAGAATTGTATTTCCACCTGTTCACAAGACTCCATGTCCCATATTTCTTTCAGTTTTTGGAAGCTACAAAGAATGCTAACACCCATAGCCTTGACCACAGAAATTTAGGAATGCATTATTTTAATGCCAGTCATGTTGTGATC